>CM061919.1:166423015-166670877 GCA_031002005.1 Vandiemenella viatica | reverse complement strand
TATCTTCTAAGCGTCAAATATTACGAGGTGAACGGTGTGTTCTGACACATCATTCTTTGTATTTAAATATAAATAGATGGCCCGAGTGAAAATTTCGAGGAACAAATAAGATGAATAGTGAGGTTATTTGTTTGTAATAGTATTAAAGAAGAAGAACCGCTTTGTAGCAATTGTTGATTTGTCTAGTTGTATAGATACATAACAAAATACTTATAACATAATACGAAATAATTAAGAAAACTTTTGGACGCGTAAAACACATGTAAGGCAAATTGTCACTGATCTTAATCGAATACAGGGTCATTCAAAATGATTGTCAGGGTTTCAAAAAATTCCTACACTTAGCACAATTGAGATACGAATTTGAATCTTATTTTGATGTGTAAAGAAACTCATCAAGTTTTTTTACATCCATTACAAATGTTCGATATGTGCGCCCTGTGTCACTCTGCACACATCTATGCGATAGTCCATTTCATCCCACACGCGACGCAGCATGTCATCAGAAATGTTTAGAAAGGCGGCCCTGATCCGTTCTCTCAGTAGAGGAGGAAGTAAACTTGATCCTTGACGTAACCCCACAGAAAAAAATCACATGGGGTTAAATCTGGTGAACGAGGTGGCCAAGCCATGAGCATTTGGTCACTGTCGGCTCCGCGTCCTATCCATCGCTGCGGCAATTGTTCGTTGAGAAATGTTCTGACCTCCCGATGGAAATGAGGTGGAGCACCATCTTGTTGGAATATGAAATCATCCACCTCTTTCAGCTGAGGCAGCAACCACTCAGAGACCATATCGAGGTAAGTTAGTCCTGTTACTGTCTGTTCATTGAAGAAGAACGGGCCGTACACTTTCGCCTTGGAAACAGCACGAACACACACTTTTGGAGAATCACGCTGGTGTTCAATAAAAGCACTGGGATTTTCTGTCCCCAAATCCGCACATTATGCTTGTTAACTTTCCCGCACAAGTGAAAGTTCGCTTCATCACTAAAAATGAGTTTTTTACAAAACCATCTTCTTCCATTTTTCTTGCATAATGTTGAAAACGTGAGACGTTTGCGATGGTCGTCAGGTGTTAAAGCCTGAAGCAGCCCTAGGCGATAGGCTTTCATTTTTAGGCTTTTCGTAGCACGCGCCAAACTGTGGTTTGCGGAATGTTCAGTTCTCTGCTGCCTCTTCTTGTTGATTTCCGCGGGCTACGTTGATAAGCTTCTCTGACGCGGTTCACGTCGACTTCCGACACAGAAGGACGCCCACTGCTTTTCCCTTTGCATAAGCAGCCTTCTCCACGAACTGCGCATACCACCTCCGAATGGAATTGTCTGAAGGTGCATCCTTCATAATTTTTTTCGAAAGTGCCGTTGGACAACGGTAACTGACTGACACACGTGAAAATCTAGAGTGCAAAAAGCCTTCTCTATAGCGTTAGCTGCCATATTGCAAACACTGACATCTGGCGGAACAAAACGTAACTACAAGATTAGCGGCTGCTACAAAACAAAACTTTGAGAGTTTGTCTATTCATCCATGTAAAGATAATACTTGTATGTTTAGTACACAGCCGGTAAAAAATTCATGAAACCTCGACAATCATTTTGAATCACCCTGTACAACTAATCTCAGCAAACACGCACAGCATATCCATATCTATGTGATATGTGGTGCTGCGTTCATATCCCATGAAAAAATTCGCCAGTAAATGTTTACACAGGAATTGTATACCAAAACAAAAAAATTTCCGTAACATAAAAAATTACACGAAAAGCTACTTATTGCACAAAACCACAGTTTTCTGATATCGCTGTGATATGTGGTGCTGTTATCCCTCGATGACGATCTCAACCCTAGTCGACACAAGTGAAGCAGTTTCTTAATATATCTGTGATATGTGTTACTTTTATCCATCGGCTTGATTCTGAACTGTCTCAGGAGTGTGATCTTCATAATAATTACTGTCGCCCTTTAAGGGTCAAATTTCTAAAAGTCTTTCTTAATCAAGTGGGTACTTTAATCTTTAAAACCTCATTTCTCTCTTTCAGTTAAGTATAAAGGGAGATGAATGGCTCACGAATCTTTAAACTGATATCTCACTTACCGATTTCGGTTAGGTATCAAGTGAGACAAATGGCTCATGACAAAAACACGTTATGGAAATAATTATACTTTTGTTCTTTAAGGATTCAATTCCGAAAAGTTTCTTTCTTAAAATATGATGTTACCAAAGCGAAGATCTGAAACTTTAAAATAATACCTCATTTTCCGATTTGGGAGAGGTATCAAGTGAAATAGTGAAATAAAAGTATCATGACCAAAAAAAAAAAAAAAGTTGGTGGGTATAGGGATACTTTTTTCCATTAAGGGTCGGATTCGGAAAAATTTCTTTCTTGAATAATGGAAATCGTAATCTTTTAAATGATATCTCATTTATCGATTTCTGTAAGGTATGAATGGAGATAATGGCTTATTACAAAAATACCTTTCAGAAATAATATATATGATTGTTATTAAATAAACCTTATAAGCCTGGTTTTGTACTGTTGTACGATTGCAACTAACATCACTATACAGTTAGAACTACTTGCATGCATCTGATATAATAACGACAGTAACATTGCGCCAGTGAAAACAATGCAAAACAAATCTCATGTTCTCTGCAGTAACGATAAATGCCAGTCCAGGCTAAATTTCAGTCTAATAACCATCTTCGCTAACATCGCTACTTTTATCTTGCATGTCTATGAACAAAGAATACAACGGAAACATCTATATCAAACGAATATAAATAAATAAAAAGGAACTAGTAATTGATATCTTAATTTAGACGCAATAAATACCTATCTTTCAGTGTTCTGGCAATTATTTATTAGCAGAAATAGAATAACTACTAATAAAATAACGCTCATAATCTCGATTTTGCTGTAACATCTCTACCGTCGTTCATCCAGCAAAGAAGGCTGTTCCATGAAGTCTGCGTTATGGACACGATGACAAAAGTAGCGTTTGTTAGCCTATTGATAGTAAAAAATTAAAATCACAGTTCCACAATCTGCACTAGTGTCCTGATTTCTAAACCTGAATCTACTTGAATGTTCGATTAGGTATATTTACTTTGATACGTCTGAGTACAATTTCAGTTAAGTGTAACTATGCTTATCGTTCTTAATACCTAGAATTCTACCAACGATTGACTACAAGTTGGTTATATAACATCTCCAAAACTGCACACAGTTTCCTATGTTAGGCAACATCCTATGTTATTTACTAAATATTGATACTATTTCCGAAAACAATTGTTAACAGGTTTAATGATTAGGGACATTTAAAGTTCTAAAAACCCAAACACGTTGCGTCGGTAAAATTTTATTGCAAATATGCACCCTGTATAAACAAATACAACTGAGCGGTGGCTTGTGTTCCCAGTTAGTTCCACAATAGTGTGTGTTTTGTTCCTGGCAGAAGTTTTTCGTCGATCCTGTCAAAATTCATTGGAGATTATTGAATATTATGCATCAAATAAACGCATAGCAACGCGGCCGGAAAAGTCCAAAAGGGTGAGATTTTAACATCTTCGCCATTTAAAAATGTGGAGAGGACGGGCAAAAAATTAAAGGTAGTTAAAAGGACGAAGCGAAAAAATAAAAAGTTAAAGGAGCTAGAAATACATTGAATGCAAAGAAAAGTCTTTCCAAAAGCAAGTCACGTAAAACAGACCGAATGCACCGTACGTGGAGAAATTTTTGAAGAAGACTGGATTCAGTGTTATGAAGCAAAGACTGGGCCCATGAGGTTTGTATTTATATAGATTCATCAGATATCGATTATTATTGTGATTTTTGTAAGGCCAAAAAATGATTAGGACACCATTTATTACTTTGTTCGAGGCTACCCGACAAATTTTGTGTTGCCAAAAAGACAAGGGGAAGTGTTTTCAATTTAATTCGATGAAAAACAAATTATGACTACTAGCTTGTAATTAATAGGACTACACAAGTTCCCCGTTTAATTTTAACAATAAAATAAAGACAGAAAATGTGTTTCTTTTATTTTTATTTACAACTAACTGGTACCCACGACTTCGTTCGTGATTGTAAAGAATTCATATTGACAGCTATAGACATCTAACCACCATAGTGCACGATGGGAGACTCGATACTATTACCACACAATAATACCAGTCTTCTGCGCTATGTAGTTCCGGCAGCAAAGTAAAATTTACGGATACACACAGTCTTTGGATGAAATACGAAAATATTCATGAGCAACCAATTTCAAACACCATATCTCATACACTCCCACAGTTACCGAATTTCGGCCAACGTTGATGATCGATGGGAGACTCTGTGTTACTACCACACACAAACGCCAGTGATCTGCGATTGATAGTTTTCACTTAAAAGTGATACACCGTGACACAGGCATCTTTGCAGAAATATGAAATTTTCATCCCCCATATCTTCCACACCCCCTGGCTACAGACATCTAACAACCATAGTGCACGACAACAGACACGATTCTACTACCACACATAAACACCAATGCTCTATGCTATGTTGTGGCAGAAAAGTAAATATGCGGAGACAGTCGAAATACGAAAATATCCTTGGTCGGCCACTTACAACCACCATATCTACCACAGTACCACAGTTTCTGAAATTCGGCCGCTGTTGTGATCGAAAGGTGACTCTGTGCTTCTACTACACACAAACGCCAGTTATCTGTGATCTATAGTTTTCGCTGAAAAGTGATACACCATGACACTTTTGTCTTTGGCAGAAGTATGAAATTGCCACAGGTCGACCACTTTCAACCCCCATTTCTCCCACACCCCCATAGCTACCGACATCTAACAACCATAGTGCACTACATGAGATACGATTCTACTACCAAACACAAACACCAATGCTCTATGCTATGTAGTTGTGGCAGAAAAGTAACATATGCGGAGACAGTCGAAATACGAAAATATCCTTGGTCGGCCACTTACAACCACCACATCTACCACAGTACCACAGTTTCTGAAATTCGGCCGCTGTTGTGATCGAAAGGTGACTCTGTGCTACTACACACAAACGCCAGTTATCTGTGATCTATAGTTTTCGCTGAAAAGTGATACACCAGCAGAAGTATGAAACTGCCACAGGTCGACCACTTTCAACCCCCATTTCTCCCACACCCCCATAGCTACCGACATCTAACAACCATGTGCACTACATGAGATACGATTCTACTACCAAACACAAACACCAATGCTCTGTGCCGTATTCTACTACCAAACACAAACACCAATGCTCTGTGCATGTAGTTGTGGCAGAAAAGTGACACATGCGAGACAGTCGAAATACGAAAATATCCTAGGTCGGCCACATACAACCACCATATCTACCACAGTTTCTGCAATTCGGCCGCTGTTGTGATCGAAAGGTGACTCTGTGCTACTACTACACACAAACGCCAGTTATCTGTGATCTATAGTTTTCGCTGAAAAGTGATACACCATGACACTTTTGTCTTTGGCAGAAGTATGAAATTGCCTCAGGTCGACCACTTTCAACCCCCATTTCTCCCACACCCCCATAGCTACCGACATCTAACAACCTTGTGCACTACATGACATACGATTCTACTACCAAACACAAACACCAATGCTCTGTGCTATGTAGTTGTGGCAGAAAAGTGACATATGCGAAGACAGTCGAAATACGAAAATATCCTTGGTCGGCCACTTACAACCACCATATCTACCACAGTACCACAGTTTCTGAAATTCGGCCGCTGTTGTGATCGAAAGGTGACTCTGTGCTACTTCTACACACAAACGCCAGTTATCTGTGATCTATAGTTTTCGCTGAAAAGTGATACACCATGACACTTTTGTCTTTGGCAGAAGTATGAAATTGCCACAGGTCGACCACTTTTAACCCCCATATCTCCCACACCCCCATAGCTACCGACATCTAACAACCATTGTGCATGACAGGAAAGACGATTCTACTACCACAAACAAACACCAAAGGTCTATGTTATGTAGTTGTGGCAGGAAAGAGAAGTATACGGAGATACGAATTTTTGGTCGAAATATGAAAACGCCCTGCACTGACCAACTTTAATCATTATATCTCCCACATCCCCACAGCTATCGGCATTCGGCCAACGTTGTGCATGACAGGAAACTCCATGCTACTTCCACCCACAAACATCAGTGATCTGTGCTAGGTAGTGGTGGCTGAAAATTGAAATATTGGAAAAAACACGTCTATTTTTATGTATATTTAAGATTAATTTTAAATGTCCGGGGCTACCCCAACTTCCTCTGATTGTGACTAATTTAGGATTGTGACTTTTGAAACCTTCTGTTCCTTAATCAAGAAAAGTGTACTATTCCATTAGTCCTTTTCATTTATCAAATAAAAATTATTCTTTCACGGAGTAAAAGAGATTTTGTAGAAGAAACTATTTCCGGCTGTCATTTTTTTTTGTAGATTTTCATATATGTTAAATCAGGTGTGTGTAGAACATTGTATTATAGCAGGTTATTCAACATCATATTTGTAGGTATTAACAGAGCTTTCATGCAATTGGATAGGTGAAATTATAGATATGAGAGTTTATTTGGTTGATTTTGAAAACTTTCCAAAAGCCGTGAAATCGATTTTGAAACACATATTAAAAGAGGCAGTTTCTAAGGCGACGATATACTATACTTTCATTTCACCTGTCATGCAGCGTTACCTTTGCATCTAATACCCCAGCAAAATTTAAGAAAAGGGACGATTATCTGCCATGGTCTAAACGAAGGAGGGATTCACTTAATGTGATTTCGGGAATCTATGGAAAACCGTAAGCTTCGCGCTCGAATGGGGATTCGAACCCGCGTTCTCTCCGATGTTAGGCCTGTATATTACCACTGAACCATCAGATTCGATGCTAAGGAAATGTGAAGAAGATTACGGTCTTTTCATCAATACCAAATCTGTAACCACAAAAGTTGTTTAAACAATTTCTATTGACTATCATCTCTGTTTGTTCTTCGTACGTTTCCTTAGATATAATATTACGGTTTCATGTACCATCTTGGAGTCAAATTCTTCTACAACGAAAAGTTTTATCTTTAAGTATTAGATTCGCGAATGCAATGAATAGTTAGTTTGGGGATGAAAGAAAAATCGCCTAATTTGTTCCAGTTGTTATTTTTTTTAGTGTAATGGGTACGTAACAAAAGTTGACGCCAGTGAAGCAGTTTATTAATATCTCTGTGATATGTGCTACTGCTATCTAGCGGCTTGACTCTGAACTGTCTCAAGCACGCGACATTCACAGTTAATACTTTTGCCCTTTAAGGTTCAAATACCGAAAAATTTCATTCTCAATTTATAATGTTGCCTGAGTGGAGACCTTAATCTTTTAAGTGATACCTCATTTATCGATTTAGGTTAGGTGTCAAAGGAGATAAATGGCTCATAAAAAAAACACGCTATGGAAGTAATCCGTGAAGGATCGAATTCAGAATAATCCCTTTCTCAAGATAAGATGTGACCAAAACAGAGACCTTAATCTTTAAAATGATCACTTTATCTATTTCGGTTAGATATCAAGGGAGATAAATAGCTCGTGACAAAAAAAAAAAAAAAATACGTTATGGAAATAATGGTAATTTTGTTCTTGAAGGGTCGAATTCCGGCATAGGCCTTATAAAATGATAGCTCATTTATCTATATCGGATATATATCAAGGGAGATAAATGGCTCGTGACAAAAAAATGATTCGTATAAATATTGATACTTTTTCCTGTTGATGGTCTAATTACGATAAAATCCATTCTTAAAATATTATTTGGCCAAAGCTGAGATCTTATTCTCTATACAATACCTTATTTCTACATTTCTGTTAGATGTCAAGGGAGGTAAATAGCTTGTGAAAATAAAAATACGTTATGGAAATAATGATAACAGCTCGTACCCGCGACTTCGTAAGCGTGGATTAAGATTTTTTTGCCAGAATTAAATATAGAAAGTTGTTGGTAACGAAGGATTGGTCCCAAACAATATCGAGTCGGAATAATATGACAGGAAAGCTATCACTTTATCATTCTACGTCGAACCTGTTTTTTGAAGAGAATCAATTTCCAACATATTTCTGTCACCATTCGATAAGGTCTCAAAATTTCGTGACTAAAACTGTTTATCATACTGGAAAAAACATCCTGTGCCCTTCATACAGATTTCCTTATAAAATTGCATAACAACGATATAGCCATTTAGTCGTCAAAACGTAACAAAAAGACAGAGACTTACTTCCGTATTTATAAATAATATTACTGTGGTTCACACTGACACCATGACTGCGAACAAGACCTGAGGGATCTATAACGTAAAAAAGTGTACACCTACAACATTGCAAGACTACCTACGATTTGCCTCGCATTGCACCCCTAACTTTCTAATGTCTACAGTTTAACACTCAATCCGAATAACCTACAGCCCAGGCCTGACTCTTACGATGAAAAACATTTTTTTTAAAATCTTAGCCTCCACGGAAATTTGAACTGGAGACCACGACGATCGTAAGCAAGCGCTTTAACCACTTTTTTTTTTTTTTTTTTTTTTTTTTTTTTTTTTTTTTTTTTACCACTGAGCTGCCAGCCCACTACACGGAAACGCGGTACGGAGACGTCCATATCCAACGTGTCTGTCTATCGCCGTATTTCGAAGTTATGATACAACATGTGTTATTTATACAGATAATTTTTCAACCAAATGTAGACAGTATTTTTCTCTTGTTTCAAAGGATAAGTGTGCAAAGTTTCATCGAGATCGGATGAAAACTATGGATTTGTATGAAGAACAAACAAACAAACGTACATTCATCTTTATATATAAAGATTTTGACAATGAAGGGTCGAATTCTGCAAAATTCCTTTCTTAAAATATGATGGTGATGACGGCAGAGACCTTAATCTTTAAAATTATATCTAATTTATCTATATCGTTTAGATATCAGAGGAGATAAATGGCTAGTGACACAAAAATGTATTGTAGAAATATTGAAATTTTTGCCCTTTAAGAGTAGAATTCCGAAAAATTCCTTCCTTAAAGTATGATGTGACCAAAGTGGGGACCATAAGCTTTAAAATAATGCCTTATTCATAGATTTCGGTTAAGTATGAAGGGAGATAACAGCTAGTGACAAGAAAAAAACCTTATTGAAGTAATATATATGACACTGATGACTTCCTTCTTGGAACCTGGCCTTGAAAAGAGTCAACAAACGAGTTATTTAGTTGCAAAAAAAGAGCGAGTCACTTCTACAACTTGAACTTGGAGCGTGAGTTTTGTGAATTACGTTATGGCTCAACTTAGCCTCGAAGCGGAATCGTGAACTACCTTGGAAATGGCAGTCAAGGAAGTTGCGGTGTGACTGACCCAAGCTTTACGGGGTTCTTCAACCCAAGAAACAAAAAACAGTTAGGCTTGGAAATGGAACAGTCAACAGGGCGACAAACATTGCGCCCAGGAGCAAATAACCGCAGAAAGGGGGAACGAAAAGAAGACCACAAATGATTCCATTCAGTTTTGCTCTTTTTAATTCTTGGAGGTTTGTATAATGACATTATAGAAAATGTACCCATAGGGGTTTTAATCTCAGCTGCTACTGCCTGGAGTTCTTTTACCTCGGAGTTTAACTGAATTGGTTGAAAACAGATATTTGCCCTAATCAATAAAGCCGCCTCCTTTGCCGTCATCTCTGTCGTTCCTTAATACATTGTCCCTGAAATGAATGGGATTGAGGCTTGAACCATGTTTACTGATAGCGGCTACAGATATGTCCAAATATAGTTCTTTTAAAAGGCATTCTCTATTAGCTATTGCAGAACGAGCGTTCCACTGTAAAATTTTAAACGCCAGATGAGAAAGAATTTTAAATAACATTTTTCTTATTTCGTCAGGATCTAGGTTTTCATTCGACCGTGAGCTATCCACAACAAGCAGAATGAGGCTAATAATCTTATCTATGATGGAGTCCCCAATTTGATTTTTACCTTTGTCCTCACTATGAGGCCGTGGAGGGTAAGGATTGTTGGGAATAGGTTTCCCCGGCAAACCACGAGGATCAATTTCACATTGGTAACCTGTGTATCTGTTAGATGAAGAGAGTTGACTGATATTTGACGATTGTCTCTGACCATTAGCAGCTCCTCTCTCCATACTTATCCAGCGTGGGGTGTTGTTTGAAAAGTCCGCGAAACATTAACAAGAGGTTCTAAGGGTTTTGTAGTTCTGATACTTGGAAAGCGACTGTGCTGATGTTCTATACTTCCTTCTACACATATTTCCTTCAGACAGTGGAGGGAATTCCATTATATTTTTTACTGCAGGTGGGACAGGTGATTGGAGGAGGATAACTGGAAAAAGTTTTAGACACAGAATTTGCATAAGACCTTTTCTTCAATAGACCTTCAGCATCTTTAAAGGAAATGTTATGTATAGTAGCCTGTTCGTGGACCCTTTGTCTGAACAAATACTCTGGACAGGACCGATCCGTAGCCACATGTTGGCCTGTACAGTTTACACAAATTGTTTGATTGGATTGACACTGCTGAAGAGAGTGAGAACCTCCACATCTACCGCAACGCTGGTTGCTTCTACACTGTGTACTAATATGATCGAATCGAAGGCATTTATAACATTGTTTGACAGATGGAATATAAGGGCTAACCTCACATCTCATGCCATATAAGTAAACAAATTGAGGGACTTGTTGACTGTCAAAAGTTAATATACAAGTCTGTAATTTCACAGTTGATGCTGAGTTATCTCTTACCACACGCTTTGTTAGTCTTTTAACATTGGTTACGTTAACTGAAGACTCAATATCGGCCATAATCTCTGCTTCCTTTAAGCTCACGTCTACTCCTCGGATGACACCCTGCTTTTTAACTAGAAACGTAGGAATGTAAGCTTCTAAATTTCTGCTTTTAAATACAGCAGACTGAACTAACTTATTAGCTACTGAAGGGCTGTCTACTTCAATTTTAATTCTATTCTTCCCTGCAGAAGTGATGTTTACAACATGGCCTTTTATTTCAGGGATATTGACATGAACAAACCTACCAATACTCATTGGGTGTAAATTACCTAGGTTACGATCGCTGCTCTCAACATACACATAATAAGGACCTGGATCAGATAGCTTGTAATAATTTGCTGGTCTTGGAAAGACTGGTGGCTTACTCGTAGGTGGTGTTGACTCCGTCTGCTTGGCCGACGCTTGTCGAGGAACTGCAATAATAGGAGAAAGTGTAGCAGTCTCTGAGGCTTCCACGGTCCGGGTGGCATCATCTTTCAACTACAAATCTTTTCTCTGCTGTTTCAAATGTAGTTTCACAGGACTCGTTTTCTAGTAATTCTTATGGCGTTGTCTACTTCCGATATATCATCATCTGCAATGTCCATGGCTGCCGGGACTTCAACAGGCTGATTTGCTGCGACGATGCATCTCCGGCCGCATGCATAACTTCTTGTTTATTCACTGCCTCATCACCCAGTGAAAAGTCTGAACTACCCCCTCCTTCCCCATATATTCCACTGGACATAGTGGAATATGAATTGTCGTCGATAAGAAACTACCAAAAGCACGAAGAAAGACACAAAATGAATCACAATTATAAATAATGAAAGTTTAATGCGGCAGGCTAACAGCACTTCATTCACAATGTGGGGCAAACTTTATACCGCCACAGAAGTTGCCCTCAAACAGAAGCTTATTAATTAATATCACCGAAAACAGAAAAAAGTTTAATAATCACTAATGATAGTTCAACAACAACGCAATAATCTGTTTTTTAAAACTAAAATAGCGGTGCTAATTTTTCTGGTTGCCGCAATAAAACAAAGCAGAGATACTCCCCACATTTTATTCGCACAGCAACAAATATCACAGAGATGTTCATATGTTTGTGTGCAATTTGTTCAGGTTGGTTGTATCCTGTTAAGGTCAGTGACAGTTTATCGTAAATACAGTGAGTTTTAAATTTCCAAACTGTTCGTAATATGTTGTAAGTACCTATTACACTAAAAAAAAAAAATATTTGCTACAAAATTACGATTCTACTTTTCATTATATTACAAGCATTCAACCACGCTATTCATCACATTTTATTCGCGAAATTTTCGCACGGGTTGTCTAGTTATTCCTATTTCCTGAAGCCCTTACCAACGAAAGAAAATCTTCCAACACCCTTATGCTTGAAACCGAGTGCCAATTTGCTTTCAAAGCACTTCTCCTAATTCTTACACACCACATTACTAATATACTCCTTGTACACTCTCATGATTTTCTTCATCCTTCTCCTTTCTTCCAATGAGTCCCATTCCAGATCCTGCAGTTTTAAATTCAATTTTTACCTGCTGTAGTAATGTGTTAACGTTAGTACTTATTCCATGTCAGACCGAGTTTACGAGACGACCAATACCTATCGAATTTAGTCTGGTGTTGTTCTTGTTTTTACTTTCTACAATCATTTAATACGGATCGCGGTCGTAGCTACTGTAAAACGCTTTTTCCCTGTTCTTTGTTCTCTGTGTATCTGATTATGCTGCATATTTTCGGGAGATGAAGTCTCCATGGAGGACTAGGAGTCTTCTGTATGTTTGATCTGTCGTGTTATCCTGGATAGTTTATGGGGGACCGCTGCCCACGTTTGGCTGTTTTTGCGCTGTAGTTATTGTCACTTTTACTTCTCGTGACCGTCGCTGTTCTGATGAATAGTTAATGTGGTAAACTATAAATGGAGACATTTTCGGAATTTCGAAGGTTGAGGTTGTAATTTCCTTACTTTTCAGTCACCTCTTCATTTGAACCTTAGGCCTTACTGTTGAGGTAGTAATTGATTAGCTGCACTGACGTTTTTGCTGCTGTAGTGATGTTTGTCTTTTGTGCAGCTCTCTGTGCATCGATGGCCTTTGTGTCGCCTCTTTCGACGGCTGCAGCCTTTTTAACCCTCTCGCCGTATTGGTTGCCATAAATGGCCGCTGATACTTATCATATTTGTAGCCTACTAACTGACTCTTACACAATTGATCCTCGTTATTAATACGCTACTCCAAGATAAGGAGAGATAGCACTGTTGTATTTACCCTGTCGAAGTTCAGTTGCAGTCGTATAGAGTAGACCACTTCTTCTAATGGAACGAGATACAGTGCATTATAATGAGAATCATCCAGATATTCGAATTTAAGTATGGGCAGCACTAATATTAGGTACTGTCGTTTCCGTAGACAACAATATGCTCAGTGATGTTATCGTTTTTTTTTAAAAAACCTTTATTTTAGCATTTGGCAAATAGCCATGCAGCCATGCCAAATACATTTTTTGTACATGTTTAGCTATTTACATAATCAACTGTTTACAAATATAACTATGTGCATATTTAACTATAGGCTATATGTAGCCATACAGCCATGTGTTGTACATTTATAGTTTTAGCTATTTACATATTTACCTATTTACATAGTTAAGTAGCCATACAACATATATAGAGACAAATTATCTTGAACTTCAAGTTTTAATGGAATATGGGTATTTCCGTCTATTTCACCACAGTCTGAATTTTCGTTAGACCGTTACATTGTTTCTAACAACAAAGTTGTACAGAAGCCGGTATACACTTAAGTTATTTGAGGCTAGAAGAATTGGTATAGATGTAGGCAGTTGCTGACCCTCCATTACCAAGGCACTTACGAGGGTGTCGCTAGCAGCAGTGTATTTGCAGCAGCCAAAAAATATGTGGTCTGGTGTTTCTTCTTGATTGCTCTCACAGTCGCAAGTTGGATTATCGACTAAGTTCAGGCGATGGAGGTGTTGTCGCCAGCGCCCGTGATTTGTTTTCAGGCGAATTATCGTTGTTACTCATTTTTTCGGGAATGTGCTTTTGTCGAATCACGGTTTGGTAGGGATATGTTGCTGTACAGATTTGTAGAATTTCCTTTTGTGTGGGCTTCTGTCTTCCAGTCCGCCTTCCAAGAAGTCGTCAGTTTGTTTTTGAAGTAATTAAAGTAGTCGGAGTAGGGTACATCGAGGTGTTTCACTTCACCATTATAGGCTCCTTCCTTCGCAAGCGCATCTGCTGTTTCATTTCCCACTACCTCACAATGTGCTTTGATCCACGCCATAGTGACTGGCTGGCCCCTTTTCTCTAATATGGATATCCAGTTTATAATGTCGAGGGCCACAGGATGTGAGATCCCCACTCACCAAAATCATTGTAATAAAAATAATTGTAAAAAAAATAGGTTAAACAGACTTCACAGCATGAGTAGTTGTTTAGACATTTGGGGTAATTTTAAGTTTTTTTAATAATTTAGTTTGTTGTAGTTGGTACTACTGTTATTGTGTATGGAGAGAGAGTGAAGATGGCAAGATGGCGAGAGAGTACTAGAGAGAGAGCATGTATAGATAGAAGTGTGTTGGCAGTATTTTGTAGCAGCGAGCGTTTGAAGCATAGAATAAAGTTTCTCAAATGAGTGGAGTAATTGAATTATTGACGATAATACCCGTTGCGCTAAAATGTATATCTTGTAAAGTGGTTTGTTGAATAGTAGTAAAAAACACGCTAAGTGATTACCGCCAAAACCAACAGTAGGGCCATATGTTGCAACGAGCGGGATATCTACTTACTGCTGGTTAATGTAAAAATTAGCAGGTGGGGCTTAGCAAGGATTTGGATGCGCGGTGGTTGTGTGGTGCTTTAGGAGCTGCATTGCTGACATTGAGTCGGAGAGCATAATCACTGGTTTATGTTAGGAGTCGCTGGCATTCCGTAAGGCTTCTAAGATCGCCGTTAGTGCCGCTGTCAGTATGATTGCAGACCGAGGTAGCTTGTATTTCCTGCACGTTTTTGTAATTGTCTCAACGAATGCACATCCTACCGCGTCTGCGAATGAGATCCATCCGTGTAATATATTAAAGGTTCTCCCCACTGCGCTCTGAGCTACGCCAATGTTGAAGTGATAGCCTGTGAGTTTCGTTGATCGCAGAAGTCTACTGAATGTTTAGTTCTTTTATGAGATGATTATAGTTAGTGTCATAACATCCTAAATGCCATGACTTAGTGATTTGCTTCTGTAGATGTTAAACCAGTATCTGCTAGTGACGCAGTGCAGCATCAGCTGAGAGATTTTCTCAGTCAATTCGTTTTTCTAGGAATTGCGACCACTTCAGTAGTGTTTTCGTTGCAAGGTATTGCCTTCTAAGGTGTAATGGAGGCTCCTTAGCTTCTACCAGCAAAGAGTTAGTAGGAGTCGAACCCATGGCCCCGAGGCAGGAACGCAGAATTTTGTATTGTAGTCTACTGAGTTTGGATAGTGTGTTATCCGACGCCGATCCAAAGAGAGTCGTACGAGAGCCCTGTAGAGGTGGATTGCAACTGTAGGTTCGGTGCTCCACCATACACCTGTTGTAGCTCGTATTACATTATTTTTTTAATTTTAATTTAATTTAATTTAATTGCAATGGAGCACACGCTCCGGTGGCAATTTCCCTACACACCCAACTTCCCCCTATCCTACACTCACTTACATTTGCCCTCTACAAATTTTAACTTTAAATTGTTTTAACGTTTTCGGTAGGTTAATCATCATTCCCCTTGGTAACTCATTCCAATCCCTGACAATCTTACCTAAAAATGAAAATCTCCCACACCCTTGTGCCTGAAATCGAGTGCCATGTTGTGGTCATGGTCATCTTTTCCCTTCCATGAACTACTTTTCATACCTACTGCAATATCTTTCCATGCCTCATCGCCAGTTATATGCTTCACATTTGTTAAGTATATTCCTAATATGGGTCGACCATTTCAATTTATTGTCGATAGTTAAGCCAAGGTACTTGATGTGTGGATTAACTGGGCAGGTATACGGACCTATTTTTATGCTCGTGAAGGTAGGTATTCTATGTCCTGTATAGATACAGACAGCTGTTTTGTGAGTAGATATCTCCATACCATTGTTCAAAAACCAGATTTGTAGTGTCCTGCTTAGCCTTCTTATACACTCCTCGATTGAGTCCGCTTCTGTATAAATGCAAAGGTCGTCTGCATACTGTAATAGTGTTTCTTTTCCTTGGGTTATCAGATGCAAGTCAGCCGTGTAAATATTGAACAGGAACGGAACGAGCCAAGGATCGATCCTTGGGGCAGCCCTTTATTAACACGTCGAAGACCCAAAAATTTACCGTTTTTCTTGACAATTAGCCCACCTATTACTCAGTAGTTTGTACAATTGTATCGCAAATCTTCGGGGCACCCCGATTTTTATCATCTTCTTCACCAGTATAGGCAATACTAAGTTGTCATATGCGTTTGATAAGTCCATGAACACCACAACCATGTATTTGTTTATACTAAGAGATAGCTGAGTAGTCGACCAGCAAGTGGGCAAGTGTTTTGTAGTTCCTGTGCCTTTACCTGAAACTCCAATTGAAGACGTGGTAGAAGCGAGTGATTTTCAAACCACCATTCAAGCCGTGTTTTGATCATTTTTTCTAGACATTTTTACACACACGGTAGTAATGTGATTGGTCTATAGGATGTTGGTTTGTCAGGACTCAAGGATGGTTTCTTTACGGCTACTATTCTTGCTTCTTCATTTCTGTTATTTCTATGCTGTTTGACCAGACTTGGTTTAGTATCTCCAAGAGGAACAGTTTGGGAGTGGGAGGTAGATTGGATAGGCGATGTTATCAAGTCCGGGGGCTGTTCCTTTGCCTCCAGCTAATGCCCGGTTAAGTTCTTCAACAACGTATGGTTGTGTAAGAAATTTGCAGTAGTCGTTATCTTTGTTATCCTTTGGTGGAACAGAGTGCTCGACCCATGGAGCCGCTAATGACATTAGGATTTCTTCCAGAACTGCTTCCGTTGGTTCTACCTCATGTTTGGATGGTTGCTGAGAACTTTTGAATCTTCTAATTTTCTCGTCGTTGTAGGGGCATGTCTTTATTAAGAGTGGAGCATAAATCTTTCCAGGCCATTCTCTTTTTTTCTTTGAAAAGATGTTTGGCCTTTGCCTGGATCTGATTGAGAGCGAGGAAGTTACTATCTGTGGCCGACCTCCGATATGTGCGTAGTGCTTCCTTCCTTTCTTCCAACATCTGCTGACAATCGTCATCCCACCACACAGTGCTTGCATGTTTGTGGGCAGTAAAAGAGCGCGAAACTGGAACGGCCAAAGAAGCCGCGTTGTCGCTCTCTACGTTTCCGCTCATTTCAAAATCCGCAAATTCCTGTGTTGCTGCTTTTCTATACCGCTGCCAGTTTGCTTTTCTTATATTCCATTTATAGTTTGGATATCTCGTCGTATGCTGTTGGTTAGTACCTGGGAAGGTCAGCAATAGTGGCAAGTGATCTGAGCTAAGGGGATGTTGAATTGCAGAACAGTCTGTGCCCAAGGAGATTTTTGGTGACGCAAGGGTGATATCCACCGCGGAAGGAGATTCTGTTGGTCTACTGATTCTTGTTGGTGATCCGTCATTAAGTAGTATTAAATTACATTCTTCCATTATTTGTACTATAACCCTACCCAAACTGTCTTCAGTAGAGCAGCCCCACGTCGAGTGGTGGGTGTTTAGATCTCCGGTGACCATTAACGGATCGTCGATTTGTCTAAGGATGTTATGAAGGTCTTCTTTAGATAGCGATATTCCAGGAGACTGCAGTACTGTACCACGCTGGCCTCTGAGAGAGGTTTCAATTGCGCAGCATTCTATACTGATTCCTTGTAGATCCAATGCGACTTTGATGAAGTGTCTATTGGAATGTACTAGGATGGCTACGCCACCGAAACCGTCCCTTCGGTAGTGGCGAATAATGTTATAGCCTGGAAATGAGAATCTCTCCTCGGGTTTTAGCCATGTTTCCGTCACAGTGCAGATGGGGATAGCATTTTCTTTCAAAAATTGCGTAATGCTTTCCTTGTTGGACCTAATAGACCGTGCGTTCCACTGCAAAATCTTCTCCATTGTCCTGAGGGGTTATCACTGTTTCTTCCTCTGTTCCGTACAGATCGCTTGTGGATTCTATAATCCTACAAATATTATCCCTTATCGCGTCGATTGGGACTGTCCCTCCTCCAGATTGTATTTGCTGTAGCAGCATGGTAATGTAATTAAGCATTATGTCTATCAGGTGACTCCTGTCTGGTATGGCTGGAGGACCCTCCGTGCTATTGACGGTACTGGTTATATTACTCTGTATTGACATTGTTGGTCTATGGCTTGGAATGTGATACTGCTGGTAATCTTTTCAGTTATTTGTATTGCTATGTATCGAAATCTGTTGAGTTCGGACATTTGGATGGGTTCCCAGTGGTACCTTGTTGTCTCGTCTGAATGGGGCTGGGTTTGTACCATGCAGTGGCTTGGACTGTTTAAATTGCGGAGGTGACCTCAGAGGGAACGGCGGCTGGGCAGGCAGGGCAGCAGATTGGGAGGAAACTTGTGGACGTACTGCTGCCGCCCTTGTGTGTGGTCTATTATCGAATGAGGCTAGCTGGAAGGTTGGTTGTTGGTAGTTGCTGACAGAAAAAGAGGGCTTGGCCGGCAGCGGCGGAAATTCAGAAGGACTATTATACTGCAAGTTAATGTTGGCTACTGCTTGTTCGTAAGATCTGTTATCGTGTATTGCTGTGGCCTCGCCATAACTGACATTATTCAACGCCATATATTTCTCTAAGGCTCTCGTCTTCTGATAAACGGTACAAACTGTATCTGTGGCAAAGTGTTGGCCAGAGCACACTGTGGTTGGGATGTTTTAGAACATGACTCGATGCTATGGTCAGATGCACAAAAACTGCAGCGTGTTTGGCTGCGAGACTGATTGCTGCTATGACCGAAACGCAAACATTTATAACACTGGATTACTGATGGGATACATTTCGAAATTACAACGAACCCCATGAATATAGACAAATTTAGGCAGTATTTGAGATCTAAAAGTT
This sequence comes from Vandiemenella viatica, assembly GCA_031002005.1. NCBI lineage: Eukaryota > Metazoa > Arthropoda > Insecta > Orthoptera > Morabidae > Vandiemenella > Vandiemenella viatica. The sequence goes on along the minus strand of CM061919.1, from coordinate 166,651,889 downwards.
AATACACATACGGGAAGCGGTGTAAGTTCCTGTTTTCCTTGTTATACAGTTTTTTTAGTGAACCGTCGGATACCTAGTATCTGGGCCTCACATTCTATCACAGATAGTATTTCAGTGTCGCTAAGAGAGGTGTCTACGTTCCTAATAACATCCTGTTTGTGTACTATAAACTTAGGGATGTAAACATCCATATTATTTCTAGCAAAGACATCAGATGTTACGAGGCTATTTGCTGCTGATCTATTGTTTGTTTCAATTTTTATTCTATTAAGACCAGAACTCGAGATATTCATAAGATGATTTGATCTTAGGATACCTTGCTCACGTAGTAGCTTTCCTATAACCATTGGATGTAACCGGCCTATGTTCTTCTGCTTCCCCTCTACAAAAACAATAAATGGGCCGTTGTCGCTTGTTTCGTACCTGTAGCTTGGTGTATTTTGCTGCGGGTTATGTAGAATGCTGCCCGAATTGGTGAGTGCTGTTGCCGCTGGAGTTGCTGCTGCTACTGGTGTTGCTGGCGTCGTGTTGACAACGGCTGCTGAACTGTTGAACGTGTCGCTGAAAGCCGTGTGACTTTCTCTGCTGTGTGGGTTGATTTTCTTATGTCTTCTTCTGTAGGTACCTGGCGTTTAGTAGGCTTGTTACTCATGATTTGACTGTCAAGCATGGGATTGTCGGGCACCACACTGTACTGACAATTCACAGTCTCGGTTGGAATGACTTCATCAGTTTGTTGGATGCTGACTTGTTGTTGGAGCTGTTGATATCGTTGCTGCTCTTCTTCTTCGCTGTGAAGAGCTACGTCAACAGCTGCACTTTCATAGTAGTGGCGTAATGTTACGCTGGCTGAAATCCTTCCTCCATGGGATGAGTCATGTTTGTTTGTGTACTTGTCTCTGACTTACTGTTTAGATGTGGAGTGTCAAACATGATTGCTATCTCTCACTTCTGTGATTTTTTTATTTATACCAGCGCTTATCAATCTGTGGTCGGAAGTATGGGACAGCTGGTCTTTTTCAATAGTTATGCTCAACTGAGGAGCATGATTTAACTTATTTAGCAGCGGTTTTTCTTTTTTTCCAAAATCTCTTCATTCCCTCGCTGAGCACTTTCCTACATCCAGGTTTGCGATTCCGATTTCCTGTAGATCTTTTTAAATTTCGAGCAGCCAGTTGTTTTTCATTGAAATTGCCAGGTTGGGAATTCTTTTGGTTAGTCTGTTGTTATTCATTCTGATAATACAGCCGTAGAATTTAATTCATCTTTTCCTAAATCTGTTTGAAATTTGTTTTTTTTTTTCAGATTGCTGGTATTGTTCATACGATTTCCTTTTCATCCAGATTCCTCCTTACGAATAAGGCAAAATATTTTCCTTAATTTTTTTTTCTTGCTGTTCGGTATCTTTAATCAGTGATGTACCCTTAATAATCAGTTTCCAATGATGGAGGAAGGAAATATACGGAGGAGAAGTGACGTTAAATCTGTGAAGCAGGCTTTAAACTCTCGCGCATGCGCAGTGGCGATCCCAAACAAATGCGATGTTCACTTTGTGTTAGATGCTCTGATTATTTCATTTTGTAATGTGTATAAGTGTTTTATAATGCCATCTTGTGTTGCATACGGTTGCACAAATAGGCAAGAGAGGAAAGAACCTGGAATATCATTTCATAAGTAAGTTGAATTCCAACTATCATTGTTGAAGTGGGCGATAGGTTTTGCAAACTTCGGTGCCTGTCTATAAATATTTAGTCATAGCTCTCAATGGGATGACTTTGTTCTCAAATTTTTGTTGGTGTAGTGTAGAAAATCAGCATACCTTGCTATTTTGTACATTAGACTAGCATTACTTTTTAACGAGTGTTGAAAATGAGATTTAAAGTTGTGTGTTTTACATCGCGATTCAGTGAATTTAGTATTGCGCTTTCTTTCGTTACGTTCCAGTTTATACTGACAGTGTATGATGAAATTAAATGTGTTAAATTATGCTATGCAATCTAGGAATCTTGATGAAGCAAACGATGTTCAATACGCGTGTGTGGGTATGTCTACATAGTTAGACATTAATGGAGATTGTGGTTAGGTCTAAATCCAATCTGTACCAGAATGGTTTTGTTGTTCCATAAGGGACAAAGAATTTATCTTTTACTGTTAGTAATTTCATGAGAACCAAGTTAGTGAAAAAACGAGTGTCCATTCTGCATGTCCACCATTGTGGCTTTGGCAGAATTAATTTTTGATCCAGGCCGCATATCAACCTAATATCCCGAAAACTAAGCAAGATATCGAAAAATTTTATTCTTTATTTTCGATTTGTCTCGTCGTGTTACATAAGAATCGATCATTAAATTTGACATTTGCGAAATTTTTCTTCTACATTTCAACTTAAGACACCTCACTTTTGATACAGTATATCTCGAGAACTAGACGAGATATCGAAATTTTTTATTCTTTATTTATCTCGTCTTTTTAAATAAGAATCCGTCATCAAATTTGACTTTGATCAATTTTTTCTTCTGAATTTCAACCAAAAACATTTCACGTTTGAGACAGAATATCTCGAAAACTAATCATGATATCAAAAAAATTTATTCTTCATTTTTTTATTTGTCTCGTCCAGTTACATAGTAATCCATCACCAGATTGCGGCGTTACGTTTATCCTTTAGTCCCCTTGAGGTTTTTGTACATATACCTCATGTCTGTATGGGTTCGGCCTAGCCCCCACTCCTCCTCCACCCTCCTTCACTTCAATGCGTGGTGAAGGTCTCTTGCGTCGTCTCCATATATTTCCTTCCTCGATGTTTCCGATGCGTATACTGCCTCTGGTTTGATTACAATGCTATAATGTCTTAACTTTGCATTTCGAGATATTGACATTGTTGTATCTGTTACACAGAGGCGGCCCTAGTAAGTTTTTCAGGTGGTGCGAGATCTCATTGTGGCGCCTCAAATTTGCAATCACTTACCACAATCGTGGTTAAGGTGTCCATATAGAAAGACTGAAGATAACATTCATTTTTTACATCCTACTAAAATTATAAATGTAAAAGTTTGTTTTCTTGATATTTGTTACTGTTTCGCGTCGAAACAGCTGGATGGCTTAGGACAGGGGTGGCCAACTAAAATGATCTTGCGGTTCATTTGCATCATAACTCCGCGGGCCGCGTATAAAATTATACCCACTATAGACATTCTTTGGAGTGAAGAATTTAAACATAATGTGTTTACTATTATACTTACATGTAAATATAGATAATATAATAATAATGACACTAAACACACATTTTAAAGAAATATATAAACTAAAAAGATATAAATAAAGTGTATAAATATAAATGAAATTGATTCTAAAATATGGATGTACAAATAAGGCATTTTTTAATAAACTGGTTTTTAATACTTTGGCTATTATAAATTAAATATATTTTGTAAAAGTGTGATGAATCTTGCGGGTCGGAAAAAATATTCAAGGCGGGCCGCATGCGGCCCGCTGGCCGAGTATTGGCCACCCCTGGTTTAGGATAAACTATAGTGCGCTCCACGAACGATGGCGGCCCAGTTTAGCGAGGTTCTGCGCAGGTACGTCATCACTCTGCCAGTAGCCAATCGAATTCAGTAGCAATACAGCGCTTGTCGTGGTTACACGAGTGTCGAATTCGAAGTTTTTGTGTAGTGGGCCGTGAGTATTGCTATAATTCCTATATTAAATAATGGAAGACGAACAGCATAAGCGTCAGGTTCTGCATAGGCAAAGCAGAGAACAAATTTTTAAAGTTTACACATATTTTAAGCGCGAGGCAGACGCTGGAGCGCCAACCTACGATGTTGCCAAAGCTCAAGAGAGGACTGCTGAAGCGTGTGGTGTTAGTCTTAGAACTGTGCAACGAATAGTTAAGGAGAGTAAATCTTCATTACAGGCAAGTGGAAGCGTGCTTTTGAAGTCACCAGGTAAACATCATAGACGCCAAAAGCCTGTGACAGGTTTAGATGACTTTAATAAAGACGTTCTCAGGCGCAAGATACACGACATGTATGCCGCAGGAAAATTTCCTACTGCGAAAAATCTGACAGTAATAATGCGCGAATCTATAGGGTTCGAGGGAAGTAAGGGGTCCATGTTACGTATTTTAAATAATATGGGTTTCAAATACGCGAAATGTAACGATGGGAGGAAATTTCTTATGGAACGTTCAGATATCGCTGCTGCAAGGTCTATATTCCTGAGGAAAATGCATGAAATAAGGCAACAAGAAGGAAATACTGAAATTTATTACTTGGATGAGACTTGGGTAAACCAGAATCACACGAAAAGTACTTGTTGGACATTGAATGATAGTTTAGGGGGCCTGAAAGTTCCGACTGGTAAAGGTGCCCGTTTAATCATTTGCCATGCTGGGTCTGCTGCATCTGGTTTCATTCCTGAAAGTAAATTAGTTTTTAGGTCCAAACATAGCAGTAACAGTGATTATCATTGTGAAATGAATGCTGCAACATTTAGTCAGTGGTTCAAAAACCAGTTCCTACCATATCTAGCCCCACATTCCATAATTTTAATGGATAATGCAAGGTTATCACTCGGTTGTAAGGGAAAAAGCACCAAGTAGCAACAGTAAGAAGGCTGATATAGTTGAATGGCTCTCCATAAATTCAGTTCCACACTCTGCTTCTCAGACTCGTGCAGAATTATTACAATTAGTTCAAATGTACTGTCCACGCGAGAAGAAATATGAACTTGATGCTATCGCTCAAGAACACGGTCACAGGGTTTTGCGTCTGCCACCGTATCACTGTCAGTACAATCCTATCGAGCTTGTGTGGGCACAGGTTAAGCGATTTGTGGCAGAAAGAAACTGTACTTTCAAAATCGCCGATACAGAAAAGTTAGTTCATGCCGCTATTGAAACTGTGACTGTAAAATCATGGGCAGACTGTGTTCGACACGCGGAAAATCTTCAAGAAGAAGACTTCAAGAGGGAGAGTTTTATACAGGGTGAGTCAAAAGTCGCAGTACACCCTTTTATTTCAAAAACTCTGCAGGAATTGGGAAACCTGAATATTCCAGTAAGGTATTGGTGAGGTGGTCTATCTTTTACGGTATGTACCGAACATGGGCGCCATCTTGAAATCGGCCATCTTGAATCTAAGTCAATTTTTTTAAATGGAAAGGGGGTCGTGTGACACATCAAATAACATCAGAATTTTCTCACAAGTTCATTCCTGTAAACAGATTTGAAATAGCAGTTGCGGTTCAAAAGTTACGTAACTTTTTTGTTGCAGATAACTGAAGATGGCTTTGACCAAGGAGGAGAGAATTGAAATCATTTTGATGTCTGGAGAACGAAGTTTCTGTGCATAGCTGCAGATTTTAACAACCGTGGTTGTGACGGTTAACTTCACCACTGACATAAAAGTTTGCCTCATCACTGAACAAGATGCTTTGTGCAAAAGAGGGATCCTCTAAGGCCCACGTGCAAAACTGTCTGGGTCATCCTCTGCTAGGTGCTGGAGTAACGGAATCTTGAATGGATACCATCGATGGGCATGAAGGATTCGTATGATCGATGACTGGCTGATTCCACATTCTGCTGACAAACGTCGTGGGCGCTTCACGAAGGACGCCAAAACCATTGTTGAGGTTGTCTCGTCAGTAGCACTTTTTGGACGGCCACTCCGTGCCTTGTCAGCCACAGTCCCAGTTTCTCAGAATTTGGAAATTAAGCACCTGACAGTGTTGTGTGAAATTGGAGGTCTTTCTGCGTGCCGGTTGTTAAAATCTGCAGCTATGACACGGAAACTTCGTTTTCCAGACATCAAAATGATTTCAATTCTCTCCTCCTTGGTCAAAGCCATCTTCAGTTATCTGCAACAAAAAAGCTATGTAACTTTTGAACCGCAACTGCTATTTCAAATCTGTTTACAGGAATGAACTTGTGAGAAAATTCTGATGTTATTTGATGTGTCACACGACCCCCTTTCCATTTAAAAAAATTGACTTAGATTCAAGATGGCCGATTTCAAGATGGCGCCCATGTTCGGTACATACCGTAAAAGATAGACCACCTCACCAATACCTTACTGGAATATTCAGGTTTCCCAATTCCTGCAGAGTTTTTGAAATAAAAGGGTGTACTGCGACTTTTGACTCACCCTGTAGATAATGCCTTGCCCTTGGAGCGATTTATTATTAACCTACGAGATTCTGGATCAGATACTGATACGAGTGATGAAGATCAAGACACAGAATAAATACAGGTAAGACAGTGCACTTTTGCTTGTTATAAATCATGACGGTATATCAGGATACGAATGTATCTTACTTACCTCAATTTAACTGTGTCTGTTTTTACTTGTTATTTTTCCAAACAAAATCTAAGCAATGACATACGTTTGATATATTTGAAGTGCTTTGTATTCGTTTATTGAAGGTTGTTCACTGTTGTAACAATTGGAATATAATTGTTTGCTGCGGCTGAAACTTTCTGTCATTCTTGTCTCTCTTTAGAGCATTATCATGTAAAGGGTTGCTAAAACGCATATTATTATTATTATTATCATTATATAGAAGTATTAGTAAGAGTAGCGCAATTACTAAACTTTCTTCCCCACCCTACGTCGCTCGTGTCCGGCTGGAAACATGGCAACGTCACATACCGTGTGCCATTACTATTTCTCTCTCTCTCTGCGCGGGCCGCCATTGTTCGTGGAGCGCACTATAGCTTTGTGGGATTCGAATACGAATATGTATATGAATGAGTTATGAATTCCAATCGAGTAAATCCGAGGTCAGAAAATCGTCTTTATTTATTAATAATAACTCAAACTTCAGAAAGATTAGCGTACCTATATAATAACAATGGTATGAATGAGAAGCAACAACAGTGAAAACGAAAACTGTATGTTTGAAAAGGTTAATTTACGCTACTATAACGTACGCAATGCTCACATCACGTGTACCTACGTCAAATTTACATAGTTTTAAGAAAAATGTTTAAAACAAACAAATGAGGAAATAAAATCATAACTAAAAGGCCTAGATTGCCAACTTCCTCGTTTTTGCCCTTTGGCAATATCATTTTCTATAGATAAAATTGCAAGATCTGAAAGTCCTTCTAAAGACCGAGTTTACCGTAAATAAATTTTAATGAATTTTAATTTACTGAAACTTTGATCTCCTTTAGCGACAGTTACAGGTGTCGTTAACAAAAGTCGAAGTGCTGTCCACACATTCGGAAATACACTCCTGGAAATTGAAATAAGAACACATTGACGCCGGTGTGTAAGACCCACCATACTTGCTCCGGACACTACGAGAGGGGTGTACAAGCAATGATCAAACGCACGGCACAGCGGACACACCAGGAACAGCAGTGTTGGCCGTCGAAGGGCGCTAGCTGCGCAGCGGTTGGGCACCGTCACAGTCAGTGTCAGCCAGTTTGCCGTGGCATACGGAGCTCCATCTCAGTCTTTAACACTGGTAGCATGCCGCGACAGCGTGTACGTGAACAGTATGTGCAGTTGACGGACTTTGAGCGAGGGCGTATAGTGGGCATGCGGGAGGCCGGGTGGACGTACCACCGAATTGCTCAACATGTGGCGCGCGAGGTCTCCACAGTACATCGATGTTGTCGCCAGTGGTCGGCGGAAGGTGCACGTGCCCGTCGACCTGGGTCCGGACAGCAGCGACGCACGCCAAGACCGTCGCATCCTACACAGTGCCGTAGGGGACCGCACCGCCACTTCCCGGCAAATTAGGGACACTGTTGCTCCTGGGGTATCAGAGAGGACCATTCGCAACCGTCTCCATGAAGCTGGGCTACGGTCCCGCGCACCGTTAGGTCGTCTTCCGCTCACGCGCCAAAATTGTGCAGCCCGCCTCCAGTGGTGTCGCGACAGGCGTGTATGGAGGGACGAATGGAGACGTGTCGTCTTCAGTGATGAGAGTCGCTTCTGCCTTGGTGCCAATGATTGTCGTATGCGTGTTTGGCGCCGTGCAGGTGAGCGCCACAATCAGGACTGCATACGACCGAGGCACACAGGGCCAACACCCGGCATCATGGTGTGGGGAGCGATCTCCTACACTGGCCGTACACCTCTGGTGATCGTCGAGGGGACACTGAACAGTGCACGGTACTTTCAAACCGTCATCGAACCCATCGTTCTACCATTCCTAGACCGGCAAGGGAACATGCTGTTCCAACAGGACAATGCACGTCCACATGTATCCCTTGCCACCCAACGTGCTCTAGAAGGTGTAAGTCAACTACCCTGGCCAGCGAGATCTCCGGATCTGTCCCCCATTGAGCATGTTTGGGACTGGACGAAACGTCGTCTCACGCGGTCTGCACGTCCAGCACGAACGCTGGTCCTGCTGAAGCGCCAGGTGGAAATGGCTTGGCATGCCGTTCCACAGGACTACATCCAGCACCTCTACGATCGTCTCCATGGGAGAATTGCAGCCTGCATTGCTGCGAAAGGAGGATATACACGGTACTAGTGCCGACATTGTGCATGCTCTGTTGCCTGTGTCTATGTGCCTATGGTTCTGTCTGTGTGATCATGGGTTGTATCTGACCCCAGGAATGTGTATATAAAGTTTCCCATTCCTGGGACAATGAATTCACGGTGTTCTTATTTCAATTTCCAGGAGTGTATATTCTGCCAACCATTTTGTTTCTAAAGTTCAACTTTTATTGGTTCTTCCGATTCAAGCCCCACCAACAACAGTTTCAGTAAGAAAGTTCCTCAGCCAAGTCACAACCCGATATGTCACATTTTTCTCCATTAGTTAAACTAATTTCTAAATCTGCACAATTATTACAATTCAGGAATTGTTTTGATAATGTATAAGAACAACACTGTATCATTAAATTTAGATAGTTGTGAAAATTGAGTGACCTACGCCTTTATAATTGCCTATATAATGCTAAAATACGTTCACTTTAAACAATTCTTCGGGGTCTGTTGTTATCTCATCTATGGCTTCGTACTCAAAAAATCTCTTCTTTCTTTGGTATCTGGCTGCCTTAATAAAAGGGTATGTCCCAGTCTTAGAAGCAATTTCTCTAGCTGTTATAAGAATAGGCGAATAACACCGGTACTCTCTCTCAAGTTCCGAGATCTTTCACAGCAATTGTGAAGCGTTTCATGAATCCTTTCATCCTGGATAGCCATGCTTACAATAATACTTGAATCAATGTATTATACCAATTCACCATTGTAACTATAAACTCAAATTGCTCCACGATCTGGCTCAAGGACAAGGCCTCTGTTGCTGCAAGTGAATAATTCGTTTCCAGAAGGGCGTCACGAATTGAATAATAGTGATAAACTGAAAACGATCTGCATCTAGGTTAGAAACTCTATTCTCCGAATGATTTATTTATTTATTATTATTTTTTTTTTCATAGCCTTCCGAGTTCTTGCATACCACTTCCCATCGCTTTGTTGATGAGAGAATGGAACAAATATTCTTTAAGGAAATCCGACAAAGAAACCGATATAACTGATGTATTGGCATTACCTGCTATTACCAAATTTAATGACAGCTAAATGTATTAAAAAAACGCTTGAGATAATATTGGTTCAGAATTCTCCTTTGGACACCTTTGTTTCCTCCTATCATATTGGATAGATCGTCATATCTTTTGCCTCGAAAATCGTTCATATCCAGCTAGAATTTTTGCAAAGTATCATTAATATACAGGCCAGTGTATAAAGCTCTCAGGTCCCGAATAGTCACCGGCTTGTAAGCAACGAAACTCTCACGCATTTTGACTTCGTCTTCATTAGTGTCAACAAAAGCAATGTTAAAGATAATTGTTCTACGCGACTGACAACAGGAGTTCAATTCAGTATGATGGAATAGTATTTAGATGACTTAACCATTGTCAACATTTTATTAAGAATTGCAAACGTTTTAAATACATTTTCCAAAATAATAAACATTAGTCTCCTTATTAGCAATTCGGCGGAGATGCTCCATCATCATAGTGCCATATTTTCCTAGCAGTTGCAATATATCCAGTTACTTACCATAATTAGAAGTATTTAGTTTTTCAAATCCAAAGCTTTCCCTGAACAAGAATTATTGCATGTTAAAAAGAATATTTTGGATATCATTCATTCGAGGATAGCAACCTACTGTGATTTTTCGTCTTCAATCTGTATTTACAAATGCTTGTCTATTATATTGAAGTTCTTCAGTCTAATCACCGCTTCTATCCAACTCAGCAGGGTGTGTTGGCGATTTGAGGAAGTTTGGTATGTTTTAAGATGCTCTCATAAGTAGCTTCAGTCATCAAATCCTTCTTTTCCCAAATAAGAGTGAGACCTTCTGTTAAATAAACAAGAGTAAAAACAATATATCAGCAGATTTAGAGTAAACAAGCTATCTTCTTTATAAGTTTATCCATTTGATATTACTCTTTGAAAATGCGTTTTTTGATAAATGACGTCCATGATTTTTTTCTTGGATTTTTTTCGTTGCTCGAATAATTATTTCATTTCTGATGGAGGGGTCAATCAGCAACCATTTTGAAATATCATCATAATTTGCGACGGTAGTGGTATGTCTAGTATAACCCATTTTGAAGTGCAATCGACGTTGCGGCCATAGCAAAATCTTCTAATACATGCTGCTCTTAATCATTATGAGCCTCGTCTGAAGAACTTTTAACTTCCGTCACTTGTTGAACTAATTCTGATGACGACGATTCACATGACATCTCTAAGAAATTTTGCAAGCAACTTTGAAGCCTCTTCAGTTACACCTTGGTTTAGTTTTTTTTTCTTCTTCTTCTTCTTTTTTAAGAAAAAGGTAGCGATATGTCTATAAAAGACATTACATTTTGTAAATATTTACGCTACCAATGTTAATTGCAATCATCTATGGCATAACATTCTAGAAGTAGATAAGTAGGTTGAATCTCGCCTCATGCACACACACCCACATACAAATGACTGCCGGATCTAGAGGGTGGCAAACTGGGGCTCTTACCCCGGGCAGCAAAATCATGTTTAAAGGGACGGTAAGTGACAAATTCGTGAGTGGTGACCTTTCTTAGCTCTACTGCCCCGAGCGGCAACCTTCAGGTGGCGGAAAAATCAAATAGCTTTAAACTGCTGCGGGCGGCAAATTCATAAATTTATATTTGAAGAGGCGGCAGTCGCTGCTTGGAAAATTCGTAGATCCGCCACAGAAGAATGAACTGTAAGATTACAGCCGAAAAGGCAGGTGCGGGAGGCGCGGCATAACACCGGAGAGTTCTAATTACGGAACGATTTGTGGTTTTCTCGAATGGAGTAACTCGAGCTGACTCGGACCATATATTAAACGGAAGCTCTTACGTTAATGTACTTAAAAAAATATATGAACAGCAAGCTGGATTATGATAGAATTTATTTTTAATTTTTTTTTGCGCAGACGATCTCTCGCTGCATTTTCGGCGCCCGGTGCGGTCGCACCGCCCTAGGGCCGCCCCTGCTGTTACAGATAAGTCTATAAGCTTCTTATAACTTAGATATTCTCTCATTGTTTGCTTCACGATTCAGTCTTGCGAGTTGAATAATTTCTCCTAGATATCTGAATTTAGTTACTTGACAGACATTATCTAATATCATTTTCATATAAGAACGGATCTTTCCCGGCGTATGCTTGAAGTGTTTTGAAAACACTATCCGGCGGTACACCCGTGAAGACTTCATTTCAACATTTTCATAGATTGTCCTTGTCGGTACCGCGAGGACCATTCCATATGGTGGGTTTTAGCATACAAGATTTTGAGACCAGTTTCAGCTGAAATTATATGGAGTTTTTCAAGGGAGTAGATTGTATGTTGTTGGAGAGAGCTGTTGAAAATGTTATTGTAACTGAATTAACAAAAAATAAATTAGTAAAAAGTGTTCACGTAAAGTGGATACCGTACTCGCACTGCATAACGTAAACACCGAGTTTAAGTTGCGTATGATAAATTTTCTGAAAGCCATGAACAGTTAAATAACCAGAAAAAAAAATCTGGTATTTCCACGCTAGCGCATGGTTAGGTCTACTATGGTAGCCTATTCACAATACAAGTTTCCAGTCAGCAACATTCCTTTGAGTATTAAGTTAATGGCTGTTTTATGAAAGCCTGTAGGCAGGGCCGACGCTAAGATTCTCGAGCCTATGGCTAGTGTTCTTAGCCCCTTCCTTTCGATAAAATGCCTTACGCTAACTTTGATTTTTTGTATAAAGTTATAAAATTTTAAAGAAAGTTCTAAATCAATTTAAAACTTGCGTTTGATTTCTATTTAGCTCGGCACGGACCCGGGGTAGTTTCCCCCCTTTAACGCCGGCCCTGGGTGCAGGACCTAAGAGATTCGTTTAAGGTGTTTCAGTTTATTTCCAATGCCTTCGTAAGTGGATAAAAAAAAGGTCCTATTTTAGAACCGCAGGATCTTCCAGTGATGACATACGCCGAACACACTATCACGGGATCTTGGTGAAACAGTTCTCATTTTCTTCTGTTCCTTCCAAAGATTTCTAGTCGTCGATGTTGTGCAAAATCTGAGAATCCTCATGCACTATTCCGCGCCAAGCAGATCGACCCCATTCTTCATCTTCCCATCTGTTTGTATTTATTAAACATTTCTTAAAATTGGATTAAAGCCTAATGCTGAATCGTTTCATTTGTCTTTCGCGATTTCATTGGCCTTTCTTTAGTTGCGAGTACATTATTTGTTTCAGAGGTTCGAACGTTCGGCATAGGATAACATGTTCAACCCATCGAATTCAGTGCTTAATTATCATTGCCTCAATGCTTGTGGTATTCGTTTCTATGATACTCACGTCTGTTCGACAGTCTTGCCATTTCTCTTCGGACAGCGTTGGTGGTTCTTATCCAGACGATTTAAAAGCTTTTGTAGGCATTCCTAGTCTTACACTCAGAGTTGCTTTTAAAATGGTACTGTAAATGTAGAGCTTTCTCCGAACACGGATGTCAATCTATCTTTTAGGAGACGTCCGATGGTTGCTCCAACACTATATTTTTGTATTAATCTTTGCATTTGTTGAGCTATGGCTTCAGAGTTCTGTAGAGTTTTTCCTTTGACTGACAGAACCACGGTAAGGTTAGCTAATAATATAAAAAGATAACGGTCACTGGGTTCGGACGGCTCCTGTCGCTTCCCGTAGGTAAGCTCCGCATTCCACTGACAGCATGCATAAGAATCCATAAAAGCTTGTGAAAATAATGTTTTACAATTTCATTCAAACTAATCAGAAAGAGAGGACAGTAACAATAAATGAGTATCCGATTTAATTTGGTAGGAAAGAGTGTCTGCCACTAGAAAACGCAATCAAGGGACAAGGATCTAGGGAGGGAGCGCAGCAAACGGGGGGGGGGGGGGGGGGGGGGAGATCCATTAATTACCTGAGGTGAAATTGGTGGGAGGGGGGGGGGCAAATTCCGGCAAAATCTCACGAAACCTCACCAAGGGGGAGGGGGGGGGACAACTGAAATCTCACGCAAGGTTTGAAATTCTTGGACGGTAGATAAAAAATACAAATGACGCAAAAGTCGACTTTAGGGGAAGTACATTGTCTAAAAAGGATGCAGAAACCGACCTTAGAGGGGTTATAACTGCCCTTGGAAGCATGAGACCTAAAAAAGTCTCAAAGTTTCTCACGTCATTTTAGAGGAGGGGGGGGGTCTCGCGAAATCTCAACAGAGGAGAGGGGAAGGCCAAAATTCTAGAAAAACACCGCACGTAATTAATGGACGCCACCTTGTCGGGCTGAAAATGTATCATGTTGCAAAAATCCATACTGAAAATTAGAAAGTGTCAATTGAACAGAAATTAAACAAAACTGTTTTATAATCATTAAAAGAAGCAAAAATTTAATTTCTTGTATTTATATTTCCACATGATGTATCTACTATATAATTTCGTAAGCTCATTCACTTACCTTGATAGCTATTGGCTTGAGAACAGACGGGTCGCTCGCAAAACAGCGACCAGAGATAGCATTAGATGAATTTCAAGGTTATGTCTACAATTTAATAGCTAAGCAACTGATACCAAATTAATAGCCATAATACATTCATTAAGTTTGATTTTCAAAGTTAAAAAATATTGATAAATTATGCGGCTGAAAAAACCATGGATCTGCTCTTCAGTAACATGTTGCTAGTGAAAGCTACTAATTTTTTTAAAAAAAAGTTACTGAAGGTCTCTGCTATAACCACGAATTCCAACCATTCTGGCTTAGGATAAATTTTAATAATGAAAACTTTCACTAACGTCGTTGACTGACCAAAGTTTATGCATTACGGTTTATTTGGTTTTTAGGTATTTTACTGATACCTTTCGTTAATCGTCTTTGTTCATGTTCACTGAAAGAGTTATTAGGTTATTTAAAGTAGACATCGGACCAAATGTGTTATTGAATCAACTATTCTGGCAATTCATTTCTTTGGAGTTGTTCAACTGTTTGATAATTTGGAATGTTTATCACGCTCTGTGGCCGTTACAGATACTATGATGACCAATGATTACGAGTTTGCCCAATCTCAATAAAAAAAAATTGTGATGCTTTCGAAGCAACAGGAATTTTTTTAAATTTTGCAACGTGAACTGTAAGGGTCAAATACAAGTCAAGTTAGTATTTAAGCAATTATACAATTGCACTATTGTTCCTGTTTATTTTTAATACCTACCTCTATTAATGCTTCCGAGATCTTTAAAATCCAAGAGATTTTATTAACCTGAAATACAAGTTTATATTTGCTCAAATGAGGTCACCCTGTCAATCTTTCATTGTAAAAACTGGAATTATTATAGACCAGTGACAATAATGCAAAAAAACAGTCACAGGCTTACATTAGTTTGTTATTAATTCAGTAATTTTACTTTCCAGATATTGCATTAATGACTACAATTAATGCAGACTTTGGCATCTTGCCGACTATACTGGTGGTATACAAAAAGTGGGGGAAAGAGAATGGAAAGTGGCTTAAACATACAAGGTTATAATTTTAAACCAAGGGTGCACTTTCATTCAAGTAGTAGGTAATGCAAAAAATATATGTGAACATATTTCGTTGGTCTTGGCCATACATAGTAAAATTTGATTAATAAGGAGTAAATTATGCTCAATTTCCTAGAGTCATACCCTGAACTGTTAAGTCTTTAGACGGGAAAGATCTTAATATAACAATTAACAAAAAAGTAAAAAAATTTCACAATAGAAAATCCAAACTTTTCCTTCTTCACTTGCCTTCATACCAAAAGAACTACTAGACTACATTCTTCATTTTAATGTAATGTCAAATTCTGTTATTGAATGGAACAAAAAAAAAAAAAAAAAAATGATTGCACAACTTCAAAAAAAAAAAATTAGTTTGAGCCGAGACTACAAATTTGTGTAGCTGTATTTCATCATTTTCCCTTCATTACATTTATAAACGGGTTACTATTATTGAAACGTTAACATCTTTCTGGATCAGTTGCATTAGCCTGCCTGAAGAGGGAGAAAAAACTTAATATTGCTCAGAATGAAGAAAACAAGTCTGAAAGTTAATATAGTCAACGGATATTCTGTTATTAGCTTGTGGTTAACATCATTCGATCTTCTTTGAGCAAGTGAAGACCTATAACCATGGTGGTGGCAGCAGTCTTCAACTCACTAAGAATACTGGTCACCTTTAGGAGCCCAATGAGTCTACAGCAGTTTTTCCACGTCAATAAATTCAATAGGTGACTGTAGCTCAGACAGAAGTTTCAAAAACCAAAAATCTTTTGTCAACTGTACATATACCTCAGTTCAAGGAACAGACATGACTAACAAGCCTCTATACTATAGGACCCACTTTATGCATATCAAATACAAGAATTTCACTGAGCAAAGTGCTATGTGAGAGTTGTTGGAAGACAAGTTAATGACTGGTGGGTATCTACAATGTGTATGTTGATGAAGCCTTAATGGCTGGCTAAGTATTAGGAATAGTATGTGGAAGGGATGAAAAGAGACCTTAACTCAATTTAAAGCATGAAGGAGTAAGAAAGTTTCCTTTTGTACACAAGGTAGGTATCTGAATATGCTATCAAGGGAGCTGCTGGTTAATAGAGCTCTATAAAAGTAAAAATATAATGTTTAGATTGGCACATCAAACACCTCATAGTAATTCATACACCCAAACAATATACCCAAGCTATGTAACTTTGACCAATTTTTACACTGAATACTGTCTTCCATTCAAAGCAGTTGATACTGAACACAAATCCGTCCAAAAAATTTAATGTAGTGCAATACATTGAAATTTTTGGCTCCAAATAATGAGGTCTGCAGTAAAAAATTTGGGTGGAACCCAACTTCAATTTTGACATGTATCTACAATAGACATTTCAGACTGGCCTTATTTATAATATATAGAATTTGATTTCATTTCTCAAACCTAGAACATCTGAAAAGCTTCCCTTACAAAACTTCTACACAGATAAAACTTTGAAAGTGAGAATGGAGTAATAAGTCTATATTAGTAAATTCATCAATTATTAAACTCATTACCAAGCATTGTAACACTTCCCCCCCCCCCTCCCATCAGATAAGACAAGAAGAGATTTCACCCTGTATCGTTGTAAGCTTCTGTAAGAGCATGCTGGAATGGCAAGCCAGTAACCTAGACTTGATCCATTTACTTATGCTTTTGTTCACAAACTTTCCTTATACAATTAATTTCCTGAATTCTCCCCAAAATTCTAGACCAGAATCTTTCAACCCTATTCAAACTGAATACCAGTAAAATGTTAAAAATAATTCTGCAGACCACTAACTTATATGGACCTCATTTTTTACTTATGTGTATATTATTAACATATTGTATTGAAAGTAAGATAGGATAGGGAAAATAAACAGTTACCCGTCACTTACCACAGATGAAGGCAGGAGGGCGAAACACGTAAAAACACAAAAACAAACGAATTGCACAATATTTTGACTTTAGTCTTAGTCCTGCCTTCATCTGTGGTAAGTGACGGGTAACTGTTTATTTTCCCTATCCTATCTTACTTTCAGTGCCTCTCGGCAGTTTCTTTGTTTCCTTTACCTAACATATTGTATTACACTACCATAACAATCTAAATGCATGTTTTGAATGCCAAACTAATTTTGAAATTGCAAGTGAGCTATTAAAAATGAATTAAATATTAAACAGGTTTAATATTTACTAACCAAATGAATAATGTCATCTCTGCAGACCACCTATCCCTTCTTTGTGGAGAAACTTTGCTAGACTAGAAATACATGAATCTGTATGGCATGGGAAGAAAGACCTCTGGATAAGCAGACTAGTATATTATACCAAGATATTAGGTTATTTAAATTCCACAAAAAAGGTGTACTTAAGCAGCTTTATTTTCACTCCATTCCAAATTTTTTATGCAGTATTCAAAAGCCAAAAAATCAATATGTAAATTCTATAACTTAGTTCCTGATCTTCTTTTTTGGACGTATGTTATTTGTGTGACCACATTTCTTCTTGCGGCAATTGGTGGCCCTGGGGTGCAACCTGGCGTAACATTTGCGGCAAATCATCTTGTCACAGTTGTACTTCTGTGCCAAGATACGTAGGGTGGGTTCAATCACACCACCTCTAAGGCGAAGAACAAGATGTAGCGTGGATTCTGCAAAATTAAAATACCAATATCAAATAAAGCTAAAGCTAAGATTTACAATTAGTCATTGAAAATGATGTCAGAGATCTTGGTGGTAATGGATTGTCTGCATTACATTCAGATAGCAAATACTTGATCATCATTAGATTTCTAGTATGGAAGGGGGGGGGGGGACACGCACATCCACTGGCAATCTATATGGCCAGACCAGTGATAAAATGCTTATCCTTCCAAATGACTGAGCTGAACGTTAAACCGTGAATCCACCCAGTACAATAAAACCATTACTAAACATAACGTGTGAAATTAACACTATATGATACAAAACTTCATCTGTGAACTATTTAAAAAGAAGCAACTGACAGTTTAAAACATTATTGCTATCAGTTCTGAGGGAAAAAACTCAAACCAAACTAAACTAATTGTATCCCGACTGCTGCAAGAGCAGAGTGACTAAGTTAGATTAATTGGCAAATATATATACTGGTAACAGTATGTATGGTTAAAACATAGTGGCACATAGCACATCCATACAGTTAAATTTCCTTTTTTGTGTTTATGGCTTTATGCATTGTCCACGTCATTAGAGACGGGAAAGGACTGGGGACAAGGAATGGGAACCAATTCGGCCACAGCCTTTTGAAGGAACCATCCCAGCACTCGCCTCGAGTTATATGGGGAAATTGTGAAAAACCCAAATCTGGATGCCCGGATGGGGATGCGATGCCAGAGCGCACAGTGTAATGAAGTCACATAAAAGATATCTACAGTTTGATGTGAATATACTGTAGTCACACATTTTAGAGCGCTAACTACTCAAGGGCGATAGCTTTCGTAGTATCTATGAATAAAAGAAATCGATAAAGGACATATCGTTTTAAAAGATTAAGGTCTCCAATTTGGTAAAATCATAAATTAAGAAAGAATTTATCAGAATGTGATGCTTAAAGAAGTTGTGCACATTAGACAGTTCAGAGCCAAGTCCCTAGACTGCAGCAATAGACATCAGATGTCAAAATGTTTTTTATACAATAAATAGCTTTCCGGATATTTTTTCTGCAACGGAAACATTTTTGTTTTGTTATACAATTCCAACGTAAACAATTTATTCGTACAGCAACACATATCACAGATATGTTAATATACTGTGTGCATTTTGTTCAGGTTGGTTATATGTTGCTAACTGTTTAAGCAAGTATTCTGATGCGTACCTATTACACTAAACAAAAATTTACTAGAACAGTGCGGTTCTACTTTTCATCTTACAAGCATTCGATCTCACTATTAATCATATTTTACTCGCGAAATTTTCGCACGGGTCGTCTACTAAAGTCTTATTTTTCCAAAGAATTGCACTGAAGCAAATTAGATAATGGGGAAGACCACAGATGGAGGCAAGGTGAGCCATAAACACACTATATAACACTTATAAACCTTATGACTATAGGAGAGCATTCAATTAGATGTGTACACACTCAGACTTGTTCTTTGCTTATGGCTTTACACCTCGACTTTAGTGTAACTTCTCAAGAATTTTTGAGAAAAATGAATAGTTTAACAAAAAGACCAAAGGGGATCGATAGTTAGACAAAAATTGTAATTTTCATATACATCGACAGCACGATAATAGTTTGAGAAATTGTTAACTTTATCGTCTTGGGTTGAACTGTATATACTAGAGTTGTAGGCATCCTTCCATTGGCTTTGTGGCACTCTGAAGGTGCTGGGTTTACTGCTTCCTACATTATTTTTCCCATTGAATCTTTAAGAACAAGTTTTTCATCATTTACATGATTGTAAATACGTTTTTTACAAGGAAATCTGTTCTACAACGAGGGCTGCCAAAGTTTTTCCCGATACAACTACCCCCTTGGAACTATACTGGTGGGAACTAGATTACTGATATATACTTGATACCAGATATTTGGCCTCAACCTAAGTTAATACCTCACCACTAAACCTATCACTTGTGTTACAAATATATAACTGACTTTAATACAGAAAATCTTTAGTAATAAAGTATTTTAATTTCATATATCTAATTTAACTTCGACTGGCCAAAACAGGGAATACTTTCCATTAATTATTATTGAAATATTGTAAATAGTGTTCATGTTTGTGTTCGTTGCCATCCTGCCTTCATCCACTGTGAACAATGGAAATCACTTTCCCAAGTCTTCTTTATAAAAATAAGGAATGGAAGGTAAAATTACCCATCAGTTACCAGAGATGAAGACAGTTGGGCCATACGAACACAAAACAAGAACACACCTTACAATATTTTGGTTCAAAACCTTATTCAGGTCTGGAGGGTAAGGCTGTTTGGCAAGGTGGAGTGCACCCACACACACACACACACACACACACACACACACATCAAGGCTAGTGCTTGACTAGCTTAGGATCTATCTTGTCCTGCAGTAAACTGTGGTGTCGACACTGCTGTTGCCAAATGCCCCGATCCTCCCAAAACGAATAGGTTTTAAACCAAAGTATTGTAAAATGTATGTGTTGGCCCTCCTGCCTTCATTTGTGGTAAATGATAGACTGCTTTACCTATCCTTTCTTATTTTTATAAGGAATGCTTGGAATAATAATTCCATTATTCACCACAGATGAAGGCAAGAAAATTGCTTTACATTCCCCAATCACATTTCACAGAAAAATCTGCAACAAATAAAACTAAAAATGCTGAAATAAGACAGTTGTGCAGCTATCAGATGCTGCCAGCACTGCAAAATTAATGAAAAACCTTGTAATGTTGGTTGCCTCCTCCATTGTAATGTGTTCCTATAATTTCAGCTGTTCTATCACAAACAAACAAAATTTACGACAAATAGAATATTTGGCACTGTCACAAGACCCCATATGCGTCTCTACGTTGTATCAATAGAGGGAATAAATATTTTTCATTGTATACAAATGCAGTATTTCAACACTAATATCAAAGAAAGAAAATAATGCATGCATACCTGCCAACTTTTACAGTTTTTCCATAAAATTTACAGAAAGATGCTGTATTTTACAGTTGTACGGATGAACTGTGTTATTTTACAAATTTCCAAACTAAAATTGCATCGCGTATGAAAGATCTTTGTATGGACAGTTGGTTTCAGTTTTTTTATGGAAATGCTCCTATGTGTGGTAAGTCTTCTTTCATTATAAGACTAGCTGGTACCCACGACTTCGTTCGTGATTGTAAAGAATTCATATTGACAGCTATAGACATATAACCACCCTAGTGCACGATGGGAGACTCCATACTATTACCACACACAAGTACCAGTCTTCTGCGCTATGTAGTTCCGGCAGCAAGGTAAAGTTTACGGATACACACAAGTCTTTGGATGAAACACGAAAATATTCATGATCGACCAATTTCAAACACCATATCTCACAATACCGAGCGGGGCGGTGTAACGGTTAGCGTTCTCGACTCGCATTCGGGAGAACGGCGGTTCGAATCCCCGTCCGGGCATCCAGATTTGGGTTTTCCATGGTTTCCCCAAATCACACCAGGCAAATGCCGCGATGCTTCCTTCAAAAAGTCATGGCCGAATTCCTTCCAATTCCTTGCCCCCCATCCTTTCCCGTCTCTAAAGACCTCGATGTTAAAAAGAGACGTAAAGCAGTTAAAAAAAAAAAAAAATAAATAAAAAAAAAAAAAACATATCTCACACACTTCCACAGTTACCGAATTTCGGCCAACGTTGTGATCAATGGGAGACTCTGTGTTACTACCACACACAAACGCCAGTGATCTGCGATTGATAGTGTTCACTTAAAAGTGATACACCGTGACACATGCGTCTTTCGCAGAAATATGAAATTGCCGCAGGTCGACCATTTTCATCCCCCATATCTTCCACACCCCCATAGCTACAGACATCTAACAACCATAGTGCACGACAACAGACACGATTCTACTACCACACATAAACACCAATGCTCTATGCTATGTAGTCGAGGTAGAAAAGTGAAATCTGCGGAGACATGACTTTCGTCGAAATACGAAAATATCCTTGGTCGGCCAATTACAACCACCATATCTACCACAGTACCACAGTTTCTGAAATTCGGCCGCTGTTGTGATCGAAAGGTGACTCTGTGCTCCTACTACACACCAATGCCAGTTATTTGTGATCTGTAGTTTTCGCTGAAAAGTGATACACCATGACACTTTTGTCTTTGGCAGAAGTATGAAATTGGCACAGGTCGACCACTTTAAACCCCCATTTCTCCCACACCCCCATAGCTACCGACATCTAACAACCATAGTGCACTACATGAGATAAGATTCTACTACCAAACACAAACACCAATGCTCTATGCTATGTAGTTGTGGCAGAAAAGTGACATATGCGGAGACAGTCGAAATACGAAAATATCCTTGGTCGGCCACTTACAACCACCATATCTACCACAGTACGACACTTTCTGAAATTCGGCCGCTGTTGTGATCGAAAGGTGACTCTGTGCTACTACTACACACCAACGCCAGTTATCTGTGATCTATAGTTTTCGCTGAAAAGTGATACACCATGACACTTTTGTCTTTGGCAGAAGTATGAAATTGGCACAGGTCGACCACTTTAAACCCCTATTTCTCCCACACCCCCATAGCTACCGACATCTAACAACCATAGTGCACTACATGAGATAATATTCTACTACCAAACACAAACACCAATGCTCTATGATATGTAGTTGTGGCAGAAAAGTAACATATGCGGATACAGTCGAAATACGAAAAAATCCTTGGTCGGCCACTTACAACCACCATATCTACCACAGTACGACACATTCTGAAATTCGGCCGCTGTTGTGATCGAAAGGTGACTCTGTGCTACTACTACACACCAACGCCAGTTATCTGTGATCTGTAGTTTTCGCTGAAAAGTGATACACCATGACACTTTTGTCTTTAGCAGAAGTATGAAATTGCAACAGGTCGACCACTTTAAACCCCCATTTCTCCCACACCCCCATTGCTACCGACAGCTAACTACCATAGTGCACTACATGAGATACGATTCTACTACCAAACACAAACACCAATGCTCTCTGCTATGTAGATGTGGCAGAAAAGTGACATATGCGGAGACAGTCGAAATACGAAAATATCCTTGGTCGGCCACTTACAACCACCATATCTACCACAGTACCACAGTTTCTGAAATTCGGCCGCTGTTGTGATCGAAAAGTGACTCTGTGCTACTACTATACACAAACGCCAGTTATCTGTGATCCATAGTTTTCGCTGAAAAGTGATACACCATTGCACTTTTGTCTTTGGCAGAAGTATGAAACTGCCACAGGTCGACCACTTTCAACCCCCATTTTTCCCACACCCCCATAGTTACCGACATCTAACAACCATAGTGCACTACATGAGATACGATTCTACTACCAAACACAAACACCAATGCTCTATGCTATGTAGTTGTGGCAGAAAAGTGACATATGCGGAGACAGTCGAAATACGAAAATATACTTGGTCGGCCACTAACAACCACCATATCTACCACAGTACCACATTTTCTGAAATTCGGCCGCTGTTGTGATCGAAAGGTGACTCTGTGCTACTACTACACACAAACGCCAGTTATCTGTGATCTGTAGTTTTCGCTCAAAAGTGATACACCATGACACTTTTGTCTTTGGCAGAAGTATGAAACTGCCACAGGTCGACCTCTTTCAACCCCCATATCTCCTACATCCCCATAGCTACCGACATCTAACAACCATAGTGCACGACAGGAAAGACGATTCTACTACTACACACAAACACCAAAAGTCTATGTTATGTAGTTGTGGCAGGAAAGAGAAGTATACGGAGATACGAATTTTTGGTCGAAATATGAAAACGCCCTGCACTGACCAACTTTAATCATTATATCTCACACATCCTCACAGCTATCGGCATTGGGCCAACGTTGTGCACTACAGGAAACTCCATGCTACTTCCGCCCACAAACATCAGTGATCTGTGCTAGGTAGCGGTGGCTGAAAAGTGAAACATAGGAAAAAACACGTCTATGTTTATATATATATATAAGATTATGTCAAGATACCCTTTATTTTAGTATAATCAAGATACAATCGATGTGTCTCCGACTTTGCATTGATACTTCTGAAAGTCGAGTCGGTAATCATTTGAATGTGGTTTTCTTTCACTAACGGATAGTGTCAAGTGAGTTGTATCGCTGGATGGTGATTTGTGTTAAATGCGTAACTCTGGCATGACTAAGAAACAGTATTACCAGATATTTAGGGATGAACATTCCACAGAATTTCCGTGCATACTAAAATCAAGAAAATAATCAGTTTTGTACAGGAGTGGTATTAACATAGCATATAGCAGAAGAAATGATTTGGCCAAGTGTGGAGAGTAGTAAACCCATTGCGAGATTAAATCAAGGGAAGAAAACCACAAAATCGACACTTTCTTTGACAAACTGAAAAATTCTGATTCAGATATAATTAAAGCATAGAGTTTGTCCACTAAGTGCAGCTGATCATGCAGGTGCTTTATTCATGAGGATATCAATTTTATCAGAAGTTGCAAAAAAATATGTAGTTATACGAAAACAACTTGCATATTAAAAGAAATGGCTAAAAATGTAACATCAGAAGTAATTAAGCGTCTTCAGGATGCTCCATTTTCAATGCCAACAGATGGAAGCAATGATACCAATACTCAGTTATATCCCATTGTTATATTTTAGGACAATAAACAAGAAAAAATTTTAAGAACTGTGGTATGCATACCAGCATTGGATGGTGACTCAACAATAGGGCATTATGTAGATAGCCTTATGTTACCATAATTTGAGCATCGCCATATAACAATTAGAAAATGTGTGGCATTCTGTTCTGATAATGCCACTGTAATGACTGGACAGAAGAATGGTGATATTTTAGCATTTTTTAAAGAAGCTTATTGAGATATTGTTATTATTGACTGTATATGCCACTTTATCAATTTAGCTGCTGGAAGTTTACCACTTAAAATAGGTAAGATTCTTGTCGTTATCTTAATTTATATAGAGAAGAGTGCCAAAAGTAAAGAACATCAAGAAATTTCAAAACATGCAGAATAAAGAATGTAAAAAAAATATTATCTAACTGAAAAGTGTCTTGAATGTTATATTTGTCAACAAATGTGAAGTGGCAAATATTTCACTTAAATAGGGTTGTTAAATGTTTTTGGATCTTTAGTTCATAGTTTATTAAATACAGCTATTAAAAAATGTTGGTCCTGGGTCTTTATGGAAACACTATTTTGAAAGTTGGCAGATAGGACTATCACCAATTCTTTTGGCTCTACCATATCCACCTGACACCAGAAAAGTATTGTGCTGTAATTGTGAAATTACACATGTTCCTTAGCATGTATTAAGTAAGCTAATGTTTCACACAAAAGTCGGTTTAACCAAAAATCGCAATTCCACTTTAACTACATTACCCCGCGCAAACTAATTACATCATAACATCGTGTTAGTTAATTGCAAGAAGTATTATTTTCAAGTAGTTAGGTTGCAATACACAGTCAGCTATTACAATGGTCCAGGGTTGATAACCTAATTACTGCCCAAACTACCTGTTTTACTAATTCAGAGTTTATTGCAACCAGTATTATTACACTCACAGGAATGCATTTATGATGGCATAGTGATTTCCATTTAACCCCCAATGTCAAGGAGCAAGCAGTGACAGAATAATTTGACACTGAAGTTACTAATACGTTAACGGTGCACTCTTGATGCGAGAAATGAAATTTCCAAACACAAATTAAATTTATCATGTACAATACCCCACAATTGCATTATACACAAACTTTTAATACATTTTTAATCTTTTGGTCCAGGATTAACAGCACTACTCAAACCATAGGTTCCCAACCTTTTTTATTTTGGCCTAATGCCACCTTGTCAAAAAAACAAATTGCTCACCACTCCCCCTTTTGAACAAAATATTACTCAATGCCCCTTTTCAGAAAAACAGCCACACCCAACTCCCCTTGTAATAATGTAACCCACAATGCTCCAACTTTTTCACTCATAAGCCACTTTTTGAAACAATTAGATGGCGCAACTTTTAGTTGAAGTGTACAATATATAGGAAATCCGGTTTTTAAAATTACTTTATTAAAAAGATACTGTAGGTGCAGGAATTTTAAAGAGTTGTGTTTGATCATATGAGCTACGCCAGGCTGCCCTGTAGGTCAGATTACACGTTAAAGTGTGGGTCCCAGAGGAAAGGAACTCGGCGCCCTGCCTCTGACAACGGCTTAGTATGCCTCCTTCAGGTTGTGGACTAAGGTTAAAAAAAAAAAAAAAAAAAAAAAAAAAAAAAAAATACAGGGTATTTTTTACAATTTTCTTTTTAATAGTTATGGGGCAAAGTTCAGTGTAATTACAATTTTTTGGTATTTGGTGCCTTATTCATCATCAATAATCTTAAATCGGCAGGTTTCACTACTGACAATCTTTCTTTTCTTATCTAATAAAGTACTGATTACACTAAATCCTCTTTTGGCTACAGATTATCATGGAAATGAAATTAAAATCTTTAATGCAGCCCTTAAAGCAGGATATAATACTTGAAATCAGGATGCGACTGTTGGTCCTAAAAGTCCCCTTAATTTTCCTTGGAACAGAAATACCCCCTATGATCTCTTCAACACCCACCAGTGAGCGGTACCACCCCCATTGGGAACCACTGCCCTAAACAACAGTGCATATAATTTTGGACAGGGACAGTACTTCATTTTAATGTCCTCATTATATTTTACACACTTTTTCAGAAAAGTTACCAAAAATTAAAAATGCAGAAATGTGAGATACTGCACAACCACAAAATGCTATGAGCACTGCCAACTTGACAAAAATAAACAGTCGTGTTTGTCATAAAGGTCATGGTTAGGTTAAAATGCAGCCTGGAAAGAGGAAAAAATTAATGAAAATTTCAATGTGGCATCCATCTCTGAAATGGTGTATTTGTTTATAATAGAAGTAATCAACTGTCTCCGGTTGCTTGTATCAATACAAAATGGCAAGCATTCCGTTTGTTAATATCGTGCAATTGTTTACAACTGACGGAAGCTGAAATAGGAGCAAAACATTACAACAAAGGGTTAAACCAACATTTCAAGAGATTGACATTTTGCAATGCTGGTAAGCACCAGTTGCACACCACACTATTTTGGCATTTATAATTTAATCTGAGGCAACATCTTTAAAAACTTCAATAAGGGAAGAGGAAATAAAGAAGCAGTTAATCCAAATTTACCAGTTTCAAGGAGGTGGAGACACTGGCAGCTCAAGAACTAAATTTGATGAGGGCGAGTTAAGTTTAGTGTGGCCCTGTGATGGTGCAAGATGGCAGAATTTATAAAGAAAAATTTTTTTAACCTGCCAAATCTTTAGACGTAAAAATGCAATTGTCTATGCTGTAACTAAGATTAATTAATATAAAACAGTAAAGAATTAAAGAAACAAATTTCATACACTTAGCTTTACTGAACTCTGTAATCCTGCTTAGATTCTGTATTTGTTCAACTGATAAAATGCCAAATCTTAGTCTTTGTTGACCCATTGTACTTGGAGAATAATTTTTTTTTTATTGATTTTAATTTTTAAAAGCTCCTTACAGTGGAGGATATACTTTCTGGTATGGTTAACAAAATCTAAAAGCTACTTTCTATTATTTACTGAAGCAGCTGTTTCACATCTTTAATGAAATCAGGTAAAATTGGGATCATTTTTTATAATTCTTCAAATAATTAGTAAGGTTGGAAGCCATTGCTATCACACACTGGCAGGATTATCTGCAAATCTTCATAGTAATTTAAATATATGTTCTTCTGGAATATTTTTTAACTTGCTTAGATCACAGTGAAAACAGAGAATTTTGTTGATTTAAAGATAAATCTTGAATACATAATGCTCACTATGTAATCAACGGACATTGGGAGACTATTGACTCATCACTGCTTTCATAATCGAACATCCTTTTCGGTAGCTGTAAAATTAGAATGGAGAAAGGACTTGTGGTATTCGCTTCAAATTTACCACATACATTCCTGTGGTCATACCTTTTAAGAAAAAGTGTACATGGAAGCGAAATCACACTTACCTTAGACGTGAAGCAACATAAGTTACGAGTTAACGCTACAGAAAATCGGCATATCAGTTCATATTGTCACGCCAAAGATAATATGCGCACTCTGGAGGAAAGACTGTAGAATCACTAGCAACTATGATAAATACAATTTAAATATACTGCTATGGCGTTATGACAATTGTAATGCAGCATCCAAATTTTACCGTGTAGGCTACTCAATGTGGTCCAGGCTGCATTTCAACCAAAGTGCACTGACTTCAGGTTGAAAAGAACCATGGACAACAGCATGAATT
Source organism: Vandiemenella viatica (assembly GCA_031002005.1). Taxonomy (NCBI): domain Eukaryota; kingdom Metazoa; phylum Arthropoda; class Insecta; order Orthoptera; family Morabidae; genus Vandiemenella; species Vandiemenella viatica. The sequence continues at coordinate 166,623,814 of CM061919.1, read as the reverse complement.
CGTTAGTGTTTAGGCTTTAATGCAGCCTGGACCACAGTGAAACAACCATCGGAAATGATATTACGAACATCAAATTTCCATGTCGTGTATCGGTACTACTATGGCCCAGGCAGCATTACAACTTGAACAACTATTGATGAAATTATATTTTACAAATACGTGTTTAGTCTTAATGTAGCCTGGACCATAGTGAAACGTAAACACAAGATATTGCAGATTTTCCAATTATCATATAGTATTTATCATTATTACTGTGGTCCAGGCTGCATTACAACCTAAACGCGAAAGGTTGTTGACAAAGTCATATTTTATAAATGTTATATATTTTCGTATGCACGATTGTAATAACTATTTCAACCACGCAAGCAATTTCTGAAAAACGGAATAAAATAAATCAGTCGATGTCGGATTAACAGAATCAAGAAAAGCCTCTACGACCTTTTGTCATTAAATCGAGTGCGTTTCAAAAGCAATTTTATTACTTAGTAAGTAAACGTATTGTAATACGCGGATTCATACATAAATTATTCATCCAATAAGTTACTGATGGCTGCACATCGCGACCAATCGCAAGCGGCCATTTGCCACGAATTTTACTGCTCACCCCTAAATAGTGCCAAAAGAAATTGGTTCTGCTGCTTTTGTTTATGGATGGTTCACGCAAAAGAAAAAAATATATTTCTCGGCGTGATGTCTGCTTTTTATTGATATCAAATAAAATCGCAATTCACATGGAAATATCCTTGCATCTGCCCTATTACACACTGCACTGAAACGTATTTATACTGTGTCAGAAAAATTCATCAAAGATTTCACAGTTGTGATGATGTAAAGCCAGAGTTTTTACAATAACATCATCTTTGGCATGCCAATATGTAGTGCAATGGTGGTTTTTCTGAAGTGTTAATTCGTAACTTTTATGTTGCTTCACGTCTAAGGTAAGAGTGATTTCACTTCCATGTACACTTTCTTAAAAGGTATGACCATAGGAACGTATGTGGTAAATTTGAAGCGAAAACCAAATCTTTCTTTCTCCATTCTTATTTTACAGCTACCTCCTTTTCTTCTTGACAGCTAACCTTTTATTTTAAAACTTTGTTTTTTTTTCCTCTCATTAAATTGACCAGCTTCACACGGTTTAATCCTAGACTGCGATTCCACCACTGACCGGCGTTGACGTGACGTTGTTTTGACGTATTCGATGTCGACTACCAACATAATTAGGTTTATTCCTTTTAGTGCTATTGTGCCCTCGCTACGCTCGGTCACAATAATTTAAAACTGTACAATATCAACCTAAACTGATATCCTGAAGGTGAATCAGATGCAGGCGGTCCGATAACACAACCAGATGTTCAATGTTTGATGTGTTATCGGATTTCTGCGGCCGGTCACAATAATAAATTATCTTTATGTTGGTACATCGACAGCGAATACCTCAAAACAACGTCAATATGACGTCACATCAACGCCAGTCAGTGGCGGAATCGCAGTCTAGGATTAAACCCTTCACACAAGTGGCCCGAGAGCAGTTTGTCGATATTATTTGAAAAAGTCACAAAATTTATGCAAATGTTCAAGAGCAATGTTTGAATTAACTTTCAAAAATTGCTATAATTTGCTTAGGTCTAACATGTAATAGCTCATAGATGCACCATAAGTGTAATATGATAAATTCTGAGCTGAGCATTTTGCAAAAAATTGAATCATGATCACTAAGAGTGTGTGAGAATGCCGTGAGATTTTTTTTAAAGCATTCAACATCATCAAATTGAAATAATCGATTCTGTGAGAAGCAAACTGAATTTGAAAAAAAAAAAAAAAGACCAGTAGCTGGAGATTCCCAGAGTCAGTCACTAACGCCAGCAAAAGTTGCTAGACTATTAGCATTGCCAAATGCTTGCTAGCCAGTGGGATTTATCATTTTATGATAAGTAAAAATATTTAATCAGGGTCACAGATTTTGACGGTCTTAATCTATTTAAAGGGTAAAGTAAAGTTGCTAAAACCTTGGACCGCCAGGGTTAACAACTCTCTCCACAAAGTGGTTGAAATAGTTTTGCACTAGTGCTGCACGGATGACAACTGATCACAGCACCGAATTTCATAACATCTCGGGCAGCCCAATATATTATCTCCGAAACATCTACCGTTCAACAGTGAATACTATGTATTACAAAACATTTAATGTGCAGTTGCTCATTATCTACCAAATTTGTGAATGCAGAATGTAGAATGTAGTTTACTCTCCAAGAAACAACCTTATAAATAAACAGGCAATAAGTATTTGTTGCATGACTTTTACCAATCTATCTACATTTCCAACAGCTTTATATATTTTTGCTACTTTTGGTTTAGTTGAGTGCAAAGAAAGGTACCAATTTCAGACAAATTCCTTCTAAGTATGGAGAGAAAAAGTCTTCATTTTTTTCCAGGTTGAAGCAACATCTCAACCAAACATTTGTTTCTGTGCTGACAATATGTCATTGCCATTTATTTTAGCATTTCAAATTTGTTTGTAGGAAACATTAAGTTATACCAAAGAATTTAAGGTTTAATTCTAGATGGGGATACCGCTGCCTCGCGACTGTTAATGTGACGTCATATTCACATACAGTCATATGCATAAAAACATATATTGTGACGGAGCGTAGCGAGGTCACAATAATTTAAAGCTGTACAATATCAACATAAACTGATATCGAGAAGGTGGATCAGATGCAGGCGGCCGCAGATGTCCGATAACACAACCGAATGTTCAATGTTTCAGGTGAAGCTCGCATTCCATCATCATAGCAATATTTTCTAATATTTCTCTGATGAAATGCAAGCTTCACCTCAAACATTGAACATTTGGTTGTGTTATCAGACATCTGCGGCCGCTTACCAGCGGCCGCCTGCATCTGATCCACCTTCCGGATATCAGTTTATGTTGATATTGTACAGCTTTAAATTATTGTGACCGAGCTACGTGAGGTCACAATAAATGTTTTTACGCGGATGACTGTACGTGAACGCGACGTCATGATGACGTCACATTAACAGTCGCGAGGGAGCGGTATCCCCATCTAGAATTAAACCGAATTTAATTTTTTTTTTTATTGGTGGAGAATAATTTACAGTCCCCAAGAAGTTTACCACAAGTTGAACTGTATTAAAACCGTGAAGTCAGATGCAAGTCAAAATGCCTGCTAAAGACTGATCAGTATATCTTCCCCAAGATATTTTCAAGCTGCAATTCCATTGTAATACAGTCTGGACCATTATTTTCTAGCAGAAATTAGTCTGTAATATACCCAGCACCAGCAAGACACTGTTACATGTAAGCCTATGTATAATCTGTTAGATGTACTTCGAAAACTATTTCTAGCAGCATTTTGCATTTGACTGCTACCGTATCATGACGCCAATTCCTTGCAGAATTGTGATCTCCAGTAATACCATTTTAGAATACAAACCTTTCTGAATGTTGTAATCTGACAATGTACGGCCATCTTCAAGCTGTTTGCCAGCAAATATCAGTCGCTGCTGATCTGGGGGGATACCCTCTTTGTCTTGAATTTTGGCTTTCACATTCTCTATGGTATCTGAAGCCTCCACCTCAAGGGTGATAGTCTTCCCGGTTAACGTCTTCACGAAAATTTGCATCCTTGTTATCTAGGGAGACAAAAAATAAATCATTACTACATATACATACACGTGGCACGTAAGGGTAAATGTTAGGAAACACGTCAGCGATCTTGGTGGTAAAAGCATGTCATCAGAGATGAACAGATAGCAAATACTTGATCATCATGTAACTTTAAGGAACAAGCGAGTTTTAATGAGACCATACAGCTTTTACTGCCTAATAGGCGAAGAGGAAACAAAACCTTAGAATTAAACAAGACAGTAAAGCAACTGATGGCGCTAACTTTTATCTCATAGAAAAAAGATTATTTACAATACCTAAAAATGAAAGCAAGCATTAATGGTTAAATATAAAATACCCCATCAATAACGCCTGCCACCTCGCCATGCTGCGTTCTAGGTTATCATTATCTGCCAAATTTTAAGATCCTAAATATTACCAAATTATACAAAACAATCGAGATCCTTGCTCGTGTCAGTTGTGACCTTACACACAACTAAAATTGATTTTTAAATACCTGCTTACCTTAGCATCGAATGGTTGAACTAAAACATGCACCCGAATTCTCTCGAGGCATGAATCAAAGATCTTCGCAAAGATACAAAGTTCAAATAATCGACAAAAACGAGTATGTATTTAATACCTTTGCAACAGAATACTATCGATTATAATGGAAACTCTTGTGGTAACTATACGATTTTAAACAAAACCATCTACACTCAACAGAACAACAAACCCTATAACAACACTGAAAAACAGAATCATCTGAGGGAAACATTTTTTATCTTGTATGTTAAATATTGCATTTTATAAATTTGTATGCCACATATTGAACATGTATTGTATAACATTTATCGATAAATGTATACGCACTTATAAATTGTAAGTAGTACTTAACCAAAGGATAATATGTACTATTTGATAAAGTGTAATGCACTGGCCGTATGGTACACACCAAATACGAATAAAAATAAATAAAATAATTACAGCTTATGTAGTTTGTAAAAGCCTTGAATTGACTTCCTAAAATATTAAATTTTTACATAATTTTCGTAAGACTCTTTAAGCAAGTACAATATATTCTTTCATCATTAATCCCGGTATAGTAGACTGGCACTGTGGGATGTGGAAAGGAGTAAAGTCACAGAAAACTTGATACACAACGAAATAGATGTATACACTAAAATATGCATTCTCACGGAAAAATATTAATTAAAATAAATTTACACATTCTAGGGACAATTATTTTCTAGAATTCTGTGAACAAAATTCTCCTATTAGATAGAAAGAGTTGTTAGTTAAATACTGTTTTTGATTTTTTTACTTAATTTAATCATACATTTAAGATGTGTTGGAAACTTCTATCATTCAAGACTTCCTCTACACATTAAGCTACTTTTTCAACCACTCCAATAGTTTTCGCCTAGTTTGATACTACTTCGTAGCTTACTCTATCAAATGCTAATGCTACACAATAATTTTGCTCCCTTATGCAATTCATCCGAATATCTTTTATATTGACAATCCTCCATGTAGACAATCAACTGAGATACACATAAATATCCTTGCTTAAAGCCATGTGGTCGATTTAGAAACCGGTTTCTTAACCCACAAAATTTCTGATGTAACGTTTGTCTCTCCATCATTTTGTCTATCGCTAAAATAAAACTAATCATCCTGTAATTTTCAAGCATATTTCTCGTCCCTTATTTACGAGCCGGTGTTCTTTTCTACTCCTCTGGTAAGTAGAAAGACTCAAGACTCACGGTCAGTAGGTATAAATAATATTTGAAGATAGATAGAATATCGTATATCACTAGCTTTAATACATTTGTACTAACATTATCTACACCCGCCACTATACGAATTTTTAGATTTCTTTGTTTCTTCATGATTTCTTCAGGATACCGTTTAAATTTTGCTGAATTTTACTTATATAGAGACTCTCTTATGATTTACTCTCTCCAATAAATAAATAAATCCCAGGATGATAGTCATTAATGGTTTCATTAAATCAGTCATTTAATATCTTCACCATTTTAAAATCCTTCTTCCCTACGCATAACCACGAGTGTTGAATCCCTACCGTTCCCCTTAGTTTTCTAAAATACGTACTTGAAGAAGTTTAGTGGTATCCTTTCACCGGTAATATTCTTCATAAAGCGACTTTAACTTCCCTCTTTGCTGCTTTCAATTCCTTGTTTAGTTGTATTCCCTACCAGAGACAAATGCTATGTCTCTGAAGTCTGTTTTGTTCTCTTCTCACCAACCTCTTCAATCAATACAGCTCTGTATTGCAGCCCGTAGATTCTGTACTTCTCTCTAATTTATGTTTTGTAATAAAATTTCTTCATCCTTTTTTATTGTCTGTCTGAACTATTCCCACTTCCAACCTACTGCACTTTCACATTTCTTTAATTTGATGAACTTTCCCTGAAATATCTTTTTAGTTCTGAAATTGGTGCCCTTTATTATAATTTTACCAACTTTTCAATTTTGACCACTGGTTTACTGGATAGTCTAAAATATATCAGAACTGAATTGAGATCAGTTCTTCCTTCAGTTCAGATTATTAAAAGAGTTTATTAAGAAGATATTCAACATGCTTGGTCTCCTTGTGTTCTACCTTACCACTAGTGTACAGTCTACTTCCCTTACTTTTTTTTGCTTATGGCTTTATGTCTCGTCGATGTCATTACCGGCGGGAAAGGATGGGGGGGGGGGGGGAAGGGCAAGGGAAGGGAAGGAATTCGGCTATGATCCTTTGAAGGAACCAACCCGGTATTCGTCTGGAGTGATTGTGGAAATCATCGAAAACCCAAATCTGGATGCCCGGACGGCGATTTGAAACCGCGTTCTCGCGAATGCGTGGCCAGATCGTTAACCGTTCATCCACCACGCTGAGGTATTTGGACATCTCTGTGTTATAAATCTTATACACGTGGTAATTTTAAATTCCCTCCAATAATGACCATTCTACGATCTCCTCTAGACTCTGAATATTGATTTCGCTTCTCCCAAAGAAACTTATCTTCATTCTTCCACTACGATAAGCAGCCAACACCCAGAATATATTTGTTGAATTTTTTTTTAAATTATCACTACTGAAGCTTGTCCCTAGTAGCGCATGGTCATAATCTATGAACACCACTGAACCGTAGCAGTTTATGCTAGCCAAAATGATATTCCTCAACCAGTTGCTTCTCTATCACTACGGTGCATCATGTAACCTTCAAGGAAAATTTCTTTGTCTAGTACTCCTATTAATCGAGACTCTACCGCAATAATTTCTTGTAGTTCCTTTCCCTCTGATAAGTTTAAAAATTCTATTACTTTGTTTATTGTACCTCTACAGTTCAGTCGTAAGACTATTATCAATGGTTTTCGAAAGTTTTGACATTAATCTTCTCAGTTGTCCTCTCGGCTGTTAAGGCTCCCACACACGGACGAGCCAACAGGCCAAATGGCTCAGAGCCGATCCAAAACTCGTCGTGTGTGGGGGAGCTCGGACGGACTGGCGTGGCTCGACAGGCGGTGCTGGATTTACGCCGAGTACAAAATCCGCCGCTCTGAGCCAGGTAGCGGAGGGTTAGGTAGGCTATCTCCACCACGTCTGGGTAGGAACTTATTTGTAAACACTTTCTCAGCTTCAGAGTTGACATCAAAATGAAATATACCCTATTGTACTCTCGGGACCACATGTTGTACATTAAGTGAAACAGGCAGCATCTGACCAATATTTTTTGCATGAATCCTGTTCAGAATTTGCAGACAGACACAATTAAAAAAAAAAGAAAAATGTAGTTGATTTCTTCTCCGTAGCGTGCTAATAGTAGACGAACTCTTTTTTTTTTTTAAATAAAGACTTTCCTAATTATTGTTTTAACATATCTGTAGATTACATCCAATAGTTAGTTTAGAATGAAGTCATAGAACTCCATCTGTCTCTCTTTTTCACCCTAGTCTTTTCCTTTTTGTGCTCGGAGTTTTAAAAGAACAGTGTAAGTAGTAAGTTTGTGTAACGCCAAAAACAATTCTCTCCAAGTTCGAAAACATGAGGTTTGATCGAGTCTTTAAACAAAGATTAAGAAATTTTTATCCCACACAGATAGGTTCAATTTGGATGGGTTAAAGTCACAACGGCGTAAGTCAGTCACATTTTCAACAAATAGACACTCAAACCACGTGTAGATAAATAAGGTCCCTCAATTTCTTGGTAAAAAATGTGAAGCAAGCCATAATTTCATTCAACTTCTAACAGGAGGAACAAGAAATTCTAAAGATCAACGAAATATCTGCTTTTTTATCAGCAAAGTGATGTAAGTCAGACGATAATCAATGTGTTTATGCACGCATCCTCCGTGCTGACAGATTCCACACTTCCACATAGGATTTCTAAAGAAATATTGGACTCTGAAGAAATAATTGAAGATACATTAGGAAATCTCACATTAAATAAGATTTGATTACAAATACACTGATGTAAATGATACACAGTGGTGTAATTCACTCACTTTTTTTTAAATAAACACTGGCTTAAATAATTTTTTTCAACAGTAAACTGTAACCATTGTACAAATTTTATTTTATTCAGACCTTTGTATTAAATTTTATTCCAGATGACATCGCTAAAATGATGAAAATACAACATTTGTGTTCCAGAATTTATTACAATATCTTTTGCATTGTATTAATTTCTAGAAAACAAGGAAAAGTGACATACGCCACTGTGTTTTAACCCTTCCATATGCTTCTGAATTTCCCGGTGTTTTGTACTTTAATTCCTATTATATAAAACGCTAATCTGGAATCTGCGTACGAAGTCTATAGCTACTATAGCTATTGGCTAGAGAACGGTTACGTGCCAGACTTCACTCGCCAATCAATAGCCACCATATTACATTCCTTTCATCATCTTGCTTTTCGTTCATTTACAGATAGACGTAAAAATTCATGTAAGGAGAAGGAGATTCAATATTTACGCTATTTTATCTGTATCAGTATGACGCATTAATTTATGTAAGGAGAAGGGAATTCAATATTTACGCTATTTTATCTGTATCAGTTATAAGGATTAGGTTAAACCATAACCTAAGAATTTTTTTGGCAAACAATACGAAACGATGAAGTATATTAAAAAATCGGAGAAACGTAATGCGAAATGTATTAGTCAAATAAATAACAGTTATCCATTTTCGAAATTATAGTCTCCGTCATCTAAAGTAAAATGCATTTATTTATGTAAAATCCTAACCAAATACTCTGATAATCTAACCAGAGTTACATATTCATATAACGAAAGATATATTTAAAAATGACTTATTCGTTTCTCCTTATAAACTTTTCCATAATATTTCCTACTACCATTATATATGATACACTTAGTTTTTGATACATGCGTTAGTTATTATATGAGATTTAAGATAACTTTTTTATTAGATTTAAATCATCAAGGATATGACTATTTACTGTATAAACGATGTGACACTCGCAATTCGACAACGATATTATTGCCGCAAAATAGCAGTGAGCAGATATATTAGAAATACGGAGAGCAGGGTGGGGGAGGGGGGAATTAATGCGAGGCAATTATATGTCACAAAGCTGTAATTAGTACGTTCGTTTAAATTTACATATTGCTTTTTATTTATCTACGACAACCAGATGCAAAAATTCATGCAAGGAGAAGGGTATTCTACGTTTACGTTATATTACCTGTATCAGTTATAAGTAGGTCTACTAGGTTAAAAAATAAGATAAGAAACAATGAAGTTTATTAAAAACTCAGAGAAAGTTTACACGAAATGTACGAATTGCGAAATATATCATTCAAATAAATACTTTCCGTCATTTAATGTAAAATATAGTAAATAAATCGGGATTACTGGAGATCGCGATTCCGCCATTGTGCCATTTGGGATCCGTTTCGTAAGGGGTTGACCAAAAGTGAAGAGAAAGTACAGAGAAGAACCGCTGAATTCGTGACCGCTTGCTACAGACCTTATGAAAATGTCACAGAACTGATTAGTAGACTAGGCTGGGAATCTCTGGTAGATAGACGACGCACGTTTCGTTTAAACTTATTGGTAAACATGTGTACGCCCACTTCGAATGTAATGAAATACTTCGTTCACCAACCTATTTGAGCCGGAATGACAGGAAAGATAAAATTAGAGACATAAGGTGCCGCACTGATTCTTAAGCCGGGACCACACGCTTGCCAAACCTCGTCAAACTGTCACAAATTGAAATGTGTGGCGCTTGGCTTGGCTTCTGTAGGCACTTGTGGCTGATCCGATCAAGTGTCGATTTTTTGGCACAAATCAAAGGTGGTTGCGGCAAGTGCTTGCGAAGCGGCTACACGTTTGTGCGGTCAAGTATTGTTTGTGCTCTGACGGCGGACAAAACGTGCGTTTCTTTTTGTTGTTATAAAAGTGATGCAAGAGAAATGAATAACTGGTCCAATGAGGATTTTTAAAATTCCCCGAATGCTGTCAATCAGAACTCTGCAAAGACCATAATAAGTAGCTCAAGTTTGGAGTCGTCGTAGTGATGCTTTAAATAATACTGTCATGCAGATTTTTTAAAAAATTCTTACTTTCATATTTCGTAAACATTTAAAGAAAAAACAAGATTCTATTCGCTCTTGCTCGGGTATAAATTTATTAATTTAGATGGTATAGTACAGCTTCTCTGAAGCTGAATTTTCTTTAGAAGTCATAGGTGAAATTTCATTCAGCGAATATTCAGAATCAGCATATCTCAGTAGGCAGAAGTAATGAAACTGACCAGATGGCTCAAAATAAGCTCATTGCAATCAAAAATTAATGGATAAAGACATTATAATGCCGTTGAAACAATAATTATTATAGAATTCTAATTATAAAACAATATACTTATATTAAATGAAATAAATACATGAAGCTACATAGTAATCATAGTTGCATGAATGAAATTACAATAATTAAATGGTACGGTTTCTATGGATTTTTAACATCCACGATCTTCTTTGCTGTCTTTCTTGTTTTTTAATTTTTTTTTAATAGAAATAGGTTAGTCTAAAAGTTATGGCTGACATAACCTAGACGTCCGTCATGCTTGCTTCTCCAAAACATACAAGCGCACACGAAAGCGTTTGGATGACGATGTTTGGCTCCCCAAAATTAACCAAGCGTTTGTAGTGGCTTGAAGTTTGTGATAAGTGAAAAACGTGTGGTCCCGGGGTTATATGAATTCTTTTTTCCCTTGTACCATTCGGGATTGGAATTAAGGCTGTTGATAAAATATCGATATATCGATATTTTTAAAAAAAATATAGATGAGTGATATTTTTTAGGACGATATATCGATATTGAAATCTGGATATCGGAGTCCGATATTTTTAAAAATAAGTTGTTATTTTCCGTTTTCCTTGTAGAATATTCCAAGTTATTATTGGAGGGAAAACTATTACCTATGTTGCACCTGCAATACATTTTCATAGATAGAATTTTAAGAAACAATGAACGATCCGAGCACATGGAGAAGCAGGGCCGCCGTAAGCGGGCGTGCAAGGCAGCATATTATGTAGCGGGTGACCTTTTTTTTTTTAGCTCAACAGCTGCTTCGGGCGGTTTGCGGCAACACTCGGGATGGCAACAATGAGGGCGGCAGTTTTTTGACCCGTTTCGGAAATTTCCAAGATCCACCACTGGTTGTAGTTGGACGGGGGGTGGCATAATCACTATTGAACGCGGGCGCTCAAACAGATAGCGGCGGGCCTGTGGCGAAGTAAAAAACGAAGGTAAAATAACTCATTCAATATTCATTAGAATTCTTGTCTGGATATTTTGAAAAGTTTTTAAAATTTGTCTTCAATCAATGCAAAAGTATTGGCATTAAGAAACTAATCGTAATGTACCAGGTATGGGTAGGGTTGGCAGATAGCCGGAAAATCCGGGAATGTCCCGGAATTTTGTGTCTGATCTTGTGTCCAGGAATTATGCGTTACTGTCCCGGAATTTCCGTATACTAGTTTTTTTCTCAAACTCAGTTCACCACGATGGCCATGAGGCCAAGCCAAGTATCCCATGCTCGCAGCGGGAGAATGGAATGTCCCTTAAATCAGAGGAATTGAAACTGACAGGAAAATACTCTTTGAATTTTCTGGGACTTTGAAAATTCTAGATGTATTTAACATTAACTCCCTTTATACAGAGTTCACATGTCTGAAACGTGTTTTTCAGTTTCTTCCAAAAGACTTTCCAAACGATAAAATCTGGGCCAATGTCTTCAGAACAAGCGTTTTTAATGATTTTGAAATATTTTTAAAATAATAGTTGGTTTTGTTTTTTCAGTTCCAACAAGTTATGACTTTTACGAGACAAGTTGTAGCCCGTTGAATAATTTATGAAATAAGAGCGAAACAGAACGTTCATGGATTCGATCAAGGCTGAACTGCAAACTCAATCAATTTTGAAGACTCTTGCTGAGAAATTTTATCAGTTTTGCAAAGCAGTGAAGGAGAAATATTTATGAAAATGGCAAAATCTAGTAATAAATATTTTAAAAGTAGTTGATTAAGATCTATTTTGATTGATTTTGATTTGGCAAAAGATAGATGCAATTTTTTTTTATTTGTTGATAAAACCTGATGTTGATTTTATGCCTAATTTTAATTAATGAGCCTAACAGAAGTGTTCAGTTTTTGTTTAATATTTTTGAGATTTTGATTGATAATACCCGATATTGATTTTGTACCAAAGTAAAAAATTCCTAACGTGATGGTCAATTTTTGTTTTAAGTTTAGTATTTTTCCTTTTGATTCATAATACCTGATGTTGACTTTCTACCATAGTTTAATTATTAAAGTTAAAAGAGGTGCTATATATACGTTAGATAGCATATTTACCTAAAATAGAATTTTTTATTGATTTGCATTTTTGTTTACTCTTTAAACATACCGCTAAAATACTTTTTAGACACAGAAATGTCCCGGAAATTATAAGCCTGTATCTGGCACTCCACAGTTAAATATTTCGCGCGAATTGGATACGCTTCTTGTTCCATACCAACAGAAGAATTGAGTTCCAAAATTATGACAGTCAGTTTTGTTATATCACTTACGAATTTATTAAGATAAGAAATTGAAAAAAAAAGAATCTAGCACTTTTGGATTGCCTTTACAAAGCGCTATGCTAAAAACTTATTACTATAGATTGATGCCTTTAAAAAAAATTTGTTAACGCCAAAGGAACTGCATTGACAGTAGCGGCTCTAGGATTTTTCCAAGCCGGGGAAAAACAGATTGCCGCCTCTTCAAATATTGTTGCTAGCCAGACCCCGAGAATCGCCTCCTTGATTGTTGGCCAAACGCATTGATGTCGCCACTTTAACTGTTTGCCAAACGCATTGTTGAACACGATTTTGCCGCTACCCACCCCTCAAGTTATCGCCCAGAGCAAGTACCCCGGTTTGCCCCCACCCCTCGCCCTAAATCCTGCATTCCACCTAGAATCTCAGCTTTAAAAAATTGTATTATGGTAAAGCGTTACCCATTTGCAAAGCAATATCAAAGAAGGGGAAGTTTTCAATTAATGTAGGGAGTTCTCCGTTCATAGTAGAATAAACAACGGGAAAAACATGGTGTTCATGCTCTTGAAAAGTATGTCCAATAAAGTTTCTGACATGAGTTTTGGTGCAAAATTTTACTTCATTCACCACCTTAGTTTGGAACTTTCTTGGATCTGAAACTCTTTTAAATGACTACGACATTCTCTCATCATAATTCTATGCAACATCCAGTTGTCCTAGAAAATGGTAATTTGGTACTCATACTTGGTTCCATACCCACAGTATAAGAAAAGTTCCTGTGTTTTTTCAATGCCAATCTAACAGCTGAGACGTCTTAGAGAAAATTTGTAGGTCAATTGCTTTCTTCTTGATGAGGCTATATGCCTTAAATTTCAGTTTTGCACAAAGATCAGGAGCATAAAAAACACAATTAATTTTACTTTGTTACCACATTTAATTTGGAAGTTATTGGTAGTCCTACACCGATGGTAACATTGCAGACACGGCGTCGCTCGCACAGAACGAATCGGACTCGAGCCCGTTGTTTTACATCAGCGTGCGTTGTCGAGGAAAGTTTTACAGTATTTCCCGGGTGGCATATGGGGGGAGGGTTTTTTTTATTAAATTATAAATTATTAATAAGATGAAATATTGAATTATTGATACTATTCAAATGTATGACTGGGAATTCTACATCTACAAATAACTTTGATGCTGCAATTACAAGGCATACAAATGATCAACCTTTAATTAATTTAAAGCAATGGCTAAATACAGGTTGAGCATATTTAACGTTAACATGAAACATATGTTCTTAAAAAGGAGGCAATCAAGCTCAACATTACAAGTTGCCGACATGAAAAACAAAATGAAAGATCAACTGAACTTTAATCGTTAATTTGCAAAACAAGCACAAGAACAAATAAATGCCTGCACATGCCAATAGTTAAAGAACAAGGGCGCCAATTCCAATCTAAATGAATGAACAAATTAATCCTAATACCCTCAGGCTAGGTGATTGCAGTATTCACACGTTGGAATAATATCAAAGTTTTTGCCAGCTAGCACAGCAGTAAAATGGAATTCTGAGCTGAGATTCTCTAACAGGGGAACGCTTAAGGGTTCAACCTCAGATAAAATCCATGAACTCATGAACTCGTCTTTGGTGGCTGAAATCAACACTTTACCCAAATGTGAGTTGATCGCGGCGCGATCTGCGATCTCCACCGGTTCAGCTCCAAGCAACCGTTCAGACGAACACGTCCGTCAGTCGGAAAGCGGACAGGCAGACAATTCCAGCAGACTTTGCCAGAAGTGATGCACCACTGCGCTATGCAGCGTGCGTTATATCTGCCCTGACTTCCAGACCTGATCTCTCCACCGCACTGGGCGAGAGCAACCGTCCACCTTGGTGGCTTGTTCCAGAGTGATTTTTCTTCAACCTTCGCCAGTGGCGTCGGATTCTCACTCCTCCTCTCTCTCGTCGTACATGGAACAGAAATTCACCCAATCAGCCCTCTTGTTACAAAAAGAGAGTCCACATTGGGTACGTTTTAAGCCTAGACAGGTTACGAGGTGACGCACAGAATCGTGGCACCGCTGGGGATTTCTGGAACGGTTGGCGCTCACCCGCCACAGCAGTGGCTTAACGGGAAACTTTCCCATCACCTGACCGCCGTCGGCCGACTGACTGGCGCCAGGCACTGTCTCCTTGGCCACCCATCACAATGTCTAAGTATAATATTTCACATGCAATCATATATATTATTTCTATAAGGTATTTTTTTGTCACAAGCCTGTATCTTCCTTCATACTTAACCGAAATCAATGAATGAGGTGTCATTTTAAAGCATATGGTCTCCACTTTAGTAACATCATATTTTAAGAAATAAAGTTTTCGGTATTAGACCCTTTAAGGGCAAAAATGTCAATATTTCTAAAATGCTGTTTTCTGTGTTATGAATCATTTATCTCCCTTGATACCTATCTGAAATCGTTTAATGAAGTATCATTTTAAAGATTAAGATCTCCGCTTTAGTGAAGTCATATACTAAGACGGAAATTTTTCGGAATTCGACCCTTAAAGGGCAAAAGTATCAATATTTTTGAAATGCGTTTTTGTGTCACGAGCGATTTATCTCCCTTAACATCTAACAGATATAGATAAATTAGGTATCATATTAAAGACTGAAGTCTCCCCCGTGGTAACATTATATTTCAAGAAAGGAATTTTTCGTAATTCGACCCTTAAAGGGCAAAAATGTCAATTTTTCTAAAATGCGTTTTTTGTATCTCGAGCCATTTTTCTCGCTAGATATCTAACCAAAATCGATAAATGACGTAGGATTATGAGGAATATTGTCTCAGCTTTGGTGACATCAAATTTTAAGACAGAATGTTTTTTGAATTCATCCCATAAAGGGAAAAAGTATAAATTTTTCTAAAACGCATTTTTATGTCACGAGCGATTTATCTCCCTCAATAACTAACAGATATAGATAAATGAGGTATCATATTAAAGAATAAGGTCACCGCCGTGGTAACATTATATTTTAAGGAAGGAATTTTTCGTAATTCGACACTTAAAGGGCAAAAATGTCAATTTTTCTAATATAGGTTTTTTGTGTCTCGCGCCACTTATCTCCCTGGATATCTATCCAAAATCGATAAATCAAGTAAGATTATGAAAAATATTGTCTCAGTCTTATGACATCATATTTTAAGAAGGAACGTTTTCGGAAATCAACCCTTAAAAGGAAAAAGTATAATTTTTTCTATAATGCATTTTTATGTCACGAGCGATTTATCTCCCTCAATAACTAACAGATATAGATAAATGAGGTATCATATTAAAGAATAAGGTCACCGCCGTGGTAACATTATATTTCAAGGAAGGAATTTTTCGTAATTCGACCCTTAAAGGGCAAAAATGTCAATTTTTCTAAAATGTGTTTTTTTGTATCTCGAGCCATTTATCTCCCTGGATATCTAACCAAAATCGATAAATGAAGTAGGATTATAAGGAGTAATGTTTCAGCTTTGTGACATCATATTTTAAGAAAGAATGTTTTTTGATTTCATCCCATAAAGGGAAAAAGTATAAATTTTTCTATAACGCATTTTTGTGTCACGAGCTATTTATCTCCCTTAATATCTAATCTATATAGATAAATGAGGTATCATATTAAAGAATAAGGTCGCCGCCATGGTAACATTATTTTTTTAAGAAAGGAATTTTTCGTAATTCGACCCTTATAGGGCAAAAATGTCACTTTTTCTAAAATACGTTTTTTGTTTCTCAAGCCATTTATCTCCCTGGATATCTAACCAAAATCGATAAATGAGGTAGGATTATGAGGAGTAATGTCTCAGCTTTGTGACATCATATTTTAAGAAAGAATGTTTTCGGAATTCAACCGTTAAAGGAAAAAAGTATAAATTTTTCTATAACCGATTTTTGTGTCACGAGCGATTTATCTCCCTTGATATCTAGCCGATATAGATAAATGAGGTATCATATTAAAGAATAAGGTCTTCGCTGTGCTAACATTATATTTTAAGAAAGAAATTTTTCGTAATTCGACTTATAAAAGGCAAACAAGTCAATTTTTCTAAAATGCGTTTTTTGTGTCTCGAGCCACTTATCTCCCTTGATATCTATCCAAAATCGATAAATCAAGTACGATTGTGAGGAATAATGTCTCAGCTTTGCTGACATCATATTTTAAGAAAGAAGTGTTTGGAATTCAACTATTAAAGGGAAAAAGTATAAATTGTTCTACAAAGTATTTTTGTGTCACGAGGCTTATATTTCGCTTGATATCTAACCGATAAAGATAAATGACATATCGTATTAAAGACTAAGGTTTCCGCCGTGGTAACATTATATTCTAAGAAAGGAATTTTTCGTAATTCGACCCATAAAGCGCAAAAATGTCAATATTTCTAAAATACTTTTTTGTGTTTCGAGTCATTTATCTCCCTGGATTTCTAACCAAAATCGATAAATGAAGTAGGAGTATGAAGAGGAATGATTGAACTTGGTGACATTATATTCAACCTCACTATTCATCGCATTTTATTCGCGAAATTTTCGCACGGGTCGTCTAGTACTATATAAAAGTCTTTGGCAGCCCTTCCTTAAATAATTCTACGGAATAACTACCTTGAATAATTAAATATAACAGATTAATTAGTTCCTTTAATAGTTAAATTTTAATTAAACTGGAGCTGACGACATCGTTATGCTACAGTATTTTGACATGAAAATTGGATGTAAGCAGGAATATTGAGAAATTCTGATACAAAATCTTTGCTAAGATGCAAATATTTGGTCCAAATAAGTAAGAAGACTCAGAATAAGCTATCAACCTACAAAAAGAAATTAAATTCCACATAAAACAATACTTGTAAAAAAAAGTGACTTGGTCAATATGCAAACTCTGATAATAGAACATCAACCTAAATAAATGCCTCTACAATGTTGCATTATTGAGCTTTTAAACTCACAAAAGCCAAGATTTCCCTCGATGCTCTTTCTGGATTCACAAGTCTTCGAGTAAATCATAAACATTATGCCTTTCCTTTTAGTAAAGTAGTAGTATAATGGCTAAATCACAATTAAAAAAAAATATATCCGTAACGTCATGAAAAACCATTTTTTTTTTTTTAGTAAATCAAAACTTGATTCAGAAAAATATCTCACAACTCTTCATCATTAAATAGCCACAAGACTTCGCCCTTTTTTAAAATGATTTGTTTTTGTAACATTGTTTTTTATAATAGGGTCAATATATCGATACTTTTTCGTCGATATATCGAATCCGATATTAATATTTTTAAAAATATCGATATATCGAAAAACCGATACTTTTTAAAATATCACAAGAAAGAGATTGGCTTAGGTGCTGAGCACCCTCTGCCACCCACAATTTTGTGAATTGCAGAGTATATATGTAGATGTAGAAAGGAAGTAGCTGTTTTGAGATACCAACTTGCAATTTTTCGCGGCATTCATACATATGTCTCAAAATCATTTCTAGAATATCAAGGTAAACACCATATCCACATGCTAACGACTTGTCAGGCTTACTGTACTGCTCATAATGTCGAATAAGTCGCTGACTAGCTGGAAAAAATTGGCGTCGAGTTGTTGTTCTGGCATGAAATAGCGTATTGCTTCTGCTGTGGTGTTATATAACAATTGCAATGCCAAAAATATCCTCTACCGCTCTCTTCATTTAAATAGCAAGTAAAACTGTAGGCTTGGGGCATACTTTCATTTCATTATTATCTAAATCAATTAAATTTTGAACAACCTTCTGCTACAAAATGTTGCGAAGAAACAGTGCTGTTATTGTACTGAAATCGTTTTTACGATAGCATTTTTGAATCCATATTTTCGTAAGCTGTAGTTCCTTTGGAAAGGAATGATAAGTGATACATGTACCTTCTGTTGTAAGTTGTACAGCCATCGACAGGACATCCTGCCGTGTTCATACAATTTACAACAAGTCATAAAGAAAATCACGATCGCAATATACCGTTGTTTAAAAAGGAGAATCAACATGTGTAGATAATTATCGTCCCATTTCATTACTTTCAGGATTCTCAAAGATTTTTGAAAAAGTCATGTATTGTAGAGTGATAAAACATGTTATGCAAAATAATATCCTCACTAAATCCCAATTTGGGTTCCAAAAAGTATCATCTATAGAAATGGCTATATATTCATCTTTAAATAACACATTTGAGGAACTTAATAATAAAATGAGCCCTGTAGGAATATTTTGTGATCTTGCAAAAGCATTTGACTGTGTAAATCATGAACTACTTTTGAAAAAAATGGAATACTATGGTATTTATGGAATCGCAGGTAAATGGTTTAGATCATACATGGAAAGTCGAATGCAAAAAGTGTCCATTTTTGATACTAAAATAAACAAAGATGCTTCATCAGACTGGGAAAAATTAAAACATGGAATTCCACAAGGTTCTGTCCTAGGACCCCTCCTCTTTTTGTTATATATCAATGACCTTCCTGGAAACTTATCTGACAAAGTTAAGAGTATTTTATTTGCAGATGACACTAACCTGACTGTGAGAAAAACACCAAACAGCAATCTAGAATTTAATGTAAATGAAGTACTTAGTGAAGTAGCAAATTGGTTTAAGGCAAATTCATTAAAACTAAATTTTGAAAAACATATTATATTAGGTTTAAAACAAAAAATTATGCACAGCCAGATTTACAAGTAAGCTATAAAAATAACACAATATTAGAAAAAAAGAGTATAAAATTCCTTGGTATTAAAATAGATGAGAAACTCTGTTGGCATGAACATATCACTTTACTGAAGAAGTTAAGTAGTGCCACCTTTGCAATACGAACACTTTCTCTAACAGCAGATCTAGAATTAACGAAACAGGTTTACTCCTCATATTTTCATTCAGTAATGTCATGTGGCATAATTTTTTGGGGAAACTCTTCACAAAGTAAAAAAGTTTTCATAGCACAGAAAAGAGCTATTAGGATGTTGTGTAGGGTAAAACCAAGAACTTCTTGCAGACAACTTTTTAAAAAAACTCAGTGTTCTTACAATGAGTTCTCAGTATATATATTCTCTCATGTGCTTTGTCATAGATCATTGTAACCTGTTTACTTCTAATTCACAGGTACACAATCTCAATACAAGAGGCAGAAATCATGGAGGAAGGAATTATATGGAGGAGAAGTGAGCTTAAATCGGTGAAGCAAGCACTAAACTCTCCCGCATGGTGGCAGCACCGGCAGCGACCATATGGTGCTTCCCAACAATTAAGGTGTTCACATTGTGGTAGAGGCAGTGATTATTTCATTTAGTATTGTGTATAAGTGTTTAAAAATGCCAGCTTGTGTTGCGTACGGTTGCACAAATAGGCCAGACAGGAATGAACCTGGAATATCATTTCATAAGTAAGTTGAATTGTTATTATCGTTGTTGAAGTGAGCGGTAGACACCGCAAACTTTGCAGCACGTCTATAAATATTTAGTCATAGCTCTCAATGGATGACTTTGTTCTCAAATTTTTCTTGGTGTAGTGTAGAAAATCAGCAAACCTTGCTATTTTGCACATAATAGACTAGCATTATTTTTTTAACGAGTGTTTAAAATGAGATTTAAAGGGGCGTGTTTTACTTCGTGATTCAGTGAATTTACTATTACGATTTCTTTCGTCACATTCGTGGTCGGACTTGGGAGGAAACTGTAATTCTTTTTTCCTCTTCAATAATTCGATGATGTCTTGATGTAAAATTTATAATATGTTCTGGAGCATGATTAACAATTTTTCCAGGAGTATACAATTACCAGTGTTTGCATATTTCACTTCACATTTCAAGAGTAGTTTTTTTTTTATAAGCTGCTTTAAAGTGTATGGGCAGTGGGATTGTTTGAATTCCTCCCCCCCCCCCTCCACCCCCCAAAGATCTGATACATTGTAAAAATATTTCAAAGTGATCCTGTCTAAATTTATATGCTAATATATATTTTAAGATTTTTTGATCAATAACTAAGGAATTAAAGAAATACTTCAAACATGAATCAGAAAACCTAAGAATCCAGTACTCCTACTGCTGTCAAGTATTATCTTGCCATATGGTGACAACTTTCAAATTACATATATAACTTTCTGTTTCAATCAATCTTGTATCACTGTTTCCTAATTACACTTGGATATTATGGAGCGTGTGCTCCATTGAAATTAAATAAAATAATAATACCCTTAGTCTTTTTTTGTGGCTGTAGATGTTTTGGCAAATAAAATTCTATTAAAATAATTTTTAACAGACTTTTTTTCCTTAATTTCTAATGTTTATAGATAGCATCAATTGAGATACATACATAAGAGAGCGTGCATAAACCACATAGCTCCAATTTGGCCTCCTATGAACCACTATCCCTCCCCATGTAGACCAACTTGGCTTTTGCCTCCACCCCCCCTTCCCCCCCCCCCTCACCTAGCAAGTAGGTTTTTTTTTCCCCTTTTGATTCCAGAAGACATTTTGCACTGTTTTTCTCTTGTCAGACTATTATAAATTACATAAGGAGATAATTAGCTGAGGGAAATAAATAGGTTTAATTCTAGATCATGATACTGCTACAACTACTTTAGGCCTACTACCAGTACAGGGATCTAGCTTTTTTTTAATTATTCCTAGCAGTTGAGGTTAGGTTGAAATACAGCCTGGACCAGAAGAAAAATGTCATAAAAGTGGTACGGATAATTCTTTGATAGCTGCGTGCGGCAGAAAGGTGCTATAGCGGTATCGCCATCTAGAATTAAACCAATAAATATTCACATGCTGTTGTGAATTCCATTCCTCATTTTAACTGTGGACAAATTTTATGAAAGGATAGCTACGTGGCCTGGCTTGGAATCCCCCCCCCCCTCTCCCTACATAGCTCAACGTAGCCTTCCAGCCCCCCCCCCCCCCGGACCAGGCCGTGTAGTTTGTGCACGGTCCCTACCTTTAACCACATGTTAATTCATTATTAATAATGTGAAGTAAGGAAAATAATGAATCAAATTCTGTGTCATAAGTTACTTGTACATTCCTGTAATAGCAACAATTGTGAAACGGCTCTTATTATTTTTAAAGGTAATAATAAAGTCTCTGCCCTTTTAAACAGAAGTTGAAGTAGAGTTCTTCTAGCGTGATAAGTTATTTTGTTAAAAAAGTATAGGCTTGTTCAGACAGTGACTCATCATCGCATTTATGATTGGAGCACACTTGCTTGAAGTTACTTAAAAGAACACCGCATGATGCCAACCATACATTATAGTAAAGTATCACTCTTTACTTTTTGTTGATACACTTTATACTAACTATAAATTATGCGGAAACATTTTATTTCTGGTACCAGCCTACAAAATGTCTGGGTTGCTCATCCCTAGAGTGGGTCCTCTTACTTTTTTTGGTCTAGGACACATTTCAGACTAACCACAAGTGGTAGTAATAAAACTGAAATATCCATTCTGCATGTCAACCATGTAATCATTGTGGCTTTGACAGAATTAATTTTTGGTCCAGCCTGCATCCAAACCTAAACCCCTCAATTTGGTTGTTGTATATCCCCCAAACTAAGCAAGATATCGAAAACATTTATTCCTTATTATCGAGTTTTTTCGTCGTGTTACATAAGAATCCATCATTAAATTTGACTTTTGCGAAATTTTTCTTCTGCATTTCAACTCAAGACACCTCACTTTTGAGACAGTATATCTCGAGAACTAGGTGAAATATCGAAAAATTTTACTCTTTATTTTTTATTTGTCTCGTCTTTTTAAATAAAAATTCATCATAAAATTTGACTTTGAATAATTTTTTCTTCTGAATTTCAACCAAAACCATTTCACATTTGAGACAGAATATCTCGAAAACTAAGCAGGATATCAAAAAATTTTATTCTTCATTTTTTATTTGTCTCATCGAGTTACATAATAATCCATCACCAGATTGCGGCGTCACGTTTATCCTAGAGTCCCCTTGAGGTGTTTAACCATACTCCCCGTGTTTGTTGGGAAGCGGTCAAGTCCCCACCACTCCGGCCATGCCCCCCCACTCCTCCGCCGGCCTGCTTCACTTCCATGCGTGGCAAAGGTCTCTTGCGTCGTCTCCATATTATTCCTTCCTCCATGGCAGAAATAACTTGCACAAACCACAAACATCTCTGTCATTAGTACAAAGAGGAGTTAATTATTCTGGTATACATCTGTTTAATAACTTCCCAAGGGTATAAAACAATTTGCAGAAAATAAAGATATATTTAAAGAAATATTTATTGGCAACTCCTTCTACTCCATTCAAGAATTTGTAGGAAACAAATTTAATGTATTCAAAATGACTTTTGCAAAATTCAGTTCCAATAATTAATGTTTATTTTTATTCTCCTTATTTGTATTTGGAACATATAATTGTTTTTTACTATGATTATGACTCATATTGTATGTATGTATATTAACCATGACAAGTTTCACATCCCAGAGGTGCTTCCTCAGCAGGGATCCATGAAACAAAATTGATAAATAAATTTAAAAAAAAAATAATAATAAACTACGCGCCCCTATACTTAAATGTTTCGGCAATACACAGTGCTCCTCACGGCCAACTAAAGATAGTTGAGCCGTGAGCACTACTCTGCTGACGTCACCAAAGTGCACCCAGGCCTGTATCTTTAGTTGGCCGTGAGTGCTCCTATGGTGACGTCATGCGCAGAGCAAGAAATTTGATCGGTCTGCGCATGTCAATCGGCTCCCCCTTACTAACCCCAGGATTTTCGGAAATGGTGAAAAGCAACAGAGTGGTTGTTCTAGTCAGTGTTCGTAGATGTTGTTTATTTAAACTGTTGCGATATAACCACAAATTTTGCGAGGGTGTTAATGGATGGAAATATTTCGCTTTGTATTTTAATAGGTATAAGAAAAGTTTTGCTCATTTCAAAAACTATAAAAAAAGAGAGAGTGAAAGAGCTCTTAAAAATCAAACCACTATTGACAATACGGTATTCAGAAGTTGAAAAGATGCACTGTACGAAATAATTATAGGAAAAGCATACTTGGTTAAATTTCTATGTACGCAGAATACCGCTTTTCGTGGCAAGAGTAGGAAATCGTACGAGCATAGCAATGGTAGTTTTCTAAACTGTATTGAACTGTTAGAAAAATCCGATCCTTCGATAATTGAATATATACGGCGCGTAACGAATGATTGCGATTTCAAGATTATGCCATTTTATCTTAGAGATTAAATCCAAACCGAAATAATTAATATACTGGCTATCAAAATTGAAAACTTCGTTCTGAATTTATGTCGGGCTAATAAATACTTTTCAGTAATAGCGATTTGTACTCCAGGAGTTTCAAACGTAGAACAAGTTAGTAAAGTTGTTAAATTATTAATTTTAACACGAAAATCAGAAAGAGGAAATACGTGAGCACTTATTAACTTTCTGTCCAAGCTGGCTTAGAGCTAGAGAAATTTAGAACAAAAAATTTAAGAGTACATGGTGATGATAATGAATCAGAAGTGTTTTAAAAACAATGGTCTTCAAAAAACATTCTCGATCTAAATCCTCGCGCTTTCTAAATATCGCGCGTTAGTTGTAGCTAAATAGTGAACGGCCTTCCACACTATTATGTTTTTGTTCCCCCCCCCCCCCCTTCCGTGTACTGAAAAAATTGTATAAACATCTTTCGTCCTTTACCAAAAGATGGCAAGTCTAACTTCATCCTATATTAAAAGATGGTATGTTTAACTTTAAAACTATTGTCCGAAACAAGGTTGACAAGTAGAATAGATGCCATTCTCAGTTTTGTAACTCACCAGAAATTTATAATACTTTATATTATACTTTGGTTGTGGCATCATACGCAACTATTAAACTAGCTCAAGGAAGATAATGTCACCTCCCTATCCTCCAGTTGGGTAATTCTTGTCTGGCGCATCCACGCTTCAGGGGTGGGCATCCTTGCTCCAGTTGGCCAGAGTGACAGGATGGCTTAGTCCAGCCACGTCCGCTGTCCCACAGGGTATGGTGTCTAACACATGCCCAGGTTATGTGCGAAGTTCTCAATGGCAGTTTTTGTCAGAGAAGATCATTGGGACGGAAGGGGTATCAATCATCTCAGGGGGAGGGTTAATTGGAAGATGTCACTACTGCCTTTTGGTGAAGAGGGATCTTCAAAGGCTAAAGGAGTAAACCAAAAAAAAAAAACCCTCAAATGTGTTATGCCTAGCAAGTAAACAGTGAGAGTAGTGAGGATTTGATTTCAAATCTGAACGAACAAGCCTTAGATTAAGATACCATGATAGAGGACCAAGTAATGGAAAAGGACAACAAGAATTGCAATTTGGAACTATAAATGTAAGAATGCTCACTATGTCAGACAGAAGAAATGAAGGATTTGATGGAAAGACGAAAGCTGGATATATTGGGACCAGCAGAGACGAGATGGAGACAAGAGGACATGAAGGAATTACAGAACAGATATAAGCTGCATTGGATTGGAAACAGTGAGGAAAAGAAATGGAACGATGCTTATGATAAATGAAGCTTTAAGGGAATAAGTAGTAGCAATAAATTACAGGCTGAAAAAGGTTAAAGTGAAAGTTAGAGGCAAGTTCATGGAGTTTATCTACGTTTATATCCCTCAAGCAGACCATACTGAGCAGGAGAAGGAAAGTTTTGAAGATGATCTGCAACGGAAGTTAGACAGGAGCAATCAAGAAACAATGGGGAACCTCAATGCGCATGTTGGTAGAGCATGGAAGGGCTAAATAGAGGTACTGAGAACAGAAGGCTGGGCCAGCAGAAATGCAGAAGGAAGAGAGTTGTTGGAGTTCTGTAAATGCAATGGTTTATGAAGCGAGAAAGCTAGAAGACAACATGATATAGAGCAGACTGTTCCCAGAAGTTGATCGTGGATCACATTTTAACCAAAGTACAGGCGATAAAGGGTATTGTAGATATAAAAGTCATTCCATAAGAGGCCTTAGATAGTGACCATTGACTCCTCATATCAAACCTAAAAGAGGAAAAGGAAGCAAGGACATCAAACAACCAGGAGAGAAGAATAAGGGCGTGGAAACTGAAGGACGACAAGTGCAATAGACAGTACCACTCACACAGCAAATAGCTTGTGATAATTTAAAGGCTACAGAGGAGAAGTAGGAACAGTTTGTAACCACCCTGGCGAAATCAACTGAACCAGTATGTGGCAGAACAGCTGGTAGAAGAAAAAGAAAGGAAACTCCATGGTGGAATGACAGGGCGAAAGATGCAGTACTACAGAAAAACAAAGCCTCCAGGGAATGGATCTAAAGGAGAACAGAGGAAAGTCGAAGAGTGTACAGCTGTAAAAAGAAGAAAGCAAAGACAGTTGTACATGAAGAACAGAGGAAATTGAGGGAAAGGATAGTGAAGGAAGTAAGAAGGTGCTATGTACCATGATAAAAATAGGAAGAAGAGTAGAACTGAAGCAGATAGGATAAGGATGGCAGCTTAGAGGAAGGGAAGGAAGAGATAAAAGAGGTCTAGAGAGAGTATTTTGAGGAGTAAACCAGTGATGAAAAAGATGGCAGAGAGAAACAAGAGAAAAGCAAGATATTACATGGAATGAATTCGAGGAGGTGAAGTACCTGGAGTGGATGATGTGAGCATGGAGATGATACAAAGCATTGGAGGAGCGGGCATACAATGGCTCTACTGGGTAAGGGGGGTGTGTGTGGAATGAGGGAAGAATCCCAGATGACTGGAATAATAGGAGAACTAATTGCCAAAACTACTGTGGTATTATGTGCCAAGATATATGAGAAAGCTTTGGAAAGCAGAATAAAAAGAGCAGCAGAAAGGCAGCTAAGGGGGGACGAATGTGAATTTAGGACAAGGAAGTAAAACATTGACTTCATATTGGCATTATAAGCATGGCAAGGATCTGGTGAAGGCCATCTGGACAATGAAAAGGCGATTTACAGTCTCAGCTGAAACAGAGTGTGGAAAGCGAAGGGAGAAAAATCTGTAAAGAAGGAGATAGTGGAAAGAATGAAGGACATGTGGTGCAGAGCATTGGGTAAAGAGGAACAAAAGCAATATTATTTGCTGATGACCTACTAATTTGGGGAGAAGATGAAAAAGAAGTGCAGATTCAGCTGGATGTCTGGGAAAGTGTAGTTGCATCACATGGCATAAAGTTCTCTGCAAGAATAAGTGGAGTGGTAGTTAAATCAAGAATGAATAACAGGATAGGAACATCACTTGAAAGAGGGCAATTGAATAGTAGTTTTTTAAGAGAATTAGAGATTAGTATGGAGTAGGGATGTGCCGCTAAAAGTAAGGTAGCCATCAACAAAACCTACTTTGTGTCAATTTTGACATATTGATTGGAAACATGTATGATATAGGGGAGGGACAAAAGGAAATTACAAGATATGGAAATGGAATACCAGAGGAATAGTGTATGAGTAACAAGAAGGGACAGAATGAGAAAATCAAGGAGATGGTCAAGGAGGAACCATTACAAGAGAAATCAAGGTTACAATGATATGGTAATATGAACAGAATGGGAGAGAAGATACCAAGGAAGATAGGAGCTGAAAGGGAAGAGCTTCATTAGAAGACAAAGGGACATATGAATAAAAGATGTTAAAAAAATGTTAAAGAAAGAGGAGGAAATTGGCCAGCAGAGAGATGATGGATGGAAAGGAAGCATTTTAGAGGCTTTTGTTCCAAGCATGCCTGGCCAATGATGATGATGATGATATATAAAATATCAAATGGTACATCATTCAATCAAAATGCAAAATATAATGCTAAATGTTTAGCAGAAAAACATTTCTAAATTTTATTCTATTTGTTCACTAATTGTAAGGCATAAAGTATTAACAAAAGTAAACGTGAGCAAATTTCCACAGTTCATTAATGCGAATAGGTAAGTTGCTTTCAATGTTTTATCAAATTCGCATATTTTTATAGAAATAAGAACTGGTGAAAATTTTAAAAAATGTAAAAAAGTGTAGAGACTGAATTTGAAATTTGCAAACCGTTTGCATATCATAAAGCTTCATAAAGTTTTGATTATAAACATGAATACTCGACTATAAATGATACAAAACACACAGAATGCTAATGTTAAAACACATAACAAACAGTACTGCAAAATACTGAAAAAGGTCATTAAAGAATCTAAAAGTATGTACGCCTACCACAAACATGAATTTCATGATTCAGAAAATAAAATGAAGACAATATGGGACATTGTAAAAAAGGGAATAGGAAAAAATAATCAAACAAGTAATGACATTTTTATCAAAGATTATTCAGAAGAATCTAATTTTTCAGTTGCTGATACATTTATAAACATTTTTTTATCTGTTGTTGATAAATTGACTGACACAGAGTATGGATTTTGTGAAAACAGGCTTCCAAGTAAAATTTAACACTATGTTCGTAAATATAGCTACTCCAGAAGAAATAAGAAAAAATATCAGGTCCCTTGAGAGCAAATACTCAAGTGGTTATGATGGTATTTCCAGCAGATTAATTAAACTGTGCTCCAAACTTCGATAAAATCTCATGTTCTCCATCATCAATAAGGCTGAATGCCGTTTCACAATTATCCAAAAACTCACCTAATTCTCATTTTTCACCACAAAAGATGTTTGGAATTAATTCTAAGGCTTCTGCCAAGCTCACTTTACAATTCTACCCTTTTACATCACTTTTGTTGTTGTTTTTGGTGTTTTAGGGCGCGTCGACAGCGAGGTCATTAGTGCCCTATACGTCACTTTTCGCCAAGTCACTGTCTCCTGCACTGTTAGGCATTGCTGCATGCTCGCTTACTCACTCCTTTCAGCTGAGTTGCCGTTGCGCTGACCCGATTTTGCAACTGCTGCGCCGTCTTTCCCTCTTGGATGTTTTAATCTAACTT
Organism: Vandiemenella viatica; assembly: GCA_031002005.1. Taxonomy (NCBI): domain Eukaryota; kingdom Metazoa; phylum Arthropoda; class Insecta; order Orthoptera; family Morabidae; genus Vandiemenella; species Vandiemenella viatica. Next base: position 166,595,163 of record CM061919.1, on the reverse strand, counting down.
AACGTCGAGAAGCCCAATTCACATAAATAAGTAGTTGAAAATAGCAATAAAACATTAACTGCAATGTTGAAGATAGCTGGATATTCACCGAGCGGGGCGGTGTAACGGTTAGTGTTCTCGCCTCACATTCGGGAGGACGGCGGTTCTAATCCCCGTCCGGGCATCCAGATTTGGGTTTTCCATGGTTTCCCCAAATCACTCCAGGTAAATGCCGGGATGCTTCCTTCAAAAGGCCATGGCCGAATTCCTTCCCATTCCTTGCCCCCCATCCTTTCCCATCTCTAAAGACCTCGATGTTAAAAAGAGACGTAAAGCAGTTACAAAAAAAAAAAAAAAAAAAAGCTGTATATTCATTCCTTATTGTTACCCAAAGCGTATCTGAAGGAACTTCGAGAAGCTTTAATTTCAAAGTTCTGTCAGCTTTTTAAATATGCGAGTTCCTCTTGAATAATAATTGGAAGATGTTCCAAATTTGCAACAAATGGACCACGAACCCAGTCGAAATCTTCAACACTTTCTCCAAAGTACTTTTTGAATCTTTGCTGCAAGCCTTTTAAATGTTCTTTAATTAAGTCCATCACCATTTTATTACCGTCATCACGTGACCATACAGTCGGGAACATCTCACACGACCAATTTTCAGTCCTCTGGAACCACAAATTCAGCTTGCTCTCAAATCCTTTAATCTTATCGATACTAACAAGAATAGGCTTGAAAAGTTCTGCTAATCCCAGCAGTTTAGACTGAGCGAGAAGCACATACACAGAACTTGCAGTAAATATAACGGAACCTCAAAGCGCAGCAGTAAAGGCGAGGAATAAAAATATTTTAAAAAAAATGAATAAACAAAACTGATAGCAAATGTGAGTAAACAAATAACATTTAATTTCTTAAAATACGATTCTACATAACAATTCGCAGCACGACACTAAAATGCAATTAATAAAAAATTGTAATTAATTCCTTATAACTGGTAAAATTTCGCGGCACACCTTTCACCTTGGCACACCGGTTATGTTATCAAGTCCATTATATATTGCAACTAATGTCAGAGTCCGTTATTCTGTTGACTGCTATAATATGCAATTCCCATTTTACATTGCCAAATTAGTTCTCTCCCACATGTTTTGCTGGTATTGTTGTCCTGATGATTAAGCTGCCATCTCTCTCCGCCTGGCTGTCTCCAACTGCACTTGACCCCAATACCCCTTGAGCCTAGAGCCGCACTGAAGATTCTAAGATAGGTTGACCATCGACCACCTTCTTGCCTCTGCACTCTGGTTTTGTTTGACAACCCCCTCCCCCTTTCTCCTGAGGGTGGGAAGGCTTTTCGACCAATGACTGTTTCCTGGGTCCTCTGATCTTTTTGCCAAATGACGTCGTTGTTCTGTTTAAATCACTAACTGTCTGACCAACTCAAGCTCTGTTGCATCCTACTCGCCATATTCCTTTGACAGAGTTTGTTTCTTTTTACTGTTGCAATTGACCTACTTGAAGCTCGCATTGTGTGAAATCACAACTGCATTAATATTTTAGTAAAAAAAACCTGTGGGCCCACTACAAGCTGTTCAAGAAGATAGGGATTTTAATATTGCTGGCTGAGTATATACACACATTAATGTCCTTTGTAGTCACAAATTATACTTTGTTTAAAACAAACAGTAAAATACACAGTTATGGCACTAGAAGTAAAAATGATTTTCACAAGGATTACAAATCATTGTCATTTGTTCAAAAAGGGGTCCGACATTCAGGGATACATATCTTCAATAAGCTCCCAAAACATATCTAGCAAATGATAAGAATAAATTCAGGAAAAAATTGAAAGAATTTTTGTTTGAAAACTCCTTCTACTCTGTTGAAGAATTTATTTCTAAGATATCTACAAAATAACTGCCAGTAGCTTGTGTAAATGTAGTTCACATGATTAATTCATCATGTATGCTATGACTACACATATCCTGGTGTATGTATTATTTTGTTATGCAATTGTTTAATGTACCATGTAATATATTATTTTGTATGCAATTTTTTATCTGTAAATTGTCAAGTTTCCACATCTCACAGAGCCAGTCTCTTATATTGGGATCAATGGAAAATGAATTTATTGTATTGTATTGTATAAAAGAAATTACCAATCCTGTAGATGCTCTGAATGCAGCTTTATAGAAGATTTCTTTGCACCTGCAAAAAGCTGTTGATAATTTTATTACTGTGAATCGCATTATATCGTTCTAAAGAAATGACAAATTTCAAAAAATTTGGAATTTGTTTGTGAACTTCGCTCTTATCTATGCCGGCCTAAAGCTTGAAAAATAAGGAGGATTCCTTAAAAGATAGACAATTCATCAAGTAAACCTCATCAATTTATCCTGTTAGCTGACTTTTAAAGAAAAATATGTTTTGAAGTGTCATAGACTCTATTGACAAGCACTTTACTAAAATTGATATGGCACATTTGAGTAACATAAAACTACAGTATTTCATACTGAGCAAGCAGAGGTTATGTGAAAGTGTTCTAGATAAATGACGTTGAGTTAGTGGCTACATGCCTTTAAGTATTGCACGAACAAAAAATGTCGATTTGAATAATGTATAAAACATTGTTTCATTTATAATTTGTCATCGTGAATCTACAAACGATATGATACCTGAACTCATCAAATTGTTAAAAATGACTTTAATATTTCAGTATCAACATGCACAACCGAAACGTCATTTTCAACATTATGGAAGATAAAAACTTATTTGAGGGGTACTATGATTCAGTAAAGACTGAATGATCACATGGTATTGCATATAAACTGAGAAATAGTGGATGATTTGTACCTTGAAGAAATCAATGATGTATTTATAAATAGAACTGTAGAAATTTAAATATCTGAGTGAAATAATTCAAGAAAATATATTAAATAAATCCATCATAGAAGAAAAGATACACAGGAAGGAAAGAGTGCATGGTTTCACAAAAAAAAAAAAAAAAAAAAAAAAAAATTATATCAAAAAGTGCTCGACTAAAAATCTTAAAATAAGGCAATACGAAAGGGTCGTGAAACCAGAATGTCTATTTGCTAGTGAATGCCTATTGTTGAACTATAGATGGATAAATTGGAATTACTAGAAAGAAGAATGATGGGAAAAATCTAGGGTCCTATTAAAACAGAACTATGGAAATTAAGAAGTAATAAAGAAATATACCAGACCATAGAAAACATAACAGAATCAAATAAAAAAATTGTTGTTTTTGGTCATATCTATGGAACTAATGAAAACAGATTAACGAAAAAGATATTCAGTTACCTTTGGGGTAAAAAATCAACAACCAGCTAGATTCAAGAGGTTAAGAAAGATATGGAAAGAAATAAAATAAGAGAAGAGTGAATTATGAAAAAGAGAGATCTTTAGAAAGAAGGTATTAAGTATGGAAGAATTTCAAGGCAGAAGAGGAAAGAAATCTGCTCCAAAGTGGTATGAAGAGAGAAGGAAGAAACAGTGAAATGATGAAGGAATATCAGAATGAATGGAAGAAAAAACAACAAATGATGAAGAGTTGATTTTTTTTTACTTATGGCTGTACGCTTTGTCGATGTCATTAGAGGCAGGATGGAACTGAAGACAAGGAACGGAAAGGAATTCAGCCATGGCATTTTGAAGGAAGCATTCCGGCATTTGCCTGGATGATTTGGGGAAACCATGGAAAACCGAAAGCTGGATGCCCGGACGGGGATTCGAACCAGCATCCTCACGAATACGAGGCCAGAGCACTAATGGCTCGCCCACCACGCTCGGTGAAGAATTGAAATTGGCATGTGATCCTAGCAGGCCTTTTCGGAACAAAGAAGAGCTGTAGTTCGACAAAAAACGTTAGCACCGAATAAGAACCGATATCATTAAATAGATTATAAAATAAAATATTCCTTCTTAAAAAGGTATATCAAAGATTATTGGTCGAGTATAAGATTTGTAGTACAATTGTGTACATTTAGTAGGTACTAATAAATATCTCCTGCTAATAAAAGTTATCTTAATAATAATATAATGGTTTCTTTTTATTATTATGATACGTATCCATTTTTCAATGCTGTTCAATCTAGCCTTTTTTTCCTTCTCCTTTGTATCTGTACTAACTGCTAGCACTATATTTTTTTTTTTTTTAACTTAGTGCTTTTGTAAAAAAATTTTCTTACTCTTTTCCTGTCAATACTTGACATACTGAAGCAAACTGTCTTTTCTCTATTAGCAAAAATAACAGAAAAAGAGGCGCTACCGAGAGTCGGTGCAATTTTTTTGGCATTTACTGTCTTTTGACCTTGCATGGCTACACTGGTCTACAGCACTAAACATTAAGCTTAAAAATTTAAGTTGATTTTTTTCAGATCCAGGTTTCATCATTATTGGTAACCTCTGGTTTGCTTTACCTTTGGTTTTCTATTTTAATTGTTATTTGATGTTCATTATTTTATTTCTTGTCAATTTTTATATTCCAGTTTTTTTTTTTTTCTTTTCTTTTACTGGCTACGATTTATTTCCCAAATGATTTATGTGACTTTGTTGTCTCCATACCTCCTGTCACGCTTCAGGTCTGTCATCACTAATTATATCACTAATTATACATTAAAATGTTTGTCTTCCTTCTCTCTATTGCTGTTCTGCAAAGGAATTATTTATTCCTATGTTTACAATGTAATTCTTAATTTCATCTAATGAATATATAAAATTTACAGTTATCTTTATGAATTTCCTTTCAGCCTTCCCTCCTGTTTAACCTAATGGTATTTTCAGACAGCTATTTTTAAAAAATATTGTTACAAATAACAATTGAGTGTTACATAAGGTTAACCTAGGCCAAAGAATTAGCCTTTGGTGTCTGCTGGCCAATAATGTTATAAGCATTATTGTATGTACTATTCCATACTCTTTTTCCGTTCCCAGTTAAGGGATTATCCATAAACTAAGTGCTCGGTCTAGAGGGCGGGGTTGATTGGAAAGCTACGTTTGGTTAAGTGGGGGAGGGGGGGGCAGGCCACTTAGCTTATCATTCATATTATTTGTCACAGTTAAAATGAGGTATAGAGCTTTCAAGGGCATGTAAATATTTTTTTCCGTCATTTAATTATCTCTGTATGTAATTTATGATAGTCTGACAAGAGAAAACAATGGAAAATGTCTTCTGGAATCAACAGGGGAAAAAAGCAATGAGCTACGTGGGACGGGGGAGGGGGGGAGGAGGAGGAGGGGGGAGAGAGACAAAACCATGTCGCGCTACGTGAGGGAGGGGGGCTCACAAGAGGCAAAAATGGAGCTGCGTGGTTTATGGACACCCTAAGGAATAATATTGAGTTGTCTTTATGACAGCAAAACTGTTTTCATATTATAACATCAAATGTTGTGAACCAAATAATTAAAGGCCATTCCTACTGTTTAGGACACTACTGACGAGTTGCACAAAGGTTTTGTGCTGATGTAAGTTGGGTTATCATTTTTAAGTCATAAATTTGGAACCATTCTTTTAAATTGCCAATATTATATTGGATAAAGGAAAAAAAATCACAACCAGGGTAATAGTTGTGTTATCCTGTGAGTTATTGCCAATTCAAACCATATAGCTGTGTCCTACTAAGAAAGCCCATAACATATACCAATAAAGAGAGTAGGTAATATTGAAAAAAATCTTTATTTGTATTATACATATCACAGCATTGCAAGAATATAAAAAACATGGTAGAAAAATACTGATTAGCAATATAAATCAGGTAAGAGAAAGAAACCATCACTTACCACAGGAAAGTGTAAATATACAATAATCTCCTACAGAAAGTTTCTTTCCGATTGCTACCCTGTGTAATTCATGTAAAACTGACAGTGAGGTGCTGTATCCAAAAATTTTATTAGTGTTTTGCTTATGTTCACTGTACAAAGAGGTATCCAAATATTTCTGGACTGACTTTATATATTATGAAATCCACCTGACTTGTGCTGAAAGGTGTATGTAGCATATAAAAAAAAATGCTGTATGACAAGTTTCAACTTGCTAGCTCTTTGTGCCAGCAAGTTTGCATCTAGGTCTAACTGTGCCTCTTTCATTTTTTACAATAGACATGAAAAAAAGAGCAATACATGTGTTTGCAATGATTGTGGAAGCATGTGGTTATTAAGTCTTAAGCTGTATGCAAAATTCCACAATTTAAGACTGATTGAATTACAGTGGAATACGAGGGTTCCAGTAACCATATATGTGGAGACCATTGTATGACAATTCATAGTATCAATGAAAAACTTTGTATAGATTATGGAATATGTCAGTGAACTTTAACACAAGAATTGGACATGCACTGAATCATTTCAACATCCGCAGACAGACAATTTATCAAAAGTAGCGGTGCATTAATATTTGCACTAAACTGAAAGAATTTGCTTGCAAACCTGAAACCTTTTTGTCAAGAGTCATTACTGTCTATGAAAGGCATATGTATGCCTATGAGCTGGAAATGAAGAAACTGTCATAGTGGCAGTGTCCCTATTCACAAAAAATAGCAGTGCAAACACTTTTATCACTGCTTTTTTTTTTTTTTTTTTAATTGTATGATGTAATTGTTCATTTAGAATATTTCCCTCAAGGAAAGACTTAATTTGGAATTCTATTGTATTTTAGGACATACTACCTGGGTGCCCGATCTTCGCTCGGCATCTTTTGATTTCTGTTCAGTATGCAAGTTTTCATCAAAATCCTTAGAGAAGTTTGTGAGAAATTAATTTTATCTATTTACAAGAGTTGCTCATATATCAGTGTTAGATTGGAAAGATTAAATATATTGACAGTATAAAAATCTAACCTGAAGGTTTGTTGTATCCTCCAGAAGGAAGCATACTAAGCCATTGTATCAGAGGTAGGGTTCCTTTCCTCTAGGACCTACAGTTTAATGTAGATTCCGAACCACAAAATGCCTCAGCGTAGTTCATATGATCAAATACGAATCTTAAAAATTCTTGCCCCCACCAGGATTTGAATACGGGATCGTAGCCAGAATTTTTTGAGAGCTAGCGCAGAAACCACTTTTTTCCCCACTAATTACATTTGAGCTGTTAGGCCCCTCCATATTTGTTATACATTCAATATATTTCTTTCCTACTTACATAAAATGTTTTACAATAAAACTGGTAGTATTTAATGATAACCGGTTACTGTGCAAAGTACGGCTAGTAGAAAAAACTGTTAAATTGGGTTGAAAATACGGCTAACTGCCTGCTTCCTTGGCACTTGAAGGAAAAGTGTACCCGAAAGCCGTAAAATATGTAACAAAGTTGTAATTAGTGCCAAAACATATGATTATGCACATTACTGCCTATGCATTAATAGACATCTTGAGCCGTCTGTGACGTTTCTATAGTCAGAATTTGGTGTGGCAGCTGTTTTCTCTACTCAGATTCCACTAAGCATCATTCTGGTTGCCATTCAACCTAAACACAACAAGATTAGGCACATTGCTGACTTAGCGACAATAGACGTCTAGAGCGATCTGTGACGTTATTATAGTTAGTATTTGGTACTGCAGTCACCTTATTCACTCAGAAACCATGATACAGCATGGAATATTAGTCTTCAAGCAGGTCCAGGGTGCATTTAAACCTAACCACACCCTCCGCTAATATCACTTTTTACAATACAGTAATATTATGTTTGTGTTAAATACACATGCAGTCAAAAACTAAACGATGATTACAATACAACTGATAATATTATTTTCAAAGAAGTTTTGTAGAGTAAAGAATTTTTAAATATCTTCTTTTTAAATGTTTGACTCGGCTCAGCTAGTATACAAGGCTTCCTGTGCAACAAACACAGATCAGTAGACAAAACGTGGTGTTAAATTTTTTTTAAGTTTGAAAAAAAAATAGCATTTGACAAATCCAGTATCTGATGTGTGTGTGGAGACTTTCCCGGTGTATTGATGCAACAAAATCCTCTCGGGTGTCCGGCCGGATGGTGTTGTAAAAACATGACGCTTTGACAGCTGACTCTGCTGTCTTCATCAGGTATCTTGTAACTATTGCAAGCTGACTGTTACTGCTACTACCTCAGTTGCAAGCCAGTATCTATTTTTTAAATATCTACTGAGTTCCTTGAAACCAAAGAGAAAATATATTAGTAGGCTTCCTGGTACATGAATCGTCTACGAGATAGCATTAGAGCTGTTTTCGAGATACCAATAGCAAAAATTGTACATATTTTGTAAAATTGGGTTATTGCAGGGAAGACAACTATTTACAGAATATAAACTTAAAAAGCAAAATATTGTCTGAATATGAAATTTCATCCAAATCGTTAAAGCCATTTCTGAGATCCAAAATACATATATATTTATATACAAGAATTGCTCGTTTAAAGACATAAGATACTTGTGGGAAGCTTTGGAATGCTAAAAGATTCCTCCTGCTTCATAACAATGTGTCAGCACACAGTTTGTTTTGTACACAACAGTTTTTTTTTGGCAAAGAATTCCATACCCTTATATACCTGGCAGTATAGCAGGGACAACCTGAACCACTGGAGACTGTGAAAAAATCAGCATTCCAAAAAAAAAGAAGGAAAAAAAAATGTTCAACCAGTGGAGAAAAACAGTGGGGCTAGTACATTCAGAGGACTATTATAAAGGTAATGGGAATTACAACAGCTAAAAGTTAGTATTTCAGATTTTATAGCTTTAGTTCAGAAATATTTGGATACTATCTTATACTGCCATCATGTAGTAAGTGATGGAGTTACTTATATCAAGTAGTTACTAGTTAAAAATAACAATTTCAACGAATATGTGAATCACAATAATTTTATTAACATATAATAATCACAGCTCTCTGTCTCTCTCTCTCTCTCTGTGTGTGTGTGTGTGCACACACACACACACACACACGAGAGAGAGAGAGAGAGAGAGAGAGAGAGAAACAATTTTCAGAACTTTATAAAATGATCTCTAGCCTCCCATTGAGGAAATTAAATCTGATCAATTTGCGTAATACTAACACACTCTTCTGGTAGGAAGCCCAAAAATATTTTATATATTTGATACAATGGGAGAGCCTATGTTCATTTATACTCACAAATATTTTTGTATCAAATTAACTCTCTTTGGTTGAGACAAATTTTGACAATAAATCATATATACATTTTAATTTTTATTTTTAATGTAACTTTTTTCATGACAGCAAAGGTGGAAATGGCTGTGTAATGCCAACATGAAAATCACAGCAAACCATTTAGATTCAGTCATTTTAGTAATTTACTGAGAGCTGTCGAAGGTTAACAAAGGCCACTTCTCGGTTGATGATAGGTCTACATTCAAAATTTATTTTATTTCTTCGTGTGAATATATGTGTTATGATTATTTATGGCTCCTATGCTTCTTGTTTTTAGATACTGCTACCAATATCCTGTTCATTATCATCGCCAAATTTTGAAATACTTATTTTTAAAATGAAACTACTTTTACATAGTTAGGCAAAATAATCAGGAGTAATTCCATAGCATTTCAGCAACATCTAATGCTATCCTAATAACATCATCAGTATTTGTCTAAGTTTCATAAACTGAATCCCTAAAGCTATAGATGGTCTAGAACAACAAAGTGGGTTCTGCTGATCAAGTGAACAAATAGATTCCTCATTTAGATATTTTTGGCACAAATTTGTCAAATTTGAACAGAAAAATAGTGTTATTGTATAGATTGTGAAAATGTGAACAAATTTGAACATTAAAACAGCTTAGAATGTTAAGAGTGGTATTACAAGGGCAGTTTGGAAAGTAACTGCAGTTGTAGAATAGCACGAGTAGCAGTGGGGGTAGTGCCGCCATTCCCACACTGGCGTATTCTCTGACTCAGTAAGCATCCACCTGTGACACAGCAAGTCTCATTCTATTACCCACACACTTGTTCTGAAATTGAATCTCACACCAAATGTGAGGTGCATGCTGTATTAGATTTATTTTGGCACAAACTGTTTCAGCAGACATTTATTGCCAACTGTGCACTGCATATGGCCCAAATGTTATGAGTGAGAGTGTTGTAAGGCAACAAGGTTTTGCAGGTAGAAGAACAAACAATCATGATGAAGAGTAGAAGCCCTTCTGTTGAGAGTAGTGACCATCATGTCAAAAAAATTGAATGAAAAGTTTGTGAAACCAGGAGGTTCACCATCTCCGAAATTATCAAATAATTCCTAAAAATTTCTTGTACAGTTTTGTATGAGGTTGAAACTTATTAACAAAGTTCTGTGCTTTATGGGTAGTGAAAGTGCTTATGTAGGTCCATAGCATTCATTCTGATAGAGCTCAAGAACCTTTGAAACAACTGAAGTGGGATGTTTTTTTTTATCATTCTCCTTATAGCCTGGACTTGGTGCCAAGTGATTCTCATCTCTTCACTCACACAAAGAAGTGGTTGGTGTTGAAGTAGTTAAATGACAGCAAAAAACTTCAGAATGTCACAATATGTTGGGTAGGTACCCAAAGGACCAAAGCACATGTGCCATGTAATACCACATCTTTTACTTTTTTTTCTGTACATCATGTGTTGAATTTTACTGGCAATAAATACTTGCATAATAGGCAGAAGAGTAGAGAAAATTAACTTGACACTTACTTTCACATTATTTTTGCTGATACAACTCTCCCACTTTCTGCTTTGGCAGATGGTGGGTTTATTTTATCTATACTTCTTTTAAATAATATTGCATTTTAGCGCAGCCTCCTGTGTAGTTAAATGGTGCAGATGTAAATTACATTTGATAGGGATAGGTGAAATGATATTCCACACGGATGTAAATATTTAGGAAACCAAAATCAAGAATGCAATATTAAGTTTGTGCAGCAACATCTACCAGAGAGATTCTCCATGTTTACCACTACCAAATACACCTTCTATGACCTCACACAAGCAAGGTTTAAAAAAGTACAATACATTTTAATGGTTTGTTGACAACCAAAGCAATAACTTATCATTACTGCACATCATTCCAGCTGTTTCTGTAAATCACAGTGTTTGAAACAAATTTCTGGTATTTCATGAGATCCGTAGGACTGGGTTCAGTGGCACCATAGTTTCCTCTTGCAACATATTGTCGATAGATTTCTGTAGAGGATCTGCTCACACGTGGTGGAGTAACTTCAAGTGAAGAGTCTAAAGAGAATGCACTTTGTTGTATAAGCCTCACTGATTTCACAGGTGACGGAGGATCTTGTTTGCTGTCGCACTGCCCAAGCGCAACATATCTAAAATAAAAAAAAGAGAGAAATTTAATACAACCAAATTTAAAACTATTACCCTTAACAAAAAAGAAGAGAGGAAGAGAGAAAGAAAGAAAAAGTAATTGAACGAGGAGAGCTGAATTATGAAATAAAGGAAACCATAATTTATCAAATTTAAGGCATATTAGCTAAAATTATTTCAACATTCTTGCTACACCTTAACCCCCTTCTGGCAACTAGTGTTTAACAATTTCTCAGCAAAATTAGTTGAAACTGAAACTAAAATGGAGTGGAAGAGAATGAATGACAGAAGGGCAGCAACTGCTGAAGAGGACTGTGTTCCTAGCAGAGCTGGCCAGACACTGGAAACTGTTCTTGATGGTGGTAATGTTTGACAGAGATAGCAGTATCGGAATACAATAACCCTTACCCAATTACCTGTGACACAATCAAATCAACAAATAAAAAACATTTTATATATGAAACATAAATAAATAAACTACACATGATAGTGACCAGAACATTCACAGAATTTTTAAACATTTCAATTACTTCACAATAATCCTACCTTACACATCACAGTTACCTTTTATATATAACAATATCTGTTTTCTTAGGTGACTCGATTTCCATTCCATAGACCTGTCTCATAGATGGGAAGAGTGCTTCAAATGTTATGTTTCCAGACGAACTATCTTTCGATGGTGTTGGTTGAGATTCACTGTGGTGTTCCTCTTCCTCAGAATCTTCAGTTTCTGATGTAGAGCTGTCAGAAAGATCCCTATGTGATTAATGGATATTTTCCTCCAATCAAAATATTACAAAATTTTAGAATTAATACTGTTAATACAAAGTTAATCAGCAAGTTACTGTGAAAATCATATTAAACACAAAAGCTTACTCTCAGCTTTGTTTGTATTTCAATGATCAGTATTACCAAAACTCAATAATACGAGGGTGAGTCAAATGAAAACCTTAAATTTGTAATAAAAAATTGAAATTTCGCGCCGTTATCCTGCAAGTTGGTAAGCGTGCTACAAGCAGCATGCAGAATGGCCTGTAGGTGGCAGCATAGTGCATATACACAAATACCGTCGCAGTATCAGTATAAAGATGTCTGCCCCACTTGAGACTTGCACCTGTTATTTGGTTTTTGAGTAGTGAAGGTGTGAAACCTATTGAAATTCATCGAAGAATGAAGGTTCAGTACGGTGATGCATGTTTGTCACAGCAGCAAGTCTACGAATGGAGTAGGAAGTTCACAAATGGTGTGACTTCAGTGGAAGATGCTCCTCGTCCAGGTCAGTCACAACGAGTTGTGACTCGACAGAACATTGCAGCAGTTGAAGCCATAGTGATGGAAAACTGCCGAGTGACAATGAATGACATTGCAGCATGTTTAAAGATTAGTCATGGTTCAGCACACCACATTGGGCATGATGTGCTCAAGTTTCACAAAGTGTCTGCAAGATGGGTGCCACGGCAGCTGACTCCTGAAATGAGAGAATGTTGTGTTGACGCTTGTGAAGAACTTCTTCGGCGCTTTGAACGAGAAGGTGATGGCTTCCTTGCAAGAATTGATAATGGGGACGAAACCTGGGTTCACTTCCACCAACCAAAAATGAAGAGAGCAAGCAAGGAATGGTGCCATTCCTAACCACCAAAACCAAAGAAGTTTCGAACAGAACCATCAGCAGGGAAGGTTATGCTGACTCTCTTTTGGGACGAAAAAGGCATCATTTTGGAGCATTACATGCCTAGAGGGACCACTGTCACCAGTGCATCATACACAGATCTCCTAAAAAATCATCTTCGGCCTGCAATCAAATCAAAGCGACGTGGATTCCTGTCATCAGGTGTCCTTTTGCAACATGACAATGCAAGGCCCCACACTGCCCGTACAACAGTTGCAACAATCACAGATCTGCTTTTTGAGTGTCTTCCTCATCCACCATACTCATCAGATCTTGCCCCAAGTGATTTCCATATGTTTGGACCACTCTAAGAAGCAATGGGAGGAAAGAAGTTCCATTCTGATGAAGAGGTATGCCACGCGATGGTGCATGAGTGGTTGCGCGGACTACCAAAAGATTTTTTTTCTACAGGAATTTATGCACTTTGTAAGCGCTGGAGGACTTGCATTGAGCATGGGGGAGATTATGTTGAAAAGTGATACAGCTTTGTACCACTTCTGCACAATAAATAATATTTAAAAAAATATTTAAGGTTTTCATTTGACTCACCCTCGTATGTTAGAAACAATTTCAATTCATATTTAATATCTCACTGAACACACAACTGCTAGACTTGTATATTTCCAAATGCAAGATTTAGCTATACGTAGTTGATCAGTTACACAGCCACAAAGTTTTTGATCAAATTACTGTATTAGTCTGAATATATGTTGAAGTCTTATTTTAAAATGCAAATAATAGCAGGAAGAAATGCCATGAGGTATATCAGTTTGGAAAGGAAAGATAAAATAGACATATCTCCCATAAGTTGAAGGGGGAAGGGCAAGAGTGACAAAAACACAAGCACACACACACATGAACAATATTTCATACTAAGCCCTTACTCATGGAAAAAGAAACATACGGCTGAGCTTGCACATGCACCTGTGGTCAACACAACCACACAATACAAATTAAATAAATCTTAAAAGTTATATAGGTTGTAACTGTTTGACTCAGACTGCTAAACATGAACTAAAAGCGAAACCATCAGCTGCAGATGAATAATTGCTTGCCTTGTGCCTAGTTTGTACTGGTAGGAAAGCTCCAGAGTGAAGAGGAGCTGCAGCTACTGGGTTTTACTGTCCATGCCATCCCCCATGACACCAATAATTTTAATTCTTATTTCACGGTCCATGCTATCGGTATGTTCCCAAATAGCAGCTTGTCATCTGAACTCAGAAGGTAGGAGCTTGCCTACCAGTAAAAACTGGGCACAAGGAAAACACATAGTCTCAATTTAAGGGGACCACCCCCTGCCTATCTAACACCATGTTAATTTAAGTAAGTATTTGACCCATTTGTGAAAAAACTATTTACTGAATGTTACATGATGGTAGTAAAGTCAACTGTATGAATATAGTTTTTAAGAAATACTTTTTTAAATTTATTAATAAAAACAAAGTTTTTCCTGCAGATGCTTGTAGTACCATAGGTGGCCTTTTTTTTTTTGTAATGCTGAGTCTCTGAAAATTTCATTCAATTATCTTTGATAGTTTCTGATATAATGGGACTTATGTATTGAAAATTTTAGTTTGTGTGAAATTGACTAAAAAGAAAACATTTACTCGCAAACGTACTCGAATAAAATTAACAGTTTGATTCAAAGAGTGTTGTTTACAAACAGCAGAAACAAGAGAATACTGACTATTTCCCTCCAAGGACAGCCAACACACTCAGGAGTCAGAAGAAAAATGCCTAACATGTAACATAGGGGATATAAAGGTCTAAAATATATGCAGAAAAATGGGTGTGGCACCGAAACGCATGTGGCAGGAAAATGCTATTTAAATGCCCGATTTTTTTTTGTTTCAGAGAAATCCTTTTTAGAATACTTAAAGAACACTCTTAATCTATTGATATATGATGAAAGCCAAAAATAGATTCCCCCCCCCCCTGACCCAAACCACAGGGTGGTTCCCTTAAGATAATACCCACTCATTTATTTTGCTACTCTCCATCCTCTCCTTGCTTCCACCCCAACCACTGTCACCATTTCTAATTTCATAGATTCTTTGGTTTAATGCTCTGTATACTGACATTGCACTACAGCCAATAATTCAGGAGATTTCATGATATGGGAGCGTCTATAAACTGCATAGCTCCATTTAGGCCTCCTGTGAACCTTCCCCTCCCTCTCCCCCCAGCCTGACAAAGCTTTTGCCTCTGCACCCCCTCCCCCCTTTTCTCGCCTGGCATGTAGCATTTTTCTCTATTGATTCCAGAACACATACACATTTTATACTCTTTTCTCTTGTCAGACTATCGTAAACTACATATGGAGATAAATAAATGACAGGAATATATATTTACATGCTGTTGTGTGATTTGTCACCTAGTTTAACTGTGACAAATGAAAAGCTACGTGGCTTGGCTTGGAAGCTCCATCCCCTCCAAGTAGCCCAGCGTAGCTTTCTACTCAACCTCCTTGACTAAGCCATGTAGCTTATGGACACTCCCTATGAGACACCCATTTCAATCACGCCAATTCTCTGACCTCTCTCACAGTTAGACATTTGGGTGTAGAGGGTCGTCAGTGTGCATTCTTGGCCAACAAGAACTCGTGGGCAAAAAAGTGACATGTGATACTGTTCAACACTTATATACTAAAAAACATAGCAATGTTGATAATAAACACCCTTGTAATTCTCATACTATTACATGTAAAGTTTTCAATTTTTAATCGTTTAATACTCTTCGTATGGAAATTTTTTTACTATCATCAGTCTCTCGACTGGTTTGATGCACTCCTCCATTTCTTCCTATCTTGTGCTAACCTTTTCATCTCAACATACCCCTAACAACCCATGTCCTCAGCCATCTGTTTCATGTATTCTAATCTCTGTCTTCGTCTACAGTTCTTACCTTCGACTGTTCCCTCCACTAACAAATTAACCAAACCTGCATGTCTAAAAATATGACCTACCATCCTGTCACTTCTTTCTGTAAAACTCTTCCACAAACTTTTCCCCTCACCCATCATTTCCAAAACTCTTTCGTTTCGTACTTTATCTGTCCAATTAATTTTCAGCATCCTTCCATAGCACCACATTTCAAATGCTTCAATTTTCCTTGTTTCTGGTATTCCTAAAGTTCACACTTCGCTGCCATAAAGTGCTGTGCTCCACACATAGAGTTTTAAAAAGTCCTTTCTGAGTCCTAGATCAAAATTCGAAACTAAAAGATTTCTCTTTTTCATGAAGGATCTTTTTGCTACTGCTATTCTGCTTTTAACATCATTCTTAATTCAGCCAGTGGTTGTAATTTTACCTCCTAAGTAGCAAAATTCACTACCTTCTGCTATTGCATCCAACCCTATTTTTATATTTAATTTACTAGCATTGGTATCATTTCATCACTTTTGTCTTGTTTTGGTTTATATTTGATCCAAACTCTTCCTTCAGTATTTTTTTCAGGATATTCAATAACTTCTCAATATCCTCAACCTGTTCTCTTAACAAGACTGTGTCATCAGCAAATCATAGCATACAGATTTTTTCTCCTTGAACATTTATGTCACATTCAAAAATTTCTTTCACTTCCGTTATTGCTTCTCCACATACAAGTTCAATATTAATGGGGATAGACTACAACCTTGTCTCACCCCCTTTCTAACTGATGTATGTCTCTCATGATTTGCTATTTTTATTATAGCTACTTGATTCTTATAAAGAGTATAAAGTATTCTTCTATCTCGGTATTTTTGACCCCTCTTCTTTAAAATTTTGAACATCTTGTATCACCTAACATTCATCATCATCATTCTCTAGCTCCAGTCTTCAGGGTGCTGGTCATGAGCATTCTCCACTTCTTCCTGTCCATGAATAGTTGTTGTTCATGAACAGTCTTCCAATCAAGACCTAACATTATCAAAAGCTTTTTATGAATCAACAAACACCATAAAAGTATCTTTGAATTTCTTGTTCTGCCCTTCAAGTATTAATTTTAACACCAAAATCGCTTCCCTTGTATGCGGTTGTTTCTTAACCCAAACTGATCTTCACCTACTATCCCTTCCACTACACTTTTCATTCTTCTGTATATTATTCTGTTCAGTAATTTTGAAGCAAGTGATGTTAGAATTATAATGCAATAATTCTCACATCTGTCAGCTTGTGCTTTCTTTTGAAATGTGAAGATGAAACTTTTATTAAAATCATGCGGGAGTCTCTCCTGTTTCATAACATTTTTATATAAGTTTGAATAATCTTTAAGTTACTTCTTCTCCTAGGGATTTCAGAATTTCTGCAGGAATCTCATCAATTCCATCTGCCTTATTTGATTTCAATTCATTCAAAGCTCTATCAAATTCTGCCCTCAAATCATTATCACCTAAGTCATCAATATCGACTTCTTTTTCTAATACACTGTTGTTCAAATCATCTCCATCATACAGTTTCTCTATGTATTCGTTCCATCAGTTAGCTCTATCTTCTAAGCTTAGAAGAGGTTACCAATCACCAGCTTTAATGTTTATACATCTTTTCTTCAAAATTCTGTTTGATCTTCCTACATGATACATCTACTTTACTTAAGACCATTTCCTTTTCTACTTCTTCAAACTTTTCTTGCAGCCATTGTTCATATGCTTCTTTGAATTTCCTGTTTATTTGATTTCTAAATTGTCTGTATTGTTCCCTTCCTGAATCATCCTGAGCATTTTTGTGCCTTCTCCTCTGATCCATCAACTCCAAAATTTCTTCTGTGATCCCAGGTTTTCAGGCGGCTTCTTCCCTAAAGCCTAATGTTTCTTTACCAGCTTTCATTATTTCAGTCTTTACCGCATTCCATTCGTTCACAGTCCTTTCTGAGTTACTACTTAGACCCACGTCTACCATTTCTGCAAACTTTTCTCTCATGTTAGGTTGTTTCAGTTTTTTCACTTTGCTTGTATTGCTTCTTTGTTCTCTTGAATTTCAGCATGTACTTCATAACTATAAGATTATGGTCAGAGTATATGTCTGCTCCCGGGTATGCTTTACAGCTGAGAACTTTATTCCTGAATCTCCATTTGACCATGATATAATCTAGCTGATATCTGCCTGTATTCCCTGGACATTTCCAAGCGTATATCCTTCTAGCATGATTCTTAAATAGTATGTTCGCCACAATCAGTTTATATCTTTCACAAAATTCTATCAATTTGCTTCCTCGGTGATTTCTTTCTCCTAAACCAAAACTTCCTACAGTATTCCTCTTTTCCTTCTCCCACTACCGCATTCCAATCACCCATGATTATTAGATTTTCCTCCCCCTTCACATATTGCATTAATTCTTCAATTTCAGCATAAATTTTCTCTATTTCTTCATCATTTTCCTCTGGTGTTGGTATGTACACCTGTAGTAATGAGGTTGAGGTGGGCTTAGTTATAATCTCATCAAAATAATCCTGTTACTAAACTTTTCATAACAACTCACCCATTTCCGTACTCTCTTATTCATTACAAATCCTGCACCAGTCACTCCATTCACAGTTTTTGTGCTAATTATCCCCTATTCCCCGGACCAGGAATCCTATGCATCCTTCCATTTAATCTCACTAATCCCAACAACATCTAACTTAAGTCGTTCGATCACCCTTTTTAAGTTTTCTGATCTACCAGCTCTATTCAGACTTCTAAAATTCCACACTCCGTCTTGTAGAATATGTCTATCCATTCTGATGACTCTTCCATGAACAGTCCCAACCGGGAGATCCGATTGGGGGACTATTTACCTCCGAAATATTTTACCCTAGAAGAAGACATCATACTACATGTAATTTGAGAGGATTAAATGACCTCGGGATACCCTTAGGGTCTTTAATGCAGTGGTTTCTCACTGCCTTTTGCATCTCCGTGCTGTTGATGATTTCTGATTAATCTGCCTTCAGGGGCTGTTTCCAAAACCAATGGCAAGAGGATGCTCTGAACCACTCCCTGCTCGTCTGCCCTCCTTTCGAAGGCTGTTGGAAAGCAGTGGGCGGCTCATCCGTGCAAAAGGGGTGCACGACGTGAAGGAGGGGTTGACATTTGGTTGGAGGAGGCTAATATAGCATCTCCCATGTCCTTACACCCCATATGGAGATACTGGGGTCCAAATTTCATTCATTTATCACAACTTCATTTGGGTGTTGCACTTTTAATTTCCGCCATTATACATATATATTTTACAAACCTCATGTGTAGGCAATGCACCTAGTTTGCAATCAATGCAAACATTTTTCGCCTACATATACACTGTAGCCTAAGAAATGTTTACACTGATTGAAAATAGGGTGTGTAGCTTTCACTGAGGTTTGAAATACATGCCAATGAAAGTGAGAGCAGTAAATGGATGAGAAGGTAATAACATAATAATAAAACATTGTAGACTGAAATATGTTTAGGCTGATTGCAAATGTGAGTGCATGGCCAACAATGAGGTTAGAAAAACACACCAATGAAAGCGAGTGGTAAATGGATGAGACACTAATACAAAAAAATAATAATAGAACCTCATGATTTGCTGTAAAATGGAAAAATACAAACAGTAAAAACAAACTAGAGAACAGAAAGATAAAAAAAGATAAAGTAACACAAGTACAGTTAAAAAAAGGAACAAAACAGAAGAGAGTCAGGGCAGCAATATGGTAGCACTGAAATAATAGGAACTAAGTAGCAAAAAAGAGTTACAAATTACGATAAGGAACTGAACCATATATAGCAAACAATGAATTAGAAAGGTGCTAAGTAACGAAAAGGAATAACAAATTAGGATAGGAAAATGAGGCACCACTTACCTTCAGAGGATGGATGTGGAGCACAAACACACAGAAAAGAAATTTTAGGGTCTAGTCTTTTATCAATGGGAGAACATTATGGGGGTGGATGTTGTGGGATACTGTCTCACAGAAAGACTGTTGGACAGGAAAATGAAGGGGTAGATTCAAACTGAGGACAGGCAGAGGGGCAGTGATTCAGAGCTAATACCTGGACATAGATAAATGACAAAACTAATCACGGGTGGGCAGGAGGAGCAAAATAGTATAATAAAATCTAAATATCAATAAGAAATAAAATCTAAATATAACTACGAAAAAATCCAAATATGAATAAGAAAAAGATATTAAAATTTTAAAAATTAAACTAAAGACCCTACAAAGTCAAACATCACATCAGGTTAGTGGTGGTCCAATTTAGGTAGTAGGGGTGGAGGCAGAGAGAGGATAAGGGGTAAGAAAGGTAACATAAAAAAAAAGTAATAATGACTGGATATTATCTTAATTTGAGACCAAGTGGTTGCCTTGTGTCCAGTTTGTACTGATAGGCAAGTTCCCACCCTCCGAGTTCAGAAAACTGTTGCTATTGGGGAGGACACTGATATAGCATGGACTGTGAAACAAGAGTTGAAATTATTTGTGTCATGGGAGATGGCACTGATGGTGCTTTGGGTTCTGTGTGAATACCATCTGCCGGTAGCCATTTATTCTTATGGAAAACGGATTTGTGATCAAACCTATATATTAAGCCAAGCAGTGGATGCATGTTAATTGGTACATTACATGAGAGGTTTTGCTAGTGGCATGTCTTGTGATCGGAAAGATTTCTCCAATGACAGGATTGGTGAAAGTGGTGGTAGGATTATGTATGCTGCACATCTTGCAGCAGGGTCTGCTGAATGGGAAAGAGCCTTGGGGCTGACTGTTGCGATGAGAGAAACTATGTTTGTGGACTAAGATTGCAGTGAAGTTAGGAGGCCTGCTGAAACAAGTTAGGAGGCCTGCTGAAACAAGTTCTGGGAGGGGCAGAATCTCATTTCATCTACATCTACAAATATACTCCGCAATTCACAAAGTTGTGGGTGGCAGAGGGTGCCCAGCACCAAAGCTAATCTCTTTGTTGTGCATTCCAATCCCTAATGGTATGAGGGAAAAAAGAATTCATATAAGAATCAGTCCGGCACCTTATTTCTCTAATTTTATCTTTCCTGTCCTTCTGACTCAAATAGGTTGGTGGAAGAAGTATTTCACTACACTCAAAAGTGAAAGTGGGAGTACGCATGTTTACCAATAAGTTTAAACGAAACGTGTGTCGTCTATCTACCAGAGACTCCCAACCTAGTCTACTAATCAGTTCTGTGACGCTTTCATAAGGACTGTAGCAAGTGGTCACTAATCAAGTGGCTCTTCTCTGTACTTTCTCTATACTTTCGATCAACCCCTTACGAAACGGGTCTCAAATGGCACAACAATAATCCAAATGTGGACGCACAAGAGATTTGTATGCTATCTCCTTTGTTTGTTCATTACAATTTTTCAAGATTCGACCTATGAATCGCAGCCTAGAATTTGCTCTACCTACTAATGAATCTTGTATGTCCCATTTCATGTTCCTTTGTACTGTTACTCCCAAATATTTTATGGAATCGACCATATCAATAACTGTATTGTTTAACTTGTATTTCTGAACAATTGGATTCTTTTTGTTAGTCATGCTCATTGTCTTGCACTTTTTACAATTTAGAGTAAGTTGCCACTCAGCGCACCAAGCCAAAATAACATCCAGATCGCACTGAATTTCTAAGCAATCGGCCAAATTTCTTACTTCCCTATAAATAACCACATCATCAGCAAACAATCTAAAAAGGCTTTTCACTTTGTCTCCGAGATCGTTTATAAAAATTAAGAAAACAAGTGGTCCTATTACACTTCCTTGAGGTACACCTGATGTAACATCTAGATTAGAAGAACTTTCTCCTTCAACGACAACATACTGTGACCGACCAGTTAGAAAATCCTTTATCCATTCACAAAGCTGATCCGATATACCGTATGCTCGTAGCTTCGCTAAAAGGCGGTTGTGTGGCACAGAGTCAAAGGCTTTCTGGAAATCTAAAAAAATTACATCTACTTGTGAACCTGCATCGATAACTTTCATTACGTCATGTGTAAATAGGGTCAGCTGTGTTTTACATAATCTTTTCTTCTGAAGTCCTTGTTGATTTGTTGTAAGCCAATTATTACCATCTAGAAAATTCATAATGTTTGAGCATATAATATGCTCCATAACTCTACTACAAACAGATGTTATAGATATGGGACAATAGTTTTCAGGATCACTTCGATCACCTTTTTAGAAAATTGGAGTTACTTGGGCGATTTTCCAGTCTGAAGGTACTGTAACATCCCTCTTACCTGAATTTTGAATAGTATTGTACTGTATGAAGTATTTGCAGTGAGCTACAGTTTGCTTGAATATGACCTGGTACGTTTGTTTTTTAATTTCTTGTAAATCAGTGTATATAGCCTTTGTTTTATGAAAGAAAATTATTTAAAGTCCATTTAATATGTTTAAGAACCGAATGGTGCAAGAGAATTTCTTAAATGTTTGTAATTCCATGTATTAATGCAAGTTATGTTGTCTACAGGACAATTTTCTACAGTTTGAGATAATTTCTGCAAATAATTTTGTATTTAAGTATCTCTAATTACCATTTCTGATCATTTTGTAATGTTTTTAATTAATTTGGTATTAATTCCGATTGTTTTTAATATGTTTGATTGTCTGAGTGATTGTTAATGTTCGAGAAATATCGGGCGGATGCCTTTGAAGAATTCTCGTAATTTCGATAGAGACTATATAAACAGATCGGCTGGACAGAGCAGTTAGTTGACTTCATTCAGTATTCAGTTTTACAGAGAGATTCATCCAGTTAGTTTCACAGAGATTTTATTTGTAACGGCTCAGAAGTGCATCTCTGTATTGTATCTATGCTTGTGAATATCGCTGACTTCGTTTTGAAAACAATAAACAAATCTTCAACATAACCTTCTGGTGGACTTTTTAATTAATCAATTAATCAATATATATAAATTAAACCACCGAAGAACGTAATAGTACTTTTCGCTCTTCTAATGATTTACTGAATATATCAGACAGAAATGGCCCGATTTCTGCCGCATACTCTGAAAATACTCTTACTGGAATTCCATCTGGGCTCGGTGCTTTCCCCACTTCAGGAGCTCTAATTGCTTAATGATACCTGCAATATCTATTTGTAATGATTCCATCACCGACTCGTCACGGCGTGGGAAAACGGGAACACTATCCTTATGTTCATTTGTAAATGAATTTTTGAATGCAGTATTTAGTACGTTAGCTTTATCGTGGCTTTCATTAACCTCGGAACCTTCACGAATTAGTGCTGGAATATTGCTGTTGGTAAAATTAACGTTTTGTACATACGACCAAATTTTCTTTGGGTTTTCTGTGAGACTCTGAGAGAGAGAGAGTTGGAGTGAAAATCGTTAAAGGCCTCGCGCATTACATTCTTAATACGTCCTCTTAAATCAGCTAAGGTTTCTAAATCACTGCGACACCCCTTCCTTCTTGAGCCTGCGTGTATTTTCCTTTGTTTTTTGACTTCGCATGTGTACCACGGTGGATCATTCTCCCCTTTATTGTCCGCTTTGGTATATGTATTTCCATGCCTTCCCTGACTATATGCATAAAATGATGCCACATCTCTTCAACGGTGTTCTTTCTTGACTTGAAGTTATGGTAATTATTCCTCAGGTAGTTCTAAAACACTCCTTTGAGGCCTTACTGAATCTGTATATAATCCTCCCTTCTTTCCTTTTTCACTTGGTCATTAATTTGATAGTCGCAATTACCGCTTTGTGATCGCTTATTCCTGTGGTCATTGAAATGTCGGTGAATAATTCTGGCCTGTTGGTAACCAACCAGTCTAAAATGTTTTCGCTAACATTATGACACCGCTCGAGATGATTATCTGACAACAACTCGAGAATTACTTCAGAAGCTGCCTTATCCATGCTACCTGTGATGTGAACGTAATTACGCCAGTCAATATAAGGCAGATTGAAGTCGCCTCCTAGAATCATAGCATGAACCTTAAAACGGCTAGCTATACTATTTACATTATTTCTTAACTCCTTGATGATAGCTATGTCGGAATCGGGTGGACGGTAGAAGGCGCCTATGATGAGTTTTGACCCAGCAACGTTGGGTTTAATCCATATGATTTCACAGATCGTATCGCCGTCTATTTCATTACATGGGAGAAATTTACTCACAGCTATAAATACCCCACCTCCATGAGAATGTAATCTGTCTTTATGAAAAATGTTCATGCTATCTTTAAAAATTTCGGGGGAACTTATTTCCGGTTTCAACCAACTTTCTGTACCGATAACGACATCTGCTTCTGTACTACAAATAATGCTTTCAAGTTCCGGTTGTTTGTTATAAACGCTTCTACAGTTAATTACGAGAACTTTTAACTGTCGAGATTCTTTTATGTTGCTCCTACATTCCGGTGTTGCGTCTGATTGGGTTGCCCGTAACTGAATTTCATGTTTCGGCTCTTTCTCCCTCAGCCTAAAAAACCACCCAGTGCATTCCACATGGCCCCTGACACCCATGTAACTGATTCACGTGTGTAGTGCACACCTGAACTATTAAGGGTAACCCTACAAGACTCGACCCTATGGCGAAGATCAAGAAATCTGCAGCCAATGTCATCACAGAAACGTCGTAGTCTCAGGTTCAGCCCCTCAATACGGCTCTGAACCAGAGGTCCACAATCAACTCTGTCTACGATGCTACAGACGGTTAGCTCTGCCGATATCTTGCGGTCACTGGCCACAGAGTTCACCCTTACAGCCAGCCGCCAGAAGGAAGAGAGGATAACTTCTGACCCAAGGCGACAAGCATCATTGGTGCCGACAGGAGCAACAATCTGTAGTTGGCTACACCCCATCTCTTCTGTGGCATCTGGGATGGCCTGTTCCACATCTCGGATCAGGCCACCCAGAATACACACTGAATGGACTTGGATTTCTTCCCCAAGGAATCCGCCATTTCCCTAAGGGGCTCTAATAACCTCCTAACATTAGAGCTCCCAACTACCAGAATGCCCTTCTGCGTTTGCTCAGACCTGGCGGGCTGGGGGGCCGTCAACTCGCAGGATGACAATTGTGGGACTGAGTCAGCCTCCGACAATACATTTCTGGACAGGTTTGCAGGAAATCACAAACCTGCTGAAGGATTTTGTTAATGAATTTGAGGCCTGTTTAGTATTGTGTAAGCAGGACTGGATTGTGGTTTATTTTAGTGGGTTTGGGATGATTGGTCGGTTGAGCAGGTTGTAATGTTGCCTGTGAAAGCTGTTTGTTAACCAAAGCCGGAGTATAGTTGTGAGTGATGTTGTTTGAATAATGCATGAAGGACTGATCGTTGGCGCATATACGACTACCCTGAATGCCAAGACTATAGAGAAGGGAATGTTTGGTATGGTACGGGTGGCAACTGTCAAAATGGATTTTTTTTTTTTTTTAAGAGTGACTTTATTTACCAATATGTGACAATACCCTTCAATTCTTCACATCTTTTTTACTTCATAAGAAGTGATAAATCCACCCTGGTGCTATTCAAATTTTGCTCTATTTATATAAAATCTCTTTCCTCACTTTATACTGTTCCCTAGCATTTTTGTCTTCCACCCGCACCCCCAATTATTTATTTTATACTTGAATTAGGAAATGTGCATGAATGGTCCTTTTTTCAGTATTTGCATTATATTTTTGGTTAGTTAGTTAAAATATTGCCCAAGCAACTAATTTTGAAAGAAGTCTAATTTTGAGTAAACTGAGTTAACATAATTTCAACCATCTCAGATAATACAATAGTATTACCTTGTACTGGATGTTGTGGAGCTTGTAGAGCTCTGTCCTGTCAGAGAGGGATTCTTCATAGCACTGCCTTTTGATCCCATTTCTTCCCGCCTCCTTCCTGGGCGAACACGTACAGCAAATGGACTGAAGTTGGTAGTAAAATTTGGCATGAAGTCTCTGAAGAAAATTATACAAATAATTTTATATATAAATATTTATGTGTGTCTATATACATATAAAATTTTAAAAAAAAACTAGTTCTATAATGGAGTCTTATTTATCATTCAAAGTGTGCTGAGAACTGGACAAATAATTCATTTTTTATTTATATTAATAGTTTTGTGCAGCAATTTCTTGAACTGGCATAATCTTCCTGTTGGAATTTAAAGTGGCTCCAGAAGATGGAGAAATCAAAAATGATTAACAGCAAGTGGAGCCAAAGGACAATGCATACCCTTACATGATATCCTGAAAATATTTAATATTATACAATTACATGACTATTGATTCTTCACTCACCACAGATGAAGGCAGGAGGGCCAAGACAAACATATAAATACAAACATACTTCACAATATTTTGGTATAAACTTTAATCATGGTTAGAGGATCAGATATGTACACAATGAGACTCACCCTCTGTGATGACTGCAGGTACCTGTGAGCTCAATCGCATGTTACTATTTTTTTGAAGAATAGCAAGGCTTACAATATTATGTTTTTCATGTTTGTGAAGTGTGTTTTGCTCTTGCTGCCCTATTCCTTTTAGTGGTATGTGGTTATATTTAATTTTTGATTTCCATACACATATCGCCTCACGGCATTCTTCTGAGAATGTATTTTGTATTTGTTGTTTAAATGCGAGATATATTCAATACTGGGGACAAATTTTAAGCTCCTTGCTGCTAGTGTTACTGGTGACAAAAATGGTTCAAAACTGACATCTTTCATGAACACCAGTCATTAAAAATACCTGAGTCCTCTATTTGACAAGTTCTAAAAATCAGTACCCCATGTGCTGACATATTTTTCCCCTCCAACACCCTTCACTTGTATGTAAACCACCTAAAATATAATTATTAAATCTGATATTCTGTTTTTGGACAACAAAACAAATATCATGTGTACATTTGAAACTTTCATTTGTGGGCTACTGACTTAATGACAAATGGACAGACAGTGGAGTGACAGCAACACGGCTTCAATTACGCTTGGGAATGGTACCCTGAAGGAAGACTTCACCTACATTTTGCAAGGATTAATAATGTAATCGTAGGCTTCCGCGGCCAGAGTCAGTTGATTCTTGGCTGTCCGGGTTGACCTGGCCGAGTTTTGTCTCAAATCAACGTTCTTCCAGTACGACGGAAAATTTTACGCCCAAGTGGAAGGAGCGGCCATGGGCTCACCGCTTTCGCCGATAACGGCGGACATCTTTATGGAGGCGCTGGAGACCGAAATGTTGGATAACGCGCCCCTCAAACCGCTGCTGTGGTTACGCTATGTTGACGACACTTTTGTTGTTTGGCCTCATGGACGAAGTGCCCTTGACAAATTCCTGGATTATATAAATAAAGCACATCCTAAAATTAAATTTACCATGGAAACGGAGGAACGAGGACAGCTGCCGTTCCTAGACGTGCTAGTAACCAAACTTGACGACGGGACCCTTGGACACTCAGTGTATCGGAAGCCGACACACACAAACAGATATCTACATGCCGCATCGCACCACCACCCAGCAACAAAAAGAGGCGTCCTCACGACCTTGTGTACAAGAGCGACGAAAGTGTGTGACGCAAACAGTTTGGCGACGGAGTTGGAGGCACTGCAACACACATTCAAGTCCAATGGCTACCGTAATAATTGTATTAGACGGGCATTACATGCAGCCACGACAGATAAAAACGCCAGTTCAACATCTAACCAAGCCACCTCTCAGGAACACCAAGTTTTGGTTTTACCCTACATAAGTGGCGTTACTGACAGAATCGGAAAGCTGTTCAAAAAAGTCGACATAAAACCTGTCTACAAACCGCACAGCAAAGTCAGTAACCAGCTCGTCAAGGTCAAGGACAGACTGCCTCCACTACAGGCTGCCGGGGTGTATGAGATTCCGTGCACCTGTGGTCGGGTGTACATAGGAGAGACGGGGCGCACTATAAGGGAGAGGCTGCATGAGCACATACGCAACTATAAATCGAATAACACCGATAAATCCGCCATTGCACGGCATGCAGCTGAAACCAATCACGCTATAGACTTTGAAAACACCACACTTATAGTGCGTGAGGATAAATGTTGGCCAAGGAGGGTAAAGGAGGCGTTAGAAATCGCTAAACGCCCAAACAATATCAACGAAGACAACGGGCTGAAATTGCACGACGCCTGGCTCTCGCTGTTGCGGAGAGAGCATGTCACGTGTCACCCCCCACCAGACCGCGCCGCGCCCCGCCAGGCCAACGAACCACGTAACGGCTCGGACATCTGATTGGCCGGGCAAATCAAACCATCTAGACGGACGCGGGCCTCGGCTATAAAACAAGACCACTCGCTGGCTGAAGACGCAGTTCTGCCCTGAAGAAGACCCCAGAATGAGGGTCGAAACGTCGGTTTCAAGAAACATGACGCGGCGCCACCCGGACAGCCAAGAATCAAGGATTAATAAGTTTAAATAGAACGATATGCAGGAATCCTGAGCTGAGGCATATGGAGTAATACCATACAAGATAATAACAGGTTTAGTGTTGCAAGAGTTATAATGAGCAAGAGTTAATTATTATGAAAAATATACTAATGGAATTATTCACATGGTCATAGAAATAAAGACACACTTGTACAAGCAAAAGAGCTAACAATGCAACAAAATGTATTCCAAAATCAAAGTAGTAAATCGACGCATGTTGGGTGAGGGAACTCTAATAATCATTTGCTACTCAAGTGTGGAGAAAGAAAGATAAACATTACAGGTATTCAAAGTCTAGTAGAAATAATGAAAAGTCGATAAGCTTTTAGAGTTAAGTAACAAACACAAAATTACAAACTATAGCAACCACACTATTTAAAAATTGCAAAAGCATTTATATGTGGGAAAGTCCAGGGAATACACATAGAGTATTAACTGGGTTATATTGTGGTTAGAAAGAGATTGATAGACCAATTGATTGACAACAAAGTTCAAGTTGAAATTCGGGAAAGTAGGAATCCAAAATGGGACAGATAGTCTTAAATTGAGCTCCACTAAAGCCCCAATAAATGTGAATTGAAGAACAAATGGATAGAATCAACATTAATAGACTTAAGGAAAGAAACTAGCTAAAAGTACAACAGGCTTTGGTTTAAATCTTTGGATTCGCAGACCGGTCATCCTGATTGAAGTTTTTAGACAACCGGGTGAATGCTGTGATGGGCACCTCATAAACTATACATTTCACAAACAAAAATACACTTATCACATAGAAAACAGTTTCATAGGCAGGCAACATATCCTCTCTCCCATCAAAACTACAATGGAGCAAGCCAGTAGTAGATGGAACCCTACTTTCAAAATAAGCACAGCTTTGGGAAGGGGCCAAGTCAGAGTCAAGGAAGGATAAGGAAAGTAAATCCATTACTTTCCAAACATAAAGGCAGGTAGCAGCAATGAACATAGAAGTACAAACATATTTTATAATATTTCAGTATGAAACCATATTCAATGAGCAAAGCAATGAGATGCATGACAAAGGGATTGGTTGCACAAATTCTCACTACGTGACTAAATGCCATATGGTGAAACTCAGTGTACATACATCTCTTTCTTCCTGTACATCTTGTCTCTCTACATGAAAAATATTATAAATGTGTTTCTATTCAGGTGTTTATCACTGCCTTCATCTGTGGTAAGTGATGGATTTACATTACTGATCCTTCTTTATTTTTGATTGTGCTATTAGTCATATGAGTGAAAACCAAAAATGCTGATAATTAGGGTTTGGATCTTTATGACCAAAGGAAAAGAGAAATATGCAGGCAAATATGACCTTAAAAATGGGTAAATATGACATAAAAATGACAAAATATAACCAAACATTTAAATTTACTATACAGCAAAACATGCTCAATTATACATCATTTATTTTATCTAGTAGTCTCACTTTCACGTAGACAGCATAATTTGCTCCCGTGCACTCTTACACCAATGGGAAATTAATTATTTTTTTTTTGTTGAAGTCACTTTAATTTCAGAAGACTTAAAGAATAGAACTATTTCATCTGTACTAAAATACACCCCTCTAAATTTCCTTACATAACTTCACACTTTCAGAAAATATTTTATTCGGCATGGCGGTAGGTCTACTCACTGATCCACTGCAGATTTAACGATGATTGAGGATATTTCATTGAGATATTGAATGACATGGATCGACACAGGCATGTTTCTGCTGCATTGTCAAGATTAAAAAGTGGGCGGAAGATTACATTTAGAGAGTGACAAGAATGCATAACTTTAATTCTTGACTGGTGAATTCTGACCACAGTGAGAATTAGATTCCCCCCCCCCCCCCAACACCTATATAGCAACCTATTTAGCAGAAGTATAGTTCTGTGAACAATTATCTTAATTTCTCATCTATATCTAAAGAATACCCGGAACTATTAAAAAACTAAGTGATATTTCCTAAAAATATGACCATATTACGATAAATATTATTGAAATATGACCAGAACTTGGAAAATGATCTGAATATGAATTTATATGATATATAAAATACATTTAAATACAATCAGAAACGTTGACTCAGTGTTTAATTCAACATTTCAGCTCTAAAAGAAGGCAGGAAAAAATACCACTTGTCCTAAAGATCCGAACACTGCTGATAATATACTGGTGAACAGAATGAAAAGTAATATTAGATGTTGATGAGTTTTGAAAAACTGGTGTAGAAGAGCATCAATCTGATATTTGATATTCATATTGGAAGAATGGATCAAGAAACACGAGAATATGTTAATGATTTTTGGACTTTGACAGCATCAGATTGTACAAGATGTTTAAAATTTAACAGAAGTAAAATTTTAACATGCAGACAGAACAAATGATTAAATCTATATGTTCTGTAAGAAGGAAGAGACTACAATAGAAGTAGAGAAGCACAAGAGACAAATACCAGTTAAAAGACAAACATGTTGTCTGTTTCACATGTAGAGGAATCAAACAAAAATTTGAATGTCACACAGGGATTAATGAAAAAGCAATCAGTATGCTGTAGTTTGCCAATGGCAGAGGATACTCAGAAGTTACTCATGGCTTGAACAAAATATTGAGAGAATAATTTGCATAAATACAAACTAAGAAAGACCATATGAGCAATTGCAACAGAAGTCATAATAGCTACAATCGAATAAACATAAAACTTGTATCATACAGGTATATACTGAGAGAATTTGTTAGTTAAGAAGAGAAATTACAACTGGTGGCAGATAGATGATTGGTCTTAACAGCAATACAGCACAAAAATCAGAACTATATTCAGAAATAGAAGCCTTTTTGTTTCAAAACAATTTGAAACTCTAATCCATGGACACAAAACTTTATGGAACCGAAGCTAGGACAGAAAGAAGGAAACTGAAGCAATTGAAAGGCAGTGTTGCCAAAGCATTCTGAAAATTAAAAGGCCAGATAATGTATGAAAAGAACAAGTTATGCAAATCATGGCCAAGGAAAACAATTGGCAGAAAGGTCTAAAAAAAGAAGAAACAATGGTCATTCAAATGAGCAGAGCTGATTAATCTTTATATATATATAATAACAATGAGCAGGAAAAAGCTTTAAGGCAATAAAACTAAGGAAGGATAGGGAAATATGACCCAACAATTACCACAGATGAAGGCGGCTGGGACGACGAACATCGGCCGTCTATGTGTACACATGTGACGCCGCCTGGTGCTTCACCTTCTGCACGTTTAAGGCTGCTGTAGGCTGAAATATTGCGCTTCTCTTGTGTTTGTTTTTTGTTCGCCTTCATCTGTGGTAAGTGTTGGGTCATATTTCCCTATCCTTCCTTAGTATTATATATATATATATATATATAGAGAGAGAGAGAGAGAGAAAACAGTGAAAGAAAACAGCTGAGGAGGGTGGCAAAGATTATACAAAATGAAACAAATAGACTTGCCAGTGTGGCTGCATGCATTAATGTGGAGGTACAACAGCACCAGGTTCGAGTCATGGACGCCATGAAGACCATCTAAAAACTGCAGTCAAGGTGGCCAACCTTGACTGCAGTTTTTTAGATGGTCTTCTGTAGTTACCTAGGTGAATGCTTGGAAGGTGCCAATTGCCACCTCATATAATACACAATTCACAAACAAAAATACCCATATCATAGAACATAAGTTACACGAATCACACACATATGGCAACACTTAAGATCACCACATTACTCCAGAAACTGACAATCCCTGGTTCAGTGGAAACACTGAAGAAATTTTTAATTACAAGCTAGGATGAGAATCAGATTGTACAATTTGCGTGATCTGATGTGTCCCATTTGAAAATAATAATAATAATGAAGAAAATAACTGAAAAGTATATTTTAATGGGTATGTTATGGTGGTAGAGGCACAGAGGTGTGTGGGTGGCCTTCATGTATGGAGATGTCTATATCCAGGTAGGTGATATTGAAATGAGAGTAGGAACAGGTAAAGTTTTGGGAGTGGATGTTGATCAGAGAGTTCAGGAAGTCAAGGAGGAGGTTTTCACCATGTGTGTAGATCATGAAGATTCCTTCTATATATCTAAACCACAAGGTGGGTTGTTGGGTAATCTACTATTATTATATCATTTATTACATACTAGGGTTCTCAGGCGGTTTGAGGCCTTTGAGGAAAACTTAATATCTTTTAGATGAATCTTTGTAAAAATATATTTTTTTTGTACTACAACTAGTGAATAGGACCCAAAAAGAACACATGCAGAAAAAATGTATTGCTTTGAACAGGAACTGAACCTGCGATCCATGACATGGGAATATGACGACATGACACGCACAGTTATTTTCACACCTTTAGTTTATTGATTTCTTTATTGGGTTACAATCAACATTTAATATCAATTGTTTACAGAGTTTCCCTGTATACAATATTATTCATTACACCACCAGAAGCATACACAAACATATCGCTTACTCTGGATAGAGCCAGGTACAATTGGCCATGGCTAAAGCAGCTGGCGATGAGGTCCACGCCCGTGGTCGGCAACATCTGTCCTTGTACTTTATTTATCATCACAGCAAAGCAGACGCTTACAGGAAACTGTACCTGCTTGAAGCGGAACGGGATATTATTTGGTAATAGTGGTATCCGGGGAATAAAAATTTGATCTCCTGCACCACATTCTGACAAAATTTCTACTTCTATTAAGTTCAGCTGCAAAGTGGTGCTGTTACATGAATTTGGTGAACTTAACTTTCATAACATAATTATAAGCAATCCGACCTTTAAATTTAAAACGTGCGACAGAAGTCCGGGTGCAGCTAAACTGTTCGAGAACTCGATATGGTAGGTTAGGTTATCGATGGAGTTATAGCCATGAGTTAATATGGTGGTGTTAATAGAAGTATCTCAATCATTAAAAGTCAGCAATATAGCTCACTAGCAGATTTTTTGCTCTCTCTATTTCATCATAATATGATATAATTAGTTCCTCAGCAGAAGGAATTGTTACACATAAGCTAGGTAGAACTCTAACTTTTCCTTCTTCTTTTGGAAACTACAGTTTCCAATTTCTAGTAATAAATATGAGAACTCTAGTGTATTAGTTTTGCCACACTTACATGCCCGAATGTCAAGTGCAATCTGAGTATAGGGGGTCAGAGACATGACTTTTGAAACAGGTAATGACTTAATCAGCTTTTGTGTCTCGTGTCACTAAAGGCAGTGACCACAAAACAACATTGTGATGACTCCCATCAGTATTTTGTTTTGCCAGATGCCCTGTAATGTCCTATCAACAGCCTCTACTGCCTTTCAATGTGCCATGGTACATTTGTCCCACATAATTATACAACAATCTCACAAAATGTGCATTTTGTCTCGGTTTCGCGAGATGCCACAAACTGGCATTTCAGTGATGAATAATCAATTGTATTGGTATCTTGAACATGGCACATGCAGTTTCACCATGAAGCAACAATGTGACGGTACCACAGCTAGAAATATGATGCTTTGGTTGCATACTTTAATGCCAGAATAACTAATCAGAAATGTTTTTCTGGAACAACCAGGCACTTCCAAGAGAAACATTTCCACCGAGTTGTATGTGGAGCTATCATAAACACCATGTAAGACACTCTGCTGCTCTTTTGTTTAATCTAGGTAGATTATCTCATAGAATTTCTGTAATTTCAGTACAGTTATGGCTGGTTGCAGCAGAGTATTTTCTGTGGCTAAGCTGCTCATGTTTGAGTTTGGTGCCAGTTTGGTTAGACCATAGTTTTCCAGAGGTTTTCCACTGATAGACAAAACTTTGTCCTGAATGGTCCTCTGGCAAAGATTCAATGAAATGTTGGGATCCTGGCTGCATCTCAAGCATGTTGCTATTTTTGCCAAAGTTGTGTTTCATCTGACAATCCACGTAATACCAACTTCATGGAAAACAAATAGTGCAATTGACATGGACTGTCACTAATGGAAGCCTCTGCCAGTGTATCGTGTCAATGCTGGACGTCATCAAGCATATGGCACGCTTGTAAAGCGGCCAAAATGGTGGGTTGCTCGACATCATCGACTGTTCAAAGCACTCTGAATGAAGTCGGACCAAGTACCATATGCAAATGTTACCACAAATCATACAATTCGGATCTAGCGAATAAATTCTTCATAAGTTATGTTCTTTAAAAACATCTGGTATTCCTTCTACAGCAAAACCTCTTCTTCGGCAGTGTTTTAGCGAATATATCCATTACACATAACTGGACAAAGGACAGTAAGGTTTTTTGCCTAGGATTGTCTAAATGCTTCCCTGCAATGTGTAAATGGTTACATCTTATATATGAGAAAACTGAGTATACGCCAAACAGCTTCAGATGAGCTAATGCATTGGCTGGGCTGGTATGTAATGACTTTGTTTCCATTATTATTGTTCACTGCAGTGATCGCTTGGCAGCAGCTACCGCCGTTCATATTTACATATGTAAATCTAAAAAATATTGTAAATGGGCAAAACAACTCTCACTTATTTATAACATAAAACTATAGAACAGCAATGCTGAAACTTTTTTGTTGTAATTAGTATCATCAGTTCCAGAATTCACTTGGTATAGACCAACCTTACAGCCATCATCACCATGAATACAAAAAGAGGAGGGGATATCGAAGAACATTGTATGCACGACGTGTTTCCCAATGTCATGCCTAGTGTTGTAAAAAAAAACGGTTTTTTTTCTGGCTTGAAAAAAAAATGAAAAAAAACATGAAAAAAAACTTTGAAAAAAAAAACATTTTTTTTTTCACAACTACTAAATCTCAAATTTGTAAGGCAGTTATCGTTTAAAATGACTGTTTTAGAGTTTATTCTAAGTACTTATCTAAGTTTAAAATCTACTATATTTTTCTGGTACAGTAGGAAAAAAATACGGAAATATTGGCAAAATTGACTGAAATTTTCTTTATGAACGGGGATTTCCCGAAGAGACTAGGTTGCGCCAGAAGGAATCCCTTTCCCCATTGTTTGGATTGATACTTGCTATTTGAAATAGTGCTGCCAGCCCTACAAAATTACCTACAGATCTTTTTAAAAAATTAGGAATTTAAAATTTATCCATGGTTTTTTGCCTCTTTTTATTACTTATTGGGATTTCCTTATATTCGTATACTTGTTAACTCTCAGAGTATAGTGGCACTGACTCATTAAATGGTCAGTAAGGGAGCATGCATTAACCACATAGCTCCATTTTGGCCTCCTGTGAACCCCCTCTCCTCCGCCACGTAGCCCTACGTGGCTTTTGCCTACCCCCCTACCCCCCACCTCCGCTCACGTACCACATAGCTTTCTTCCGTTTTGATTCCAGAAGACATTTTGTACTGTATTCTCTTGTCAGACTATTGTAAATTACATACTCATATAATTAACTGAGGGAAATAAATACTCACATGCTGTTGTGAGTTCAGTTCCTCATTTTAACTGTGAAAAATATTACGAAAGGAAAGTTACGTGGCCTGGCTCGGAACCCCCCCCCCCCTCTCCCATGTAGCCCAGCGTTGCCTTCCAACTAACCCCTCCTCCCTCTGGACCGAGCCACGTAGTTTGTGCACGGTCCCTAATTATGAATCGTTTCCTTGCAACCGTTGGTGTAAACAAACGATTGAAAAGAAGTAAAGCTCCTATTTTGTATGATAACAGATTTTAATTAAAACTTAAAAGACCGTAATACAGAACTATCGGCGCAGTCTTTATGCACAGTGTGTACTTTGCTCACAATTTAAAGTTGCAATCTCAAAATCTTTTGCGTACAATACAAGAACAACCAGTAAAAGAAAATTTAACTATTTCTGAAGTTATGGATCTAGAGGAGACAGAAGAAGAGACAGAAAATTCCGACACCGATCGAACAAGTGTTGGTAGTGCTGATACTAGTGAATGTGGTACTGACATAGAGGATGAATAAAATTATATTACCTATATAGATACACTTATGAATCATTACGTGAGACATTATATGATTCAGTAAGACTTAAAACACAATTGTAAAATGTAAGTTCCATAAATAAAACTATATTTTATGAAATATATTGTTTTCTGAAGAAAAAAAAATTAGAAAAAAACAAGGGTGCTAGGTTTTTTTTCATATTTTTTTTTCACAAAGCTGAAAAAAAAACATTTTTTTTTTCAGTTTGCAACACTAGTCATGCCTGTCACAATCCTGATCAACTAGGATGACAGTAACTTCATTTGTGATAGGAGTGTTGCACCAACCTCAATACTCTTCAGCGGGTTATCTATTGGCACTGATTATGAATTTATAATCATTTTTTTGGTCCTGATGGATACATTCCAATGCAGCTTTGAAATTATCGATGCATGGGTTTATTTCATGCAGCTACATTTGCTTTGAGATTTTGGAAGTTTCAATTTCTAATGTCAACCTGTTCTTAATAATCAGCTGCAAAATATATTTGTAGGAATTTTGGTTCATTTATTGGCAGCAGAGATCTGATCAAGTGATAGACTTGGACCTGAATTTTAATCATAAGCATAAATGCCCCTTCAACAATTTGATATGCCCCAAAAGAAGAAATGTGGAACACACTAATGTAAAAACAAATATTAAAAAAAAACAAGAACACAACAACGATTAAAGTGTGGATGTTCCCCGTTTAGAAGTGATCTTCAAGGCTCTGGAGTTTCTTGGAAAACATCTAAATACTTGAGAAACACAATCAATTTGATTCTTTTCTCCATTTTAAATGTTCGATAATGAACCCAAACTTAGAACATTCCACATACACCAGCATAATTATATTAGCAGAAGAAGAAAACCAGCTCCTATTGTTTTAAATCCATGACAGCATATCAGACACAATTGATTCTTCACAAGAAATCAACATTCTGTTTAACAAATGGTGAAGACTATGACCATTCAAGTGAAACTGTTGTTCTTATGGTTCCATATGATGAATATCAGAAATTCTCTCTTTCAGAAACCAAAATACTAGTGTGATGTTGACAGTGGCGGCCCTAGGGCAGTGCGAGCGGTGTGACTGGATAGTAGTTTTGGAGTTCATTCACTTGCGAGTTCATGTGCTTGGGGATAGATTCATTTCTACTTATCTATTTCAACAATGTTAGACACTAGATGACTGAAATTAACATTGGTATCACAAATATTTATGAAGCATAATGTCTCTCTCTTTTTTTTTTTTTACTGCTTTATGTCTCTCAACAGCAAAGTCTTTAGAGACAGGAAAGGATGGGGGGCAAGGATGGGGGAAGGAATGGGACGGAATTCGGCCATGGCCTTTTGAAGGACGCATCCCGGCATTTGCCTGGAGTGATTTGGGAAACCATGGAAAACCCAAATCTGGATGCCCGGACGGGGATTCGAACTGTTGTCCTCTCGAATGCGAGGTGAGAACGCTAACCATTACACCGCCACGCTCGGTATGTCTCTCTTACAGACAAGACGTGTTGCTACCAAAAAAAAATCTATCTAATTGTAAGGAAAGGGAAAATGACTCAACACTCACCAAAGTTGAAGGCAGCGACGAGAGAAGAACATATATTACAAACATACAAAAAACTCAATATTTCGGTTATCAAACCTTATTCATGATGGAGAAAATAAGTCATGAGCCGAGGGAGGTGTGCACACGCCGAGGGTTGCTACATGACTAGTCATGTAGCAACCCCTCCATCATGACTAGTCATGTAGCAACCGAAATATTGAGTTTTTTTGTGTGTTCGTAATATATGTTCTTCTCTCGTCGCTGCCTTCAACTTTGGTGAGTGATGAGTCATTTTCCCTTTCCTTACAATTATATTGCCTAAAGCAGTTTCCTTTTTCCTTGGTTTAAAAAAAAATCTATATGGCACACAATGCTCAAACAGATAAGAAAACTAAGGTGAAACTGAGAAGGCTTCAAAATTGCTTGCAAAATATTTTAGAGTTGAGAAGTCATCTAAATCATCATCACCAGAAATAGTTCAATACATGAACGGAAGTAAACTTATTCGACAGAAATTCTTCAGATGAGACTCATGATGATAAAGAGCAGCATGTATGAGAAGATTTAGTTATAGCTGGAACGTCGTCTGCAGTTCAAAATATTACAAAACGGGGTATACCAGACATACCACCAACATCACCTTTTCAAAGTACAAATCATGGTGATATTTCAAAATGGTCCCTTATTGCCTCTGGAGTCAGAGATGAAATAATTATTCAAGCAATGAAAAATCCAAGAAAAAATCATGAACGTCATTTTTCAAATGCGCATTTTCAAAAAGTAATGCTAAATGGAAAACTTATAAAAGAAGATGTCTTGTTTACTCTAAACCTGCTGATAAGGTTATTGTTTTTTCTGTTGTTTACTAAACAGAAGGTTTCACTCTTATTTGGGAAAAGAAGGATTTGATGATTGGAGCTACTTATCAAAGCATCTCAAAACTCGGAAAACTGAAATCACCAGCACATCATGCTCAGTTGGATACAAGCATTGATTTGATTAAAGTACTTCAGTGTAATAGACAAACATTTCTAAATACAGATTGGAGTCGAAAAGTCATGGTGGGTTGCTATTCTTGAATGAGCAATGTTCAAAGTATCTATTATTTTCAACATGTAATAATTTCCTGCTCCGAGGAAGCTTCAGATTTGAAACACTAAATACTTCTAATAATAGTAACTTCTTAGATATATTGAAACTGCTAGGAAAATATGACCCTGTGATGAAGGAGCATCTCCAGCATATCGCTAATAAGTAACCAATGTCTATTATTTTGGCAAATGTATACATAGTTCATGGTAAAATTCTGACTCTGGATAAGTCATCTACATATTTTTCCATCACACTGATTTGAACTCCTGATGTCAGTCACCTCAAATAATTATCTTTCGCATTGCGTTTGTGGACACTAATGAAGACGAGGTCCAATGTGTGAGTGTTTTGTTGCTTACAAAGCTGGAAAGTGACTCTACTGGATCTGGCAGTTGGTCTCACTGGCCTGTTTATTGATGATACTTTGCAAAATAATTTTGATTTGGATATGCACAATTGCAGAGGCCAGAGATATGACAATGGATCCAGTATGGTAGAAGTAAAAAAAAGGATTCTAAAGCACAATTCTGAACAAACAAGCATTTTTTAATCCATATAACTGCCATTAAGTTTGGTGATAGTGGGTGTC
The DNA here is from genome assembly GCA_031002005.1 of Vandiemenella viatica. Classification (NCBI taxonomy): domain Eukaryota; kingdom Metazoa; phylum Arthropoda; class Insecta; order Orthoptera; family Morabidae; genus Vandiemenella; species Vandiemenella viatica. The sequence goes on along the minus strand of CM061919.1, from coordinate 166,555,652 downwards.
ACCAAAATATCAGTTAAATCGGTTTCATTGTCCGGATTTCTTTAAAGAATTTTTGTTCTCTTGATCAACAAAGTGATGGTGAGTGGTATCCAAGCACTTAGACAGACTATCACCAGTAAAACTTGTGAAATTCAATTGGAGAATAGAGTTTCTAGCCTTGCTGCAGTTAGTTAGTTTTCACTACTCTTTCAGTTCGCGACATCCTTCTGGAAACAAATTACTCAGTTGCAGCAACAAAAGCCTTGTTCCTGATCCAGATCATGGAGCAATTTGAGTTTATAATTACAATGGTGACTTGGTGTAATACACTGTTTCAAGTAAATATTGTAAGCAAGGCTATCCAGGCTGAAAGTGGATTTATGGAACACTTCACAATTGCTGGAAATTTGCTCGGAATTTGAGGAAGAGTACCGGGGCTATTCATCTGATAACAGCTAGAGAAATTACTTCTCAGACTAGGACACATCCGATTACTAATCCAGTCAGATACCAAATAAAGTAGAGATTTTTTAAGTACGAGGCTGTAGAGAGCAACAGATACAGAAGAACTGTTTACAATGAACGTGTTTTAGTATAAGATTGATACAATTAAGAATGTGTTGGTCACTCAAATTACACAATTGTCCAAATTTAATGATACAGTGTCATTCTTACACATTATCAAAAATCCCTGAAAAGTCGATATTGGAATAATTCTGTGCCGATTAGATAGAAATAAGTTTAACTGATGGAGAAAAATGTGATGTATCTGGTTGTGAAATGGTTGAGGAACTATTGTTGAAGGGCTTGAATAATCAGAACCAGTAAAAGATCAATTTATTGGGAAAAAAAGATGGTTGGCAGGATATATTTCCGAATGTGTGGACAGCACTTCAAATTTTGCTAACCATGCGTGTAACTGACGCTAAAGGAGGACGATAGTCCTTATTGAAACTTATTTACCGTAAACGCAAACTCTAGAAAGACCATCAGATCTTACAATTTTATTTATAGAAAATAATATTGGCCAAGGACAAAAGTGAGAAAGATGGATAATTTTATTTCCTCATTTGTTAGTTTGAGAGAGAGAGAGAGAGAGAGAGAGAGAGAGAGAGAGAGAGAGAAAAACTACATGAATTTGACGTATACATAATGCAAGTATTGTGTACACCTTAGTAGTGTAAATAAACCTTTTGAAACATATAGTGTTCCTTTCTACTGTTGTTCCTCATTTACACTGCTGCTATCCTATACTAATCTTTCAGAGGTTTAAGTTATTATTAATATATAAAAACTATCTTTGGCTCGCGGCTTTGTTCAAGTGGAATTCACAACACATTCATACATTTTTATTTGAATCCCATGGGAACTACTTTTTCGTTATAATTAGATAGCCAATACATTATTCCAGTTTTGTCCTAAGCCATTCAGCCATTTCAACATGAAACAGTAAAAACAATAAAGCATATAAACTTTTACATTTATAAAATTAGCAGGATGTAAAAAATGTGTTATCTTCAGTTGGGACACCTTAATCATGAATAGGCGATTGCACATTTGGGTCGCTACAATGAGATCTCGCACCACCTGAGAAACTTGATAGGGCCGCCCCCAACCACTTCCACAAAACTGCTCAGTGTGAAAGTTTTTTTAAAAAAAATGGAGAAACCATGTGATGCTGATTTCAACTGTTAAGCACATATCATGCTGAGTAAACGGTCCTGTTGTGTGAGACAATGCTTGGCACTAACTCACAGTAGTTACGAGCATTTCATGCTGAATAAATGTATCCAATGTGCGAAAGAGCCTGTCACTTACAACTCTCTAATTCTGAATCCCTATTAAGCTACAGGTCCATTTTTCACTGAGGTAGAATGAATCAACTATTTGAAATTCTAATATTATACTTTTCAAGTCATACAGCTGACAATGATTCTATAGTACAGTAGAACTCCAATTATCCGAATCAATTGGGACCGGACGCCATTCAGATAATTACATGAAAAGGCAACACATTTACATGTTAAGCGTACTTACAAGTGCAGTACATTAGTACAGTATGTACGCACTGTACTGTAAATAAAAGTTCTTGTTTGCTGAACATCTCGGTCAAAGTAAGCTGTTTGACTTTATTCATCCATTTTCGGGGAGCCAAGTCGCACTTCCATTTGACAGTGAGAAGTTGCATGTGGTCACACTCGGGCTGACGCTCCATCCACTTCAACGCAAAGGCCAGCAAATGCTTGACTAACTGATGGTTCTGTGTCTGCTCAACTTCGACATTGTCATTTCTTCCTCAATACTTTCTTCTCTCACACTTTCAATAAGTTCATCATCATTTAGAATTTCATATCCAGGATCTGATTAATCACATACCACCCACTGTCCTATATCTTCAGCACTAACTTCTGAACATCCAGGAATTCTCAAAAGAATGTTTCTGAATTTCCATCTTAATTAAAAAAGTGTTTCAGTTATTCAGTGATTCGGATAGTCGGAGTTCGGATAGTTGGAGTTCTACTGTACATGCCAAACACCATATGAATTTACACTTTATGTATTTTATGTTGTAAAGGTTGCAGCATTAGATAAAACTAGTGTCGTAGAAAATATGGAACTGTAAGATAAATACCACATAAATTCAACTGGGTCCCAAGAAAAAGCTGCAGTTATCTTACAAGTGGAGTATCAGATACATATGTATCTCACCAATTTTAAACAAATTCTGCATAGTTGTTTATGACATTTTAATAATGACCATATGAAGCTAAAACTTCGATATATGTATTTTTGTAAAAACTCAAATTTTAAAAATAGAAACATAAAAAATTCTTTGTTGTTTGACTTTATACATAAGAAAAACTACTTTTCAATTCCATATCAAGCCCAGCCTAAAAGAACACCATAACCATAAATAAATAATAACTTGTGAAATGAATTTCACACTTTTTTCCATTTACAGCTTTTTATTAGGCTTCCAATGACTTCAAATCATTTAAAGTTATTTTAGGATCATTTTAATTAGTATACGTAATTGCTAGATTTTTATTGGATCAATTAATAACACTGGATTGTTTATTGTCTGATTACGATTGTCAAGACTTTTCAGCAAGTTTTGGATTGTCTGATTCAGTTAGAAATGGTTCATTTAGAGTGGTGCACATAATCTGTGATATATGAAAGTTTGACATATTCAATCCATCATTATGACATGTGTTAATTCAGGCATGCAAAAAATAATAAGTTTTTTTAATAGGTTTTGCAGCTATCTTCAACATCTGACGGTTAAATGATGGGCCATGTATAAAGACAATGAGATGATGATTAATGATAATTTAGTAACCTCACGTGTCATGTCATGCAGTGCAACCAGTATTTTTTCCTGTTGAATTACAATTGAATAAAATTTGGTGAAATACACACTGACAGTAGCATAAATTATACGAGGGTAGGACGAAAAGTAATGCATACATGCTTGTTGAAATCGGACAAAAACAGTTAGGAAGATCGGGCAAAAAGTAAATTAAAGTACAAATCTTAAGCTTCAGAATCGTATATTTATTTTTCAACATAGTCGCCATTAAAGACTGATACATTTCTCCCAACGTGCAACAAGTTTTTTAATTCTGGCACTGAAAAATTCCTCCGACTTTCCTCGAATCCAGGACTTGATGGCTGCTTTCACTTCATCGTCCGAGGTGTAATGTTTACCCTTGAGGTCTCTCTTGAGTAGAGGAAAAAATTAAAATCGCTAGGCGCAAGATCGGGGGAATAAGGAGGGTGTGGAAGTGGTTCAAATTTCGGCTTTCTCATAGCCTCTTCAGATGCGCACAAGGTGTGTGGACGAGCATTATCATGATGCAAGATTATTGGCTCCAGCTGCCTCTAACACGACAGACTTGACGTCGGAGGTGTTGTAGAGTCTGTATGTAGTGAGAAGAATTTACCATTGCGCCTCGTTCCAGATAATCGGTCACATAAACACTTTTTTGTAGAAATTAGCGGTTAGTTGCAGTTGGACGGTCACTCAGTAAAGTAGCGTGATTTTTCTTGACATTTTATCTTTAGTGGTGTGTGGATTTAGTTAGTTTTATCTCAGAGTGTTTACTTTTGTAGAAAGTAGAGGTTAGTTGCAGTTGGACGGTTACTCAGTAAAGTAGCGTGATTTAGCTTGACATTTTATCTTTAGTGGTGTGTGGATTTAGTTAGTTTTATCTCAGAGTGTTTACTTTTGTAGAAAGTAGAGGTTAGTTGCAGTTGGGCGGTTACTCAGTAAAGTAGCGTGATTTTGCTTGACATTTTATCTTTAGTGGTGTGTGGATTTAGTTAGTTTTATCTCCGAGTGTTTACTTTTGTAGAAAGTAGAGGTTAGTTGCAGTTGGACGGTCACTCAGTAAAGTAGCGTGATTTAGCTTGACATTTTATCTTTAGTGGTGTGTGGATTTGCTTAATGTTATATCTGATTGTTTACTTTTTGTAAGAAGTACAGGTTATTAGCAGTTTAACGTCGTTTCCTCGGTAGCTTATTTTTGTGTTACATTTTATCTCTAGTGGGGTGTAGATTTGATTAGTGTTCTCACTGAGTTTTTGCAGTTTATCCAAAGTACAGATTAGTTCGAGTTTCTATTCATTTTTCTTTTTTTTCAACTTTAAAAAGCAGTATGTCTAGGGACTGTGTTTGCTGTGTGCAGACGTGAGCTGAGGTGGCTGATCTGCGCGCTCTGCTTGCTGCTGTGTTAGCGAAAGTTACACAGCTGGAAGCTGCTGTAGCAGGTTGCAGCAGATGCGATATTGGGGAACTTGATGTAGCCATGCCGCTCACTGATTCACCTATGTCGAGTATTGTACCTACAACCCAGGCTGAAAAGCTGGAGGCTGTGCCTAGGTCACCTGACGGTGACAGGCATAAGGCTACCAGACTTCGAAGCTGCACATGGGGGCTGTCGAACAGGCTTAAAGGCGAAGACGGTCAACTTGTTCGACTGTCCAACCGGTATGACGTATTTTCGGAGGCTGATTCAGTCCCGCAATTGTCATCCTGCGAGCTGACGGCACCCCAGCCCGCTAGGTTTGGCCGATCGCAGAAGGGTATTCTAATAGTTGGGAGCTCTAATGTTAGGCGGTATATAGAGCCCTTTAGAGAAACGGCGGATTACTCTGGGAAGAAATCCAACTTCCATTCGGTGTGTATTCCGGGTGGTATGATCAGAGATGTGGAGCAGGACATCCCAATGCCTTAGAACGGACGGGCTGTAGCCAACTGCAGATTGTGGCTCACGTCAGCACCAACGATGTTTGTCACCTTGGGTCGGAGGTTATCCTCTCTTCCTTCTGGCGGCTGGCTGAAAGGGTGAACTCTGTGACCAGTAGCCACAAGATTTCGGCGAAGCTAAACATCTGTAGCATCATAGACAGAGTTGATTGTGGACTTCTGGTTCAGAGCCGTATTGAGGGGCTGAACCAGACTACGACGTTTCTGTGATGATATTGGCTGCAGATTTCTCGATCTCTGCCACAGGTTTGAGTCATGTAGGGTTCCCTTGAATACGTCAGGTGTGCACTACACACGTGAATCAGCTACACGGGTGGCAGGGGCCGTGTGGAATACACTGGGTGGTTTTTTAGGCTGAGGGAGGAAGACTCGAAACACGAAATACAGTTACGGGCAACACAATCAGATGCAACACCGGAATGTAGGAGCAACATAAAAGAGTCACAACAGTTAAAAGTACTCGTAATTAACTGTAGAAGCGTTTGTAACAAACAACCAGAACTTGAAAGCGTTATTTGTAGCACAGAAGCGGATATCATTATTGGTACAGAAAGTTAGCTAAAACCGGAAATAAGTTCCGCCGAAACTTTTAAAGACAGCATGAACGTTTTTCGTAAAGACAGATTACATTCTCATGGAGGTGGGGTATTAATAGCTGTGAGTAAATTCCTCCCATGTAATGAAATAGACGTTGATACTATCTGTGAAATCATATGGATTAAACTCAATGTTGCTGGGTCAAAACTCGTCATAGGCGCCTTCTACCGTCCACCCGATTCTGACATAGCTATCGTCGAGGAGTTAAGAAGTAATGTTAACAGTATAGCTAGCCGTTTTCAGGATAATGCTATGATTCTAGGAGGCGACTTCAATCTGCCGTATATCGACTAGTGTAATTAGGTTCACAGTACTGGTAGCATGGATAAGGCAGCTTCTGAAGTAATTCTCAATTTATTCGCCGATAATCATCTTGAGCAGCTAGTTAATGAACCTACGCGGTGTCATAACGGTAGCGAAAACATTTTAGATTTGCTAGTTACTAACTGGCCAGAATTATTCACAGACATTACAACGACCACTGGAATAAGCGATCACAAAGCGGCAATTGCGACTATCAAATTAATGACCAAGCGAAAAAGGGGAAATGGACGGATTGTATACAGATTCAGTAAGGCCTCAAAGGAGTGTTTCAGAACCTACCTGAGGAATAATTACCATAACTTTAAGTTAACAAAGGACACCGCTGAAGAGATGTGGCATCGATTTATACATATAGTCAGGGAAGGTATGGAAGTACATATACCGAAGCGGAAAATAAATGGGGAGAATGATCCACCATGGTACAAATGCGTAGTCAAAAGATTACTCAAAAAACAAAGAAGGATACACGCACGCTACAGAAGGAAGAGGTCTTGCAGCGATTTAGAAACCTTGGCTTGGTTAAGAGGATGTCGTGTCGAGTTGGAGATGGAATCATTACGAATAGATACTGCAGGTACCATAAAGCAATTAGAGCTCCTAAAGTGGGGAAAAGCACCTGGCCCGGATGGTATTCCAGTAAGAGTATTTTCAGAGTATGCGGCGGATATCAGGCCATTTCTGTCTGATATATTCAGTAAATCCCTAGAAGAGCGAAAAGTACCTTCAGACTGGAAAATAGCGTAAGTAACTCCGATTTTCAAAAAAGGTGATCAAAGCTATCCTGGAAACTACTGTCCCATATCTATAACATGTATTTGTAGTAGAGTTATGGAGCATATTATATGCTCGAACATTATGAATTTCCTAGATGAAAATAATTTGCTTACAACAATCAACATGGATTTCGGAAGAAAAGATCATGTGAAACACAGCTGGCCCTATTTACACATGACGTAATGAAAGTTATTGATGCAGGTTCACAAGTAGATGCAATTTTTTTAGATTTTCAGAAAGCCTTTGACTCTGTGCCACACAACCGCCTTTTATCGAAGCTACGAGCGTACGGTATATCGGATCAGCTTTGTGAATGGATAAAGGATTTTCTAGCTGGTCGATCGCAGTATGTCATTGTTGAAGGTGAAAGTTCTTCTAATCTAGATGTTACATCAGGTGTACCTCAAGGAAGTGTAAGAGGACCACTTCTTTTCTTAATTTTTATAAACGATCTCGGATACAAAGTGGAAAGCCTTTTTAGATTGTTTGCTGATGATGCGGTTATTTATAGGGAAGTAAGAAATTTGGCCGATTGTTTAGCAATTCAGCGTGATCTGGATGTTATTTTGGAATGGTGTGCTGAGTGGCAACTCACACTAAATTGTAAAAGGTGTAAGACAATGAGCATAACTAACAAAAAGAATCCGATTGTTCTGAATTACGAGGTAAACAGTTCAGTTATGATATGGTCGATTCTATGAAATATCTGGGAGTAACAGTACAAAGAAACATGAAATGGGACTTACATATTAATACTTTGGTAGGTAGAGCTAATTCTAGGCTGCGGTTCCTAGGTCGAATTTTTAAAAATTGTAATGAACAAACAAAGGAGGTAGCGTACAAATCTCTTGTGCTTCCACATTTGGAATATTGTTGTGCCATCTGGGATCCATTTCGTAAGGGGCTGATTGAGAGTACAGAGAAGAGCCGCTCGATTCGTGACTGCTTGCCACAGTCCTTATGAAAGCGTTACAGAACTGATTAGTAGACTAGGCTGGGAGTCTGTGGTAGATAGACGATGCACGTTTCGTATAAACTTATTGGTAAACATGCGTACTCCCACTTTCACTTACGAGTGTAGTGTAATACTTCGTCCACCAACCCATTTGGGTCGGAATGACAGGAAAGATAAAATTAGAGAAATAAGGTGCCGCACTGATTCTTATATGAATTCTTTTTCCCCTCATACCATTAGGGCTTGAAATGCACAACAAAGAGATTAGGTTTGGTGCTGAGCACCCTCTGCCATCCACAGTTTTGTGAATTGCAGAGTATATATGTAGATGTAGATGAGCATCCCAAAACACAGACAAAAGAATTTTTCTTGCGGATGTTTTGTATTCTTTTTTTCTGAGGAGAAGACAAATGTCGATACTCAGTGCTTTGTTTTTTCTCTTCTGGGTCGTAATGACACACCCATGACTTGTCCCCGTCACGATATTCAAAAGTTGCTGGCAGCATTCCTTTCGGCACTGTTTGTTCTCGTCTGTTAAATGGCGTGGTACCCATCGTGCACAGACTTTACGGTATCCCAACTGGTTGATAATGAAGCTGACACATCCCTTGGATATTCCAACATGGTTTGCGATACGTTGTTGAGTGATTCGCCGTTCATTTTGAATCAACTCATCGACGAGTTTGCAATGCCTATCGCCTATGGCACTGATCGGGTGTCCACTGCGTTTTTTGTCAACAATTGTGGCTTTTCCAGGCGTGTAATCACGAAATTTTGTTACCCATCGATTGACTGTAGACCTATCAACAGCATCGTCCCTATAAACACCCCTAAAACGACGATGAATTTCAGTAGGAGTCTCTTTTTCAGCAGTTCAAAATTCGATAACAGCATGCTGTTTAACTCTTGTTGACATAGCACGAGAACACGTCTCCATATTTACGCTGCTCAAAAAAAACTGAATGGATGCAAAGAATTTAAACTGCGCATGCGAAAGGAGGAATGTTACTTCCGAATGCCACCAGTCGCACTCCTGTAGCTCATTTCATTCAAGTTCTACAAGCATGTGTGCATTACTTTTCAGCCTGCCCTCGTATATTAGAAGAATGATTTATATCGTAACATGTATTAGCAAAATTCGTTCTAAAGAAAGAAAAAGAAACTGACCTAACAGAATGGCTTATCTTGTATGCAAATGTGTTTCCCAAAACACTAAGCTCATGGGGACGATAGTAGTCATTGTAGCTGTCTACAGCCTCTATACTGAGCTGAACTGTGGGTATCACCTCACTGCAGTGCTTAGCCACCTCATCAAATGCCCTAGGAAGGCAGCGTATAGCACTTGTATCCCACCAGTGACAGCGGCGCACTCTTCGGTGTGGGGTACCAATACCATGATGCAGGTAGTAATCTGTTGTCTGCTCCCAAATAGGGGGGCGGCTTTCATCAGGCACAAAGAGCCCCAGAAACAGATTAATTGTGTGCTGTTTCTCTGCATCTGTAAATGAGAACATATATGTAATTCGTATAGTTACGAAAGGTAGTTTATTTTGCTATCCAGAAACTTTTAAAATAGGGGGACGACTTTGATCAGTCACAAAGAGCCCCCGAAATAGGTTAATGTGTGCTCTTTCTCTGCATCTGTAAATGAGAACATATATATAATTTGGATAGCTAGAAAAAGGTAGTTAATTTTGCTATGCAGCAACTTTTATTCCGTTGAAATTTCTCTCTCTTTCTATTAACACTGATATGACAGATGATAAGCAGCGAATAGGAATTAGGATAGGGAAACATTAGATGATGGCTGGATGACGTGAACTCCAGTAACGGATATGAATATAAAACACATTGTAATGTTTGGGTCTTAGCAAGTAACATTGCAGAGGGTGGGTGCTGTATGAAACTGGTTTCTTAATAATATATATATATACATATATATATATCCCCATAGGTGCTGAATAGTGAGACAAATTAAACAATTGGATAATTTTGCAGACCATATTTCTGGACAAGAGATAGCTATAGAAAAATTTAAATAAGCTACTGATTAACAAGCTGCATTTTTTTTGAGGAACAGCATGACACACAATTACTGATTTTATTAGTAATTTCTCAAGAAGAAAACTTAGACAAAATCACAATTGGAAATAAGAGCATTTAATTTTTAGTATCATAATTATAATTTAAAAAAAGAGAAGTGCTAATTCAATTAACTTTAAGAGATTATTTGAGGATGACAGAATAACTTGATTTATAGAAACCGGCGAAGTGACGGTGCTCTAACATTAAGGGCTATCACAAATCTAATTGAATGTTAGTTAGTATAATAGATAAATACTGTAATATTCAAGTTAAAAATTCGCTAGAGGAGCATCCAGGTAACTGAGCATTAAAATGTGTACTTTAAAAGTGTGACGTAATTTGGCAGACTTCCAATATATGTATTAAGAATGTAACTAGAGTTTGAAAGCAAAATGAATCAAATACAGAAAATTAAAATCACATTATAGTTAACTAGATTGCTAATCTGCTTCAAACAAAATAAAAAAAAGTATGGTTAACATTTCCCTTGATTTTGAGTGCAACCATAGTAACTGGATGTTCCTATGATACCACTATAATCTCGATAGATAAACTATGTCTCTGATTTCACAGACTCTGAATCCATAAACTTGCACCTATTTATTCTCTCATATTAGTTTCAAAACTAATACTGAAATACCTCCACAAATTCCAGTTTCTCAATCACAAGTGTAATAATGTAATCTCCACCAAAACTTGGGCATCAATGTTATTTTCTTAATACTTTACTTAAACATAAGGCTAACAGATTTTAATTTGGAAATGAAGCACTAAAAAAACTTAATAGTGAGAAATATTGGTTTCTGGAACTGGGTGACATACCTGAAAATGTGTTACTGTAGTAGCGACTGAGTGTCTGCATTATATCATTGCCTTGGGAAGTCCAAGGAGCAGTTTTTCGGTAAGTCTTGATACGATGCACCAGTTGTGAGCCTCCATATTGCAGAGCCAGTGTGTCTCCATGGTCCTCATATAACTCCTCCAACATCGCACACAGTCAGAGTCAAAATCCAGCCTTGGCTCTTCCAGAACACCCATAGCACACAGCTGTTTATAAAATAAATCTGTAAACCAATTTCAATTCTGAATATTTTCTTTGAAATCTATTATGCTGAAAGTGTTTAGAAATGTGAAGACTCTAACAACTGACCTTTATCTACTTTATACATTCCAACAACCACAGTTAGTTTCTGAAGTGACCATTGATATTACACATTTAATCCCATTACAAAAAATGGCTTGTTGACATGGAGGACATAAAAGCCAGGAGAGGACAGGTAATGAGAAGGAATTCAGCTATGGGCTATTTTTGAAGGAACCATTTCAGAATTTGGCTGGAGTTATTTTGAGAAACCATAGAAAACTGAAATCTGGATGGCTCGACATGAATTTGATCCCTTGTCTTCCCAATTTCAAAAGTCAAGCCTGAGAATTAACATTCAAATAAAGGATTGAAATTTTTTGGTTATACACCTTCATCAACAACAGAGGTAGCTGGATGATGGATGTTAGCAGCTAAATCAGTTAGCCTAATTTTGTAATTCCTATACAAACAATGAAACTACAGGCACTAGGTAGTGAAAAGGAATTACAGACCAGAGTAGGAAAATGAACTACCACTTACCTTAGAAGATGGTTATGTGAAATGAACCTTAAAACAGACACAAACACATATGAAATTTAAATTTTTGGGTCTTTTCCCTTCAACAAAAAGAAAAAATTGGGGAAGGCATGTGTTGTAGGATACTGCCTCACAGAGTAACTGTTAAAAGGAACATAGTGGGGATAAATTCAATTGTAGGACACAGAGTGAGGGTGGAGATTTGAAGCTAATACCCTAGCATTGCAAAATACTGGACAAAAAGAGTAAATATCAAAATAATATAATACAATCTTAAATACGTAAATATTAATAAGCAAAGATAGAAAATCTAAAGTTAAACATCACTTATGCTCAGTGGTTCTTCAATTTAGGTAGTGGGAAAGTGTAAGGAACAGGGCCGTGCATACCGGGGCTGTAGTATCGCCTTAGTGCCTTAACTTACACTCTTGTAGACTCACAGTTCTCAGTAATACTTGCTTAAATTTGATTTGATTTAACTTGACCATGTAGCCAGGATGACTCAACTGAATGCCTAGGTCGCCACTATATTTGTTACCCACAAATAGAGAAAAGGGTTTTATGCTAACTACTGAAGTACACAAGTTCACTGTTAGAAAAATCCAAAGTTTTATTTTCAAAGTCAATAGTTCAAAATAGCATTTACAGTTGAGCAGGCATATCGAACTCTCTTTTCCAAAAATTGCACGTTGTGGAGAGAAACTTGACCGACCGAAACCCCATTAACAAATTTAAAAGTTCATGTTAATTACTATATAACCCGACACGACCCAACATGGTTGAACTAGCCAGCATGGCGAGCTACAACCAGCGCGACGAACGACAGGAACAGACGCCAGGCAGAAACAGACAAACCGGAACAGACAAACCGGAATAGACCCCCGGCAAGAACAGACCGGCTCTTTTATCGAAACCACGAGAACCAGTGACGTCAGCAAATGTATCACATCTTTTTCCTCCGCGTAGCTCAAAGAGTACGAAATTTATTTGACGATCCCGACTATTAAAAATGTTTAAACTTTGATAGTATCTGGACTTATCCACTAGAAGTGCAGCGGCAGTCTCTTGAGAAATTTAGAGTAATTAATTTTAATGTTTTAGCTGTTTAAGTCACCGCGTAGTGATACATTCAAATTTGGGTAAAATCCCTAAGTGTTCTAGAACTTTTTACGCGCGTGCACAACAATCCGCGACAATCTATTTTACAAAAACTTAATTTCCGGACAAATGCTTAAACTTTTGATGAAAACCCATATATGTATGAAATCGTCTTAATTAGGGCTATCTGCTGATACAAAATTCAAATTGATATCTCTTTTAGATAAAAAGCTTATTATTTTCTCTTAATTAAAATCGCGAATTAGTCTTTACCAAATTACTTAATTTTATTGCCAAAATATCGGGGATAGTGCTGACTACAGCTGGTGATAAAAGATCGGTTGTAGCTTTACTGGATTTAAAGTTATTACAAATCTTAGAATTTCACTATTCTGATCGCGTGTTTCAAAACTTGAACAAACGGGAATAACTCTTAAACTAAACGTTTCCCGATATGATAATTACACTTTAAAATGATTTTTATAATGAATTACAACTGTGAGCAAGATTACAGGGAAATTCCTTAAGGTTGAAAACTATACTCCTCGAAATTTCTAAGTCCCGCCTAAGCAAAACTAGAATTTGCCAAAATTCCAAGATCCTTACAAAAGGAAGAAAGAAGAGGATGGAGAGAGGGAAAATATATTTTTTTTTTTTTTTTACTTATGGTTTTACACCTGGAGTGATTTGGGGAAACCATGGAACACCTAAATCTCGATTCACGGACGGGGATTCGAACAGCCATTCTCCTGAATGTGATGCCAGAGCGTTGACTACTCGCTCATTATGATCGGTAGGAAAAGTAACAACTGGGTATTAGCATATTGGGAACATTATTCATTATTCTAATGAATGATTATTTATCAGAAATTAGATTGTTTGCAGATGACATAATGCTATAAAAAGGATTAAAACAGTAGAGGACTGTGAACAGCTGCAGGGTGACCTGGACAGGGTATCTAGCTGGGTTGGTAAACATGGGATGAAGATAAATGCAAAGAAGAATCAACTTATTAGACACACAGATAAAAAACTGAAGGATGATTATGATTATAAGATGAGGAAAGAATTGCCTGTTGAAGACTTGAAATGTAAATATCTTGGCATAACATTAGATAGCAAGCAAACTGGGCAGCACACATTGGACAGGTAGGAAAAGGTTTCAAAATCCTTCATTTGCTAGAGAGAGTGATGAGAGGATGCATGAGAGAAGTAAAAGAATTGGGTTACAAAACTTTGGTCAGACCACTGTTTGAATATGGTGGTGTAGTATGGGACCCACATTTTCGGTATTAAATACAGGAGCTGGAGGGGGTTCAAAGAAGGGCTACTAGATTTGTCTCTGTAAATTACCATAGAACACAATCAGTAACTGATATGATAGAAGAGCTGGAATGGGATTCAATGGAACAGATGAAGAGGGTGAAGAGAGTCGTAGGGATGTAAAAGGCATATATTGGTGATGAGGCATGGAAAGATATTGTGTATGAATTAAAAGTAATGCATGGAAGGGAAGAGATGACCATAGCCACAAGCTGGCACTCGATTTCAGGCATGAGGGTGAGGGATTTTTTTTTTCTCTTCTTTTTTTAGCTTAGGGAGTTGGAGATTTTGATAAATATTTACAAAAAATAGTGAAACAATTTAAAGTTGAAATTTATAGAGGGCAAAAGTATGTGGGTACAGGAAAGGGGGAAAAATGGTTGTATAGGGAAATTGCCACCAGAGCGTGCACTCCATCACAATTAAATTAAATCTTAAATTGAGACCAGGTGGTAGCCTTGTGCCCAGTTTGTACTGGTAGACGAGCTGCCACCTTTTGAGTTCAGAGGAACTGCTGCTATTTGGGAGGACTCTGATAGCACGGACTGTGAAACAAGAATATAAATATGAGGGCTTCCAGAAAGTAACTTACAGTTTGAAATTAAAAGCCAAACAAATGAGATAAAAGAAATTTCATTATATACATTTGCAAGGGAAAATCTGAAACTATTATTCTAAATAGTCAATACTTAAATTGAGGCACTTATCATAACAATGCATAAAGTTTTCAATTGTGTATCTTTAGAAATCTGCAGCCTTAGATTTCTACCACTGCTTTACACTGGCAAGAAGTTCTGCAACACTGTCAAAGCGCAGTGTTGTGAACCAAGTCTTCATCGCTGGAAAGAACTGGTAATCGCTCAGTGCCAGATCTGGACTGTATGGTGAGTGATCAAACAACTTCCACCAAAAAACATCCAAGAACAGTAGGTTACGATTAACCGCATGTGGACGTACACTGTTGTGAAAATACACCACCATTGAGCTCAGTTTTCCCCGACACTTGTTTTGTATCATTTTTTTTAGTTTTGTCAATGTTTCACAATACGTTGCTGAGTTAATTGATGTGCCACGTTCAAAGAAATCAAACAGAAGGACTCCATAAGCATACCAAAACACAGTTGCCATAATCTTTATGGCTGACAATGTTTGCAAAGATTTACTAGTTTTCTGGGAGAACTTGTGTGTCCTGATCGTCTTTCAGTCTCACAATGGGCATGCTTCAATCATGTCTCATCTACACTTATGGCACAATTGAAAAGTGTAATACCATTCTTGTCATATACTTCAAGGAAATTCATGTGATGCAGAATGACACTTTTTTGTGGTTTTCTGTCAAGATTTTGCCACCCATTTTGTAATACAATTTCATGCAGTAAACTTCATAAAATTTGGGGGAAATGAAGTGAGAGTTCTGCAATCATAAAATGGTGATTTTCATGAATTTTATCACTGATTTTCACCTTCAATTCCTCAATCACAATACTAGGCTGACCACTGCAATCCTCATCATGAACATTGGCATGGCCATTTTTCAAGCTGAATGCACCACTGCCTCACTCCACTTTCACTCATTATTCTATCTCCATACACCTCACAAAGTTACTGATGAATTTCAATAGGTTTGAGTGTTTTTGTCATTAAAAACCTAATCACTGAACACTCCTCATAAATTGCAAGATTTTCTATTCAAGTGTACATTTCAATAATTCACAACAAACGAAGTAGAAAAATCACAGTCCATTTGCTATGACAGCTTGATGCATACGGAGTGTAGAAACATTTTGATCCCCAGATGGCGGCTCCATCCTCACCCATCTCCATGCTAGGCACAAACGTAAGTTACTTTCTGATTAGTCCTCGTGTATATATATATAATAACAATGAGCAGGAAAATGTTACATGGCAATAAAACTAAGGAAGGATAGAGAAATTGACGCAACACTTACCACAAATGAAGACGGCTGCGAACGACGAACACAAAAAAGAACAAACACAAGAAACGTGCAATATTTCAGCATATAGCCTTATTCTCGCACTTCTGACTTCACCTGGTGTCTCAATTCTGCATGTACCAGAATTGAAATTTTTGGGTTAAATTCTTCTTCAGAATTAGAACAAGGAGAGCACAGAATGATTGACAAATAAGAAGAAGCAAAGTAACCTGTAGATTGTTTATACCCATCAGACACCAGACACCTATGAGATAAAGAGTTCTCCAGAGATGTGTCGTCACAGTAGCAACTCCAACTTTCAGTTCACCCGACGAAGACAGCAGAGGAAACTGTTGAAACGTCGCCTATGTCACAAGAAATTATCTGGCAGAGCAACCGGGAAGAATTTGTATCAGCAGTACGCCAGGAAAGAATCAAGTCCCACATTGTGATTTGTGTTTTGCTTATGAATAAATGTTGTTTACTAACAACTTTCAGTTCTCTCTGATGAAGCTACCCTTCTGTCCTCCCTACCTTTCCCCATTTTTCAACATGAAAATTCTAGAAACAGTCAACAACACCAAACACAACAGTCTGAATTTATAATACAACTACCAATATAAGACAAGGACCACGGTAAAATGTGAACTCAGTGAATGCATAAACTAATGATGCAAACCTTACTCAAATAAATAAGTACCCATAACTAGTTTAAACGAAGAATTTCTACAAAAATACCAAAACATTACCAAATAGCACCTATTTCTATTTTCACACACATATGAATTTGAACAAGTAACATATTGAAACAAAGTAATAGACACGTGGAATATCTAATAACAAACTTCAGAGGTCCTGCTAACAACACACACTCAACGGAAAAAGGTATCACTGTGAAAAGTAACTAAACAAGAATATGCATAAGTGGTAGACACATTGCATTCTAGTATTATGAAATATGAAGTTGACAAAAATCACATGCAACACTAAATGTTGCATACTTGGTGAAGGAAAAGGCAATCAGGACCACATTTCACAGCACAAAGCCATATAATTTCAACAGGTCCAAAATATACAATCTAACAAATATTTTCCAGTAAGCATTACAGCATGGTAACTTGATGATAGAAAAATGTGTCCAAGATTTTTTTTTAACTTCCGGCTTTAAGCCTTGTTATGTTGTCATTAGAGGCAAGATGGGATTGGGGACAAGGAGCGGGAAGAAATTCACCCATGGCCTTTTTGAAGGAAGCCTCCCGGCATTCGCCCGGAGTGACTTAGGGAAACCACGGAAAACCCAAATCTGGATGCCCGGACAGGGATTCGAACCCGCATCCTCCTAAATACGAGTTCAAAGCGTTATCGCTCAGTATCTCAGAATAAACATAATGCCAACAATGGTATAAAAATTACAAGAAGATTAAATGGTGTATTAAATACTTTTAAAACTTTTCTCTCTACATATGATCAACTAATTACACAAAATCTGAAGAAGTATCAAATAGCCTGACATTAGAACCTGTTCAGAACACCATAGATGGGAACTAACCTACTAAAATATCCTAAACAACAGGCAAACCCCTGGCCTCAACCTACATTAAGACTCCACCTGTAAACCCTTAAGGTTATTAAACTATCTACCAAAAAGTAATTAGACACCTGTGAAGATACGTAATTCAATATGTCAGTTATCTTGTGTGACCACCATATGCTGCAGGCTGGTTTAAAACCAGTTGACAATGAGATGGCACGATGTACATAGGTGTAGGACTTTGATAAGGCCATTTTTGTGGGTTGCAATTTCAGTGGCCTCACTAGCAGTTTGATTGAAGTGAAAGCTGCATTCGTCCAGAGTACGAGGAAGATTAATGTGGGTTGTGTGAATGCTGCACGTTCTGGGCGATCTGAAATTTTGACCAACAAAAATTACAGGACCCTGAAATGTAAAATTGTCAGAAATAGGTCACAGCCCACGCTACCATCCAACAGGAGTAGCAACAGGAATATCAGTTTTCACTGGAACAATGAGTACAAAGGCCCTTCAACATGGATATATCGGAACAGCAGTTGCACGTAAGCATCACATCACGTCAAGCAATAAAGCGTGGTGACTCAGCTCATGTTTGAATCATTGTAACTGGACACTGGAGCAGAAAAAATCTTAAGGTCACTGAATTGACCCTTCTAGTGTAAGGATTCCAGAAATTGTTTTCTTTGCTAGATAACATGGTATGTTTTTAAAGTAAACTTGCTGACATGACAACAGTAATTTTTAGGATATCAATAAACATTATCACTTTCCTAGTCTTATAAAGAAAATACAATTAAGCTTTCAGGACAAAAATTACAGAGCCTATTTATTTGTAATGCATAAGAGGAACTTCATAAATCATTTTCAGGAGTTGAATACTACTTTTCGCACCTCAAATAGGAGGCTAGCATCACACTGTTAAGTTAATTTTACTTTGTTTACCCACCACACACATAGGATATTTGTAACTGTTCATACTTAGAAAACACTATTCACCTTAAACTCACCTGAAAACCCAAAGCACATTTTCCAATGACAAATTGTGCTGTATTTGTACGGTCGAGGCAATCGACACAGTTGACTCTGATTATGCCTGTCTGCAGACGCCTACCAGGAGTAGGCCCATTTTGGTCTACAAGACCAAGTATTGAACGAGGATTCTGGTTATAGTATGGAGGCTTGTTATGAAATATTCCAGTCTTGCAAACAGTTGTGTGAGCAATGTCACCTAAACGTCCCATTACATTTGCTTCTTTCCTAAAAGAATGTTTACTTTTATTATTGTGAGAGGAAAATGATTACTGGAACCTAATGAAATCCAGAAAGGAATACAAATGGGAAATATTGTGAACATTAATACTTGTATTTTCTGTAATTTGTGTGATATGAATCATTTCAAAATTGACAGACTGGTATACTCATTAGAAGATGAGTCATGAAATCATACAGCCAACCAATTACGAGGCTGTTAGAATATACCAACTAATAAAACTATTTATAAATCAATTACATGTATTCAATCTTTTAAATCGTGACTTCTGGTATATTTTATTGCAAATATAAACATCAATGTTTCATACCCTTTAAATATCCTTGCCATATCAAAACTGATGTACTGAATCTGATGATCAGGAGGTAAGAACTGATTGAGATAAGAAACTGCAGTACTGAATTCTTCACTCAGCATACTTTCATGTTTCTTCTTCTCTCGCTTCTTCACAAGATTCAGAATAATTATAGGTGCTCCATATCGACGAAACAATTGATTGAAATGCTCACCTGGAAGTAAACAATAAAACTGGAATTTTGCTTACACAGAAAGCAGAAGTAATTAATAAAACATACTAGCGATATTTACATCAAATAAAGTTTGTAAAGTACTTAAGATAATACATTGTAAATTTGCGAGACAAGTACAATAGACTGAAAACTATTGAAAAAAATTATTGCAGAGAAAAAACAATAGAACCATAAAACATGGTGACAAATCTCTAAACAATTCACGAACTTCTTAGTGGGAGAATTCATTTTACACAAGAATGATGCCTACTTCAAGTTAATTCACACCTGTCCCCAAAGTAAACATTGCATAAAAATTATACTATTAAATTCTGTAACTGTCTTTGTTATAAAAAACATGTAATGATCAAAATTCTCAACATTTAGTATATATATTAAGGAAGGATAGGGAAACACGACCCAGCACTTACCACAGATGAAGGCGGCTGGGACGACGAACAAAAAACAAACACAAGAGAAGTGCAATATTTCGGCCTACAGCAGCCTTAAACGTGCCTGTCTATGTGTACACATGTGACGCCGCCTGGGGCTTCACCTTCTGCACGTTTAAGGCTGCTGTAGGCCGAAATATTGCACTTCTCTTGTGTTTGTTTTTTGTTCGTCGTCCCAGCCGCCTTCATCTGTGGTAAGTGCTGGGTCGTGTTTCCCTATCCTTCCTTAATTTTATTGCCTTGGGGCTTTTTCCTGCTCATTGTTATTATATATATATATATAGGAAATAAAGGCACTGAAAGCAAATATATTAAACATTTGGATAGGAGAAAAATCACCGCTTACCATAGAAGAGGATTCCTGCAGTGCCGAGACACGGAAAAAACAAGTACACACATAGAGTAAAATTTTTGAGCCTATAGCCTTTCTTCAGCAGTACAGTGAGATGACTGCATGCTGGAGGCTGGCAGCCAACTGAGTGATATATATATTGTAAACAATGAAATCAAAGGCGCTAAGTAGCGAAAAGGAATTAAATTAGGATATCCTAAATTAATTCCTATATATATATATATATATATATACACAGTAGAGTCTTGCTTATCCGATGCAAACGGGCCACGGGAATGTCAGATTATCTGGAAAGTAGGTTAATAAGGAAAGAAGAAACAACAATATCGTATATGGTTGCTGGTGTCTTGTTATTGATAAAGCTGATACAGTACAGTAATTGCTTTCATTGTGCAATACAATTAAAAAGCATAAAAAGAGGTTGATATATATTCAATTTTGTTGAAAAAAGTTTGTAATAGACTTTTGCTTGCCTACCGAGTGTCTTATTCTCGCCGCCAAGTCACGCATTCTCTGTAGAAACAACGCTTCAGTGCTGGAGGTTTCTTCTTGTTGCTCCATGTATTTCAGTGCTGTTTCATTGTGTGTTGCTTTGGCACCACCTTTATCAAATATGTTTTCTTCTTCTTCCATTTCCTTTTCACTGTTGTTAACAATGCTGACAATGTCTTCGTCAGTGACTTCATACAGGTCATCAAGGGCAAGCCACTCATTAAGGTCCTCATCAGTTGCATCTACACATACAGGGATTTGTTTCAGAAAAGCAACATACTGGCTATCTTTTCCGTGCAAATTTCTTCATTGCCAGAATATCTCTGTCTCCTCACATAACAGACTTTCCCATGATTTTGCAATTGTACCTGTCCCAACATTTTCCCAACACTGTGCAAAAATGTAAGCTACGTCTTTCTGTTTTAATTGACGCAATTTCACAATCATACCTTCTCCTTGGTCAATAGTGTTAATCAAAGATGACAAAAGCTCTCTACAATAATTTTTTTTAACGCCTCCAACACACCTTGGTCCTTTGGCTGACAAAAAGGCGTAACATTTGGCAGCAGTTCTCGCAGGTCATCTTCACTGGGATAAATGGGAGATTTATCTAATAGTAAAATGGCTCTTCTCGGCGAGTGCCTGATCTTTAAAAACTGTTCAACTTTTGGTACAAATTCAATAAAAAACCATTCTTTAAAAATTTCTGAGCTCATCCAAGCACTTTTTTGGTTATAATATTTGATTGGCAAAGCATGTTTTTAAACGTTTTTGACCCGCTAGAGTACAGTCTGATGTAGATATAAATGGTACGCTGGGAAGGAAAATAGATTTACAGTGTGTGTGTGTCTTACGAGTCGGATAACACGGAATGTCGGATAAGCGAAGGTTGGTTAAGCGAGACTCTACTGTATATTTCTTCCATCCGTGTGTATCTCACTGAACTCTTCCTTAACAGCTGAACTGATTTTTATGAAATTTTGTCTGTGTGATTAAGTTGATTCGAGAATGGTTTAGATTCACAAAAATCAAAAAAATCCCCCTCCCCATTCCCCTTTAAAATCCTTAATTTTATACAAAACCACATTTTTTTATCCGATTTCGACTAAACTTTCCAACCGTATATTTCAAAATAAACAGAAAAATACTATCAACATTTGGTTCAGAAACACAACCTCTCTCCCCATTTCCACCCCCATAATTTTTGCCAATGTTTCTTATACGTACCACAATTTTTATCTGATATCGACGGAACTTTTCACAAGAAAAATTTAAAACAAACAGAAAAATACTGTATACATTTTATTTGCTTAAACCCAACCACTCTCCCTCTTTCCACCCCCTTAATTTTTGTCAATGTTCTTTACACATACCCACAGTTTTTATTCAATATTTATGGAACTTTGCAAAGGTATACTTTAAAACCAAAACAAAAATACTGTCTACATTTGGTTTTCAGACACCCATACCCCTCTCCCCCTTTCCACCCTCTTATTTTTGTCAATGTTCTTTATACAAAGCTACGATTTATATCCAATTTTAAAGGAACTTTGCACACGTATACTTTAAAGCAAACAGAAAAGTACTCTCTACATTTGGTTCACAAAAGTCTGACCCCTCTTTCCCTTTACTCCCACCCATCTTAATTTCAAAAGTTGTTTATACAAACTCACAGTTTTTCTCAGATTTTTGATGGAACATTGTGCACATATACTTTTCAACAAAGAGTAATATATTGCCTACATTAGGTTTACAAAAACCCACCCACTCTCACCCATCACCTTTGTTAAACAAAATTTGCACATGAAACCATTCAGTTTTTTGCGACGTCTTTCATTTGTTTAGTACATGTAAATCTGTGTGTATTTTTATATGCATAACCAATTAAGAAAGAAAAAGTCATTGCAACACATGCCGGGCAAAGCTAGTATATATACTTTTTTTTTCTTAATTGGGTATGCATATAAAAAAACACACAGATTTACATGTACTAAACAAATGAAAGACGTCGCAAAAAACTGAATGGTTTCATGTGTAAATATATATATATATAGTTACCAGGATATAATAGGAGCTAATTAGCGAATGGATTTACAAAAAAAGATAAGTGTTGGTTCATTTCGCTATCCCTTTATATATATATAAACGCACACACACACACGGAATTTGAACAAATTCATTTACCAGCTGTCTCTGCAAAAGGATCACTGAGGTCAACCCCAATAGCTGGCTTTGGCACAATCTTGCTGATATCTTGACTCCATTGTGCTGGAATTGAACCTCGAAGTTGAACAAAAGAGCTGTAGTGGCCCAACAAAAAATGATGAAATCCCAGAGTCATGGAGGATTTGTTCAGTTTCAACCTCATTAGCAACATCACCCTATTGTAAAAAATGTTCATTTCAAATTACAAAATTCAAAGATTTAACAAAAAAAAAAAGGAAAATTTCTTTTACAATAACAAAACTTTGATCCACAATAAAACAGGTAAGCCTGCAGCTATTTCTTACAGTATTCTCCCGTTCTGATTCTATTATAAATAATTATGAAATCTGCACATTACCTAAACAGTGCCCACATTTTGGGTATCAAATAAAGGACTTGGAAGGGGTGCAAATGGGGGCAACTAGATTTGTCAGTGCAAAATACTGGAGAACAAAATCAGAACTGATATGACAAAGGAGCGGGATTGGGAATCATTGAAAGACAGGAGGGGCAAGACAGTGTTGGGGGTGTACAAGGCATATGCTCGTGATGAGACTTTGAAAGAGAAATAATGAGTAGAGCATGGAAGGGAAAAGATGATTATGACCACAAGCTAGCATTTTACTTTTATAAGGGAGGAGAAAATTTTCTTTTTTATGTGAAGGGGTCTGAATTGGAATAAATTACCAAGGGATTTACACTCCAATGAGATATTAATTACAAAATCTTTTCTACCTGGTTAACAAATTGATCACAAAAAAGTGAGATATCTGTACATTTGTTCTATTGCTTCCTTCTTAAGCTTTCAATCAGATAGGATTAATTCATACAGATAATACTAAGAACTTACCAAAGACCTAAACAGTTACAATTTGTAACTATTTCTCCCAAATAAACTAGCTGCCAGTGTATCTGAAGGCTATTGAGTTTAACTCTTTTCTGTCTAGGATCTTACGGACAATTTACATTGAGGCAATATGGCCATGTAAAACAAGAAAACAATAATCATGGTATTAACCTACATTAAGTTTTAGGTTCTCTTTACCCTTTATGATTATTTAATTGTCATGAGCATTACCACAACACAACTCTGATAGGTAACTGAACACATCCATAAGAATATAATTCACTTTTTAGTAGCTTCAAACCAACAAGAAAGGGCTTTAATCACAGAACAAAGAGAAAATATCAAGTTAATGTAACAAAACTTGGCTAGGAAAAGGCAGATAGTTTGAGGATTAAAGTTGTTAGTAACTTTCTTACAAACAACACTGCAAATAAGCAGCCAAATTTTCCAGCAATAGAGAGTAAATTTGATATTTACCTACAACAGAGACAGAAAAGTGTAATAAATGTAGTCATACTTTAAACAATTTGATACCTACATCAAAATTAGCACCTCTTTTGAGAAATCTTGTACCAGCATACTTGTTGGATCGTCGAGCAATTAATGTGACATATAAGGAGCGTCCAAAGATACTAATATTCGACTGAGCTATAAATCCATGCACAACATATAAAACCCAATCAGGATGGAGCTGTTTCTCAACTTTACTTATCAGATGTGTATTCCACACAAATCTATAATTTGGACAGTTTCTCACACCATAAGCTTCAGTTCTTGTACACTGTTTGTAACAATTTTCTTTATGCTCACTGAAATAAAGAAAAGAGTAAAATGCATTAATAACTTCATAACAATAAAATTTGAAATTATTTCACAATTGTAGAAAGATATATCAATTTCTTTTGTTGTTAGAGTGCTGTGGCTCATGAACATCAAAGTTATTAGTGATAAGATTGGAGCCAAGAAATACGAATGAATTTATCCATAACCTTTCAAGGAACCATCCTGGCATGTGTTTGGAACAATTTATGGAAACCTGGGAAACATGAAATCTTAATGGCTGGACTGGTGATGAAACTCTCATCCTTGTGAATGACACGACGAAGCTTTAACCACTCACCAGTCTTACTATGATAAATGCAAAATTACATGAACATCAGATATCAGAACATGAGTATGTAATGACTAAATTGGGTTGGGAGTATTACTAGTTCTTGTTATTAGCTCTAACCGTGGATGTAAATTTTTGTTAAATTTAAACTAGTATCAGAATCGCAATAGCAACTGAAGAGTGCAGATTATCCTTAAACATACAGTGACAAAGAAGCATTCACTCTTGCAATATTTAACTGAATTGCAGCCCCATTAGAGTTAGCTTAAAAGAACTACTTGACACTTTGAAAATTTTCTAAGTTGCATTTGTTTCCTAAAAATTCATCACTGAACATTCTATGTGAAAATTATTGTAATTCCAACACTGTGTTATGCCAAGCAGCACAGACTCGGCTTACATCATTGAAAATTGTTACACAACAGGCCTGGCTAACACTTGACAACTGGGCACGAGAGTGGCACTGCAGGGCTTAATTAACTTCCTCCCTTCTAGAACATCAGCGTTTACTCACGTTAAACTACAGTCTTCCTGTGAATACCAAAAGTGCCCAATTTTCACGGTATACTATTTCACTCAGATTTTTTGAATACTTTCCTATGTTATAGTATGATTTATTTTGAATACTTTAAGTTATAATAAACTTTCTCCCAAAGATTTAAGATTTATTAATTTCTGAAATGTGCAGGCCGGCTATTTCAGTTATTTCTCTCTCTCTTTAAATCTATTTCATCTTTCACAACCGTACTTACATCTGCAGATAGCTTTTAATTTTCTCTTGAATTTAAAATATGTTTGAAGTCTGTGGCTATTTTTATTCAATGCAATCTTCAATTTTCTTATAAGCACGTGGTGAGTACATTTTCAAATTCTTTTAACTTCTTTAGTAAATTTTTAGACCCTAAAAAAAACTACTTAACAATGATATTATTAGCTAAACTACAAGTGAAAATTTTGTAATATTTAATTTTGTGACTTAAATTTTTTAAAGTGCTAATACAATACCAATCCTACTTTGGCTTTAAACATTGTTTACTATCAAGTTTATGAGTGAATATTTAGTTGCAACACTAATAGCATTAAATTATCTCCTTCTATGGGGTTCTAATTCCTATGCTATAACCACTGAAAAGAGAAAATGGAAGACACTGTATGGTAGAGGACTTTTTATTTCTTATGGTTTTACACCTCTCAGAGGTCATTACAGGCAAGAACGGAATGGGGCAAGGAATAGGAAAGAATTTGGCCATTATGTTTTGCTGGAGTAATTATAGAATACAATGGAAAACGGAAATCTGGATGGCCAGATGAGGATTTGAACATCTGTCCCCCCCCCCCCCACCCCTCCTAACCTACCTTGCTCTGTCAGGAAGAGGGTTAACACAGATATATATAAAATGGCATACCTTGTATCCATGAACATGTGCTTGTATTGTTTGAGTTCAAAGGAATTATTGCTATTAGTGAGATTGATGACTTGCCACATTGGCATGGTATGCTGTACACTCCTGACTTCTTCAATCACAAATCATTTTTCAGATGCCGTATATTGGCAGGAGGACAGAATATGCTCTTAATACCGTATCTATCCAGTATCCTGCCTATTTCCCCCCAAGATGTTACCTGCATACGGGATGAAGGCCAGAGCCTTTGACTGATCGTTAAGTTCCAATGAACATGCCTTTTTCTGAAGTGCCCACTCAATCAATAGGTCAGGACATCCATTCCTCTTGAAGGTTCTGACTGCAGACTATCAGCAACCGAAATTTCCCTTGCTCTGTGCAACTGGGTGTACACTATGGCGTTTTCTGTGCCGGATGGTGGAAGCTCTTGGCATGTATGTAGCGGTCTGTGTGTGTGGGTTTTCACTGTGTGAAAGGGTTTCATCTGGCCTCCGTCGGATAAGAAAGTCTAGGAAACATCTATACTCCTGTAGTTCTGTCATGAATCAGATGTTCTGGTGAATTCTGAAGAAGCAGTCCAGGAATTCTTTCTTCTGGGAATCAGTTATTAAATAATCCATATAAATACAGCTGAATAATATCACAGTTAACGGAGACACAGGTCTCTGGCTCTGCGGTGCACAGAAACCGACTTTGTCAATTCTAAGATAATCACATTTCATACAAAAGGATAGTAAGCTGCCTGAAAATGAACCATAATAACTGGTTCACAGTCAGATTGCCAAATACTCAGCGTGATGGACGCAATATGGAGTCACAGCTAGCCAGTGAGACGTAGTGCGTGGAAGGGGGGGGAGGGGTAGGAATGCCAGGCTTTATAAGATGCACCAATGCCAGTGCAGCTCTGTTTGTCACAGCAGTAACACTCGACCAGAAGATGGTGGCAGAACATGCTGCCAAAAGCTCATCTTTTTTCAACGGCATCCAATGGAGAACCTGTGAAGAATATATTTCAGAGACGTGCCAGGAAAGCCTTCATTCAAATCTTCATCTACATCTATACTCTGCAATTCACAAATATTGTGGGTGGCAGAGGGTGCTAAGCATTAATCCTAATTCTCTGCAATCCAATCCTGAACAGAACGAGGAACGAAAGAATACATGAAAGCATCAGTACGGCATCTTATTTCTGTAATTTTATCCCTCCTGTTATTTGCGACATAATAGGTTAGTGGAAGAAGTATTTCTTTGCACTTCTAAATTAAAGAATTTCGCATATTCTCCAGTAAATTCAAATGAAAATGACGTCGTCTGTCTGCCAAATGATCACAGCCCAATCTATGTATCAATTCTGTGACACTTTAGTAAGGACTGTAACTAACAGTCATGAATCAAGCGACTCTCTTCTGTACTTTCTCTAAAGTGTCAATCAATCCCTTATGATACAGATTCCAAACTCCACAACAGTAATCCAAATGTGGATGCACTAGTGTTTTGTATGCTATTGTCTTTGTATGAGCATTACAATTTCAGAAAACACAACCTATAAACCATAATCTAGAATTAGCTTTGCCTATGATGGAAGTTATGTGTAAGCCCCATTTCATATTGTTTTGTAGTATTACACCCAGGTACTTCAGGGAATCAACCGTGTTAAGAAATGAATTATTAACTTTGTACTCGTGAACAAATGGATTCTTTTTATCACTTATTTGCATTGCCTTGCACTTTTTGCAGTTGTGTAAGCTACTGTTAGGGCACCATTCCAAAATAACATCTAGACCGCGCTGAATTTCTAAGCAATCATCAGAGCACCTTACTTCCCTATAGATAAGTGCATCATCAGCAAACAATCACAACCTGCAATTAAAACTATGACCAAGACTTTTTATAAAAATTAGGAAAAGAAGTGGTCCTATTACACTTCCTTGAGGTATGCCCGAAGTAACATCTAGCTTAGTAGAGGCTTCCCGTCAATGACATACTGTGACTGACCAGTTCGCATATCCAGTCACAAATCTGTTCCGATATGTCGTATGCTCAAATCTTCACTAAAAGTTGGCTGTGTGGTACAGAGTCAAAAGCTTTCTGAAAATCCAAGAAAATTGCATCAAGTTGTGAATCTGCATCAATAACTTTCATTCCACCATGCAAAAATAGGACCAATATTGTTTCACACAATCTGTTTTTCCAAAATCCGCATTGGTACGGTATAAAAAACTAATTTTAATCTAGAAACTTCATAATGTTAGAGCATATGACATGCTCCAGAATTCTGCTGAAAACAGATGTTAGAGATATGGGTTGATAATTCGTAGGATCTCTCCGATCTCCTTTCTTGAAAACAGGAATCATCTGGCCTATTTTCCGGTCAGAAGGTACTCTCTCGTCTTAAGATTTATGGAATATATCTGATAGAAATGGTTTTATTTCTTCTGTGTATTCTGAAAATACTCTTACTGTTTATCATATTTCTGTTTCATCACAGCCCTTTCACCTTCCAATTTGGTAAATGAAGAATTTAAT
Organism: Vandiemenella viatica; assembly: GCA_031002005.1. Taxonomy (NCBI): domain Eukaryota; kingdom Metazoa; phylum Arthropoda; class Insecta; order Orthoptera; family Morabidae; genus Vandiemenella; species Vandiemenella viatica. The sequence continues at coordinate 166,526,992 of CM061919.1, read as the reverse complement.
TTCCCTATTCTTTACTATTTTAATACTACCTTGAAACATTTTCCTGTTCACTTCTGAAGTAGTATGAATTAAAACGAAGCTGACAGAAAAAGGTTTATTGCTAGTACTTATTAACACTATCATGCGCGTTCACTTACTGGGACACTAAGGTGCATACCCCAAAAGCAATTTACAATACAAAGATTTTTCTCCTTACTTGTTTGTTATCTTAACTTCTGCACCCAGCAAATTTTACAATCACATATTTTATTTTTAAATTTTTTGGTTCCAGTGATATATACCTACTAGTTGATGCCCACGACTTTATTCATAATTATTAAGAATTTTTATTGACAGCTAATGACATGTAACAACCATAGTGCATGATGGGAGACACGAGGGTAATACCACACACAAATATTAGATATCTGCGCAAAGTATTTACGGCTGCAAACTGAAATTTATTGACACACAAATCTTGTTCAAAATATGAAATTGCCTTCCATCGAACAACTTCAACCAACATATCTCCCACACCCCCACAGCTACCGACATGCAATCACCATAGTGCACGATGGAAGACTCCAGACGCCTACCACATACAAACACCCGTGGTCTGTGCTTGGTAGTTCTGGCTGCAATGTGATGTATAGGGACACACAGTCTTTGGTAGGAAAATGTCCTATGTCGGCCACTTACAACCACTATATCTCCCACACCCCAATAGCTACCGACATCTAAACAACATAGTGAATAATGGGAGACTCGATGCTACTACTACACACGAAGACCAGTGGTCTGCACTATATAGTTGTGGCAACAAAGTGAAATATACGGACACTCATATCTTTGGTCGAAATACAAAATTATCCTTGATTGACCACTTTCAACTACATCTACCACACCCCCACAGCAACCGAAATTCGACTAACGTTGTACACAATCGATGACTATGTTACTACCACACACAAACACCAGTGATCTGCGCTAGATAGTTTTGGCTGAAAAGTGATACACAGGGACACATGCGACTTTGGTTAAAATGTGAAAGTGCCACAGGTCGACTACATTCAACCACCATATCGCACACACCCCTATCGCTACCGACATGCTATCACCATAGTCCATGATGGAAGACTACCACACACAAACACCCGTGGCCTGCGCTATGTAGTTGAGGCAGCAAAGTGAAATATATGGACACACGTCTTTGGTCGAAATATGAAAATATCCTTGACCAACCACTGTCAACCACCATATCTCCCACACTCCTGCAGCTACTGAAATTTGGTCAATGTTGTGCACGATCGGTGACTCTACGCTACTACCACATACAAACACCAGTGGCCTATGCTAGATAGTTTTGGCTGAAAAGTGATACATAGGGACACATACATCTTTGGTGGAAATATGAAAATTCCCCAGGTCGACCACTTTCAACCACCATATCTCCCACACCCCCATAGCTACCGACATACTACCACCATATTGCACGATGGGAGACTCGATACTACTACTACACACGAAGACCAGTGGTCTGCGCTATATAGTTGTGGCAACAAAATGAAATACGAGGCGCGTCCAGAAAGTAAGTTCCGTTTAGTAATAAAATGAAATTGTACACAGATACAGAAGAAATTTTTATTGCACAAAATTCTACAACTCTTAAACTACTTTTCCACATAACTGCCGAAATTTTACAGGCATTTGTCATAGTGTGGCACCAGGTTTTGTATACCTTCTTCATAGAAATCTGCCACCTGTGTCTTCAACCAGTTGGAAACAGTTTCTTTCAGCTCATCATCATTGGTGAAGTGATGACCGCCAAGGAAAGACTTGAGATGTAAGAACAGATGAAAGTCGCTAGGAGCGAGGTCAGGGCTGTACGGAGGATGGTGAAACACGTCCCAGCCAAATCCCTGTACGAGGTTTTTCATCACGTTTGCAGTGTGTGGTCGTGCGTTTTCGTGAAGCAAAACAACACCTTTTTGACAGCAGTCCCCGGCGCTTATTCTGAATTGCACGGCGCAATTTCCGAAGTGTCTTGCAATAAGCATCTGCTTTGATTGTTTGACCACGCGGTAAGAAGTCAACGAGTAGGATGCCTTTCCAGTCCCAGAACACTGTGCGCATGCACGCGGTAAGAAGTCAACGAGTAGGATGCCTTTCTAGTCCCAGAACACTGTGCACATCATTTTCCGAGGTGTCATGATTTGCTTCGGCTTAACCTTTGGTGGGGATGAAGTGTGCCTCCATTCCATTGATTGCCGCTTACTCTCAGGGGTGTCGTAAGAAACCCACGTTTCATCTCCTGTGACTATCTGTCTCAGAAATTCTTCGCCGCTTTTAGCATAACGGGTCAAAAACTCAAGTGCACTATCCATCCGTTGTGTTTTGTGTTGCTCAGTGAGAATCTTTGGTACCCAACGTGAGCAAAGTTTACGGAATTTCAGTTGTTTGGTAACAATTTCATGCATCAGTGATCGTGAAATTTGGGGGAAGTCCATAGCGAGAGCACTAATTGTAAACCTACGGTTTTCCTGGATCTTGTCATCAATCGCGTGAACCAGTTCTTCTGTAACCAAAGGTGGACGCCCACTTCGTTCTTCATCGTGCACATCGCTATGCCCGCCATTGAACTGTCAGACCCATCTTCTCACCATCGAATCACTCATCGCATTTGGTCCGTAAACTTCGCAAATTTGCCGATAAATTTCACTTGGTTTCACTTTCCTTGCATTCAGAAACCCAATCACAGACCTGATTTCACAGGCGGCGGGATTTTCAATCAATGCCGACATTTCAAACAAGCACAACAAAGCGTATGTAACTGACAGTGATCTCCAAATGGCGCACGTTCTTCCCCTTGATACAAATCGTCAACAGCGCATGTGCGGAACTGCAATCACAGCGCTGCAGCGGAGATAAATTGTAACGGAACTTACTTTCTGGACTCGCCTCGTATAGGGACACTCATGTCTTTGGTCGAAATACGAAAATATCCTTGATCGGCCACTTTCAACGACAAATATCTCACACACCCCCACAGCTACCGAAATTCGGTCAACATTATGCATGATCGGTGACTCTATGCTACTACCACACACAAATACCAGTGATCTGCGCTAAATTGTTTTGACTGAAAATTGATACACAGGGACACATACGTCTTTCTTCAAAATATGAAAGTGTCCCAGGTTGGCCACTTACAACCTCCATATCTCCCACAATCCCATAGCTACCGACATCTAACCACCATATTGGATGATGGGAGACTTGATGCTACTACCACACACAAACGCCAATGGTCTGTGCAATGTAGTTGCGGCAGGATAAAGATGTATAGGAGGGCGCTAATGACCTAGACGTCGACACACCCTAAAACATTACCACCACCACCAACAACAGAAGTATAGGGACACACAAGTCTTTGGTCGAAACATGTAAATGCCCTGCATCAACCACTTTTAACCACCATATCTCCCACACCCCCACAGCTATCTGCATTCAGCCAATGTTATAGCTATCTGCATTCAGCCAATGTTGTGCATGAGAGGAAACTCCATGCTACTACCACACACAAACGCCAGTGATCTGTGCTCAGTAGTGGTGGCTGAAAAGTGAAATATAGGGAAACACACATCTATTTTTAGATATATATATAAGATTACGCTACCAGTATTCTCTTCACCATCCTCCTGTCTTTCAATGAATACCAATCCAGCTCCTTCAGCATATTGATTACTGATTGGGTTTTGCAGGAATGTCCACAGACAAATCTAGCTGGCCTCCACTGCACCCACTCCAGTTCCTGTATTTGGAATATAAATAATGGATTCCATTCTACACCACCATATTTAAGCAATGGTCTGTACAAAGTTTTATATCCCAATTCTTTCACTTCTCTGGCAGAGCCCGTCATCACCCTAATTGATAAACATAGGATTTTGAAACCTTTTCCTACCACCTGCCAAATGTGTTCTGCCAACTTGGATTTATTCTAAATTTTTACCCACCTTCTCCACCATATGACCATAAACAGACTTTAGTTTTTTTGTAGCTATGCACATAAGGAGCTGACTCTTTTGAGCTTTTACTGTAAGTCCACACCAACCTATCCAGATAGAAATAATCCTGCATCTGTTCACAGTCTTTTCCCACTTTTTGATCCTATTATATAACATTATGCAATCTGCAAACAACCTAACTTCTGACTGTAAACCATTAAAATAATTAATAGCAGTGGTTCCAACAAGCTACTCTGTGGCATTCCAATTTTCACCTTTACCTCTTTTGATACTGCATTTCCTGTCCCACCCTTCTGGATTCTACCGTTCAAGAATTCCTCTACTCAGCAAATCAGATTTTGAACCACTCCAATGGTTTTTACTCTGTCCAGTGCCTTGAAAAGATCTTGTGCTAGACCGCCAACTTGGCCTCCCTAATCTATTTCATCTAAACTATCTTGCATGCAGCCCGCTATTATCCTTGCCTACAGTCATGTTGCCAATTTACAAACCTGTTTCTTTCATTAGTCTTTCTGACATGGTTGCATATCAATCTCTCTGTCAATTTACCTATGACTGATGTCAAGTAATTTTCAACCCTATTTGTTGCCTCTCCTTTATGGACCAGTACTATCATCACACATTTTCTGTCCCCTAGTAGGTAGCAAGTCTTAAACATATTCTGACCTTTTTGGGTTCCCTTGTTACATTGGTATTTATAAAATCCTTCTACCAGGCCAGAGTGAAAAGCCTTAGTGGAACTAACCATTCCATGGCATGGAATTCTAACCATATTGGTCACAAACTAAAGGAACTAAAATTTATGCTTGGCTTTATTGAATTACCTTATAGCAGATAAACGAGTGATAGAATAACAAAATCAGAAAAATTCACTGTGGAGTAAAATATATTCTGCTGTTTTTCTATAATTGGTACCAACTACACACAGGCTTAATTGGTTAAAGATCACAATTAGAAACAAAAGAGAAAAGAAAATGAATTTAACAAATCACATAATGCAATAAACAATCACCACAAAGCCCTTGTAGATGAAACTTCTTGATTTATATTAAATTACATCACAAGTATAGTTTTTCTACAGCTTCTTTCAGCTCGATAAATAATTAACTGAGCAGTAACACATGTGTGCCTACAAATTAACTGTTCTTGATAACTATTTGATTATTACCATTACTGATAATTACTAACTCCCTGAAGATTGTATACATCATGAAAGAAAATCCCTCCCATTCCTCAGCTGCATATGAGCTGCACTCTGCTCTTTGTTATTATTAGTTCATCGGTTGCAATGAAACTTTTGCCCCACTGTCGTGACAATTTTTTTAAACTCCTACTTTTGCAGAATATGAAATTTTTACATAAAATTCTTTTACTGTCCTACACCTTACTTGAAAATTTCAGTTACTGACTCCCCTACAAATGGGAAAAAACCCACCAAAACACTTATGCCAGAATTAAGAGCTAATTTATGGCTATAGTTATTTCTTACCTTTGCCATATAACTTCTAATTTATCTAAAAAAATCCATTCAGTCTTCTCCAGTGTATGTCTTATAGTCTCAGCACTTCCTTCAACAGCATCCTGCTTCCAATGGTTCCCAATTATATCCTTAATTATATCAGTTACTAAATTCTATAAACAAAACTTCCTACCTTCCTTAACATTCCCTCCATCTTGTGTATACCCATAATGTGCATAATGATTCATTACTGGAATGAAACACTAAAACTACGCAGAAGAATGACAACATAAAACAGAAAATTAGTGACAGTAAAGGTAAATGACATACTTCACTTTTTTCTCAGCACTGAAAGTCCATAACGAAAAGAAATCATCAGCAACTTGAACTTCATTTACTGGAGAGGCTGAAACATCTGAAACAGATAATACATTTTAATGTTTTTAAAATTAAAAGCCTATCTACGTATATCAGATATACAAAGACAAATTGAAAGATTGATTGATCTGTTTGATTATTAGTATTATTTATACTGTTATTTGCTTATGAAAACATTTGTATCGTGAAACAAAATTGAAAACCAAACAATATGCAGCAGTTGACTTCCTGACATCTTTTGTAAGATAGTCTTTCCTTTATGGTATGTCTCACCTTTCCTTTATTTGCTTAGTCATAATTGCACAAGATTTAGGGCTTGGCTTGTATGCCAAAATGCTTTCTTTTGTCATTGAGTCTCACCAGGAAGTCAGATATTTTTCTATGTAAACTGTAAATGGTTGGAAATTTTTTTCTTTATTAAGTATGTGAAGAATTTTGTCTGTCACATCTTGGACATATTTATCAGTTGTAGATCTGGTCGTCTGATAATTCTGCAGCATAAGGTAATACCAGTAAGACGAGTATTGCTGTAATTTTTTGCTAACAGATAGGCTGGATGAGTTGTTAAGTTAGTTCTCATCTGAAAAGTTCACAGGGGGTTGTGATTTCATGGAAGACTCTGATAGCCTTCACTGGAAAACAGTTATTTCAGTTGAACAAATTATGAGAACTGGAACCAGGTAGTGGGCTAAGTTCCTCGTGTAAACTGCTTGCCTGTGGCATTCATTCAGATGGAAAGTTGGTAGGTCATGAGGCCCATATATGAACTAATAAGGTGTGTTGTAGTGTATGTGGCACATCTAGTGATGAGAAAAGTTTGCTCTGTGATCAGGTTGGAGTAGTTGGTGATGGCCAGGTGCATTCTTCAAGTTTAACAGCAGGGTCTATTGCATGGGAAGGATATGTGTGGCAGTTTGGGAGGATCACAAGGCAAGTAGTCGTGGACCAATGTGTTCTGGAGATTGGGTGGTATGCTGAAGAATGAGAAGTGGGCAGGATTTGGTACAAAAGAATGCACATTTTGGGTAGAAAGGGTAGGAAGTCATGACCATGTACGCAAGACCAAGAGAGAACTGAGTGTTGCAGAGACTACAGTCAGTATTTAGAGATGCAGGATTGGAGTCATTGTGTGAAGTACGGGGTTGTGGTGAAAGATTTGGTTTTTTAAAAGACGAGGGGGGTAACAGTGGGAAATGAAAGTTTGTGGTATGTAGACTGCTTAGTAAATTATTATGAGAATGAAATTTATCTTCTTCTTTTTTATATTTAAAGGAAGATCTAACCATCCATGTCATAATCCTAAACAAATTTACCTGTAGGCATACCTGATTAACCTTTCATTTATATTCTTCCAATCACTTAAATACCTTAATTACACGTGGAATGCTAGCTTTTTCCTGTATAAAATACTTTAAAGGTAAAATAGTTTCCCAATCAGATCAATGGGTGGGTACTGGTAGTCATAACTGATTGAAAAAGTCTATGAATTTGAATGTAGGATTCTGGATACAACAAGTAAATTAGAGAACTTAAAGAGGAAGATGGAATGGATTTCAATCAAATGTTGAGATTAATAAGATCAAGCAGAAAGGCGTGCAGAATTCTGGACTGGGGAGTATAAAATAATTAGCACACAAGCTGTCAGTGGAATTACTGGTGTGGTATTTGTAATGGACAATAAAGTAGGAAAATGAGTGAGTTGCCATGAATAGTTTAGTGACAGGATTATTTCATGAGGATGGAAACTAAGACTGCACCTGCCACATCAGTACAAACGTATATGCCAATACCAATGAGAGTATGATGATAAAATAGCAAAATTAAATTATGGTACTGAAGAATTAATTCAATAAATGAAGGGGTGAAATCTAATATCATGAGTGTCTGGAATGCGGTGGTAAGAGGAGGAAAACAAAATACTGTAGGGAACTTTGGTCTATGAGAAGGAAACATGCAGTGCATTAGAATTTTGTGGAAAATATAAATTATTTATATCAAATGCACTATTTAAGAATCACTACTCCAAATGTCCAAGACATCCAGGTAGACATCATCAAATAGATGTTTTTTTTTTTTTTTTTTTGCTGTCGTCAGTCTTTAGACTGGTTTGATGCAATCCTCCATCCCTTCCTATCCTGTGCTAACCTTTTCGTTTCTACATACCCCCTACAACCCACGTCCTCATATATCTGCTTCATATATTCTAACCTCTGTCTACCTCTACAGTTCTTACCTTCGACTGTTCCCTCCACTAACAAATTAACCAATCCAGCATGTCTCAAAATATGACCTAAAAGCCTGTCTCTTCTTCCTGTAAGCTTCTTCCATAAACTTCTTTTCTCACTCATCATTTCCAAAACTCGTTCATTTCTTACTTTGTCTGTCCACCTAATTTTTAGCATTATCTGTAGCACCACATTTCAAATGCTTCAAGTTTCTTTCTTTGCGGTATTCCTGAAGTCCATGTTTCGCTATCGTAAAGTGCTGTGCTCCACACATAGAGTTTTAAAAAGTTCTTTCTAATTCCTAGATCAATATTTGAAACTAAAAGGTTTCTCTTTTTCATGAAGGCTCTTTTTGCTAGAGCTATTCTGCTTTTAACATCATTCCTGCTTCGGCCATCGGTTGTAATTTTGCTTCCCAAGTAACAGAACTCACTCACTTCTCCTATAGCATCCGATCCTATTTTTATATTTAATCTGCTACTATTGGTATCATTTCTGCTACATTTCATAACTTTTGTCTTACTTTGATTTATATTCAGTCCAAAATCTTTCTTCAGTATTTTGTTCATGCAGTTCAATAACTTCTCAATATCCTCAGCCCTCTCTGCTAACAAGACAATGTCATCAGCAAATCGTAGCATACTGATTTTTTCTCCCTGAAAAACTTATGCCGCATGGAATTTTTTTTTGACTTTCTTCATTGCTTCTTCTACATACAAGTTGAATATTAACGGGGATAGACTACAACCTTGTCTCACACCATTTTTAACTGATGCATGTCTCTCGTGATTCTCTACTTTTATTACAGCCACTTGATTCTTATATAGTTTATAGAGTATTCTTCTATCTCGATACTTTAGACCTGACTTCTTTAAAATTTTGAACATCTTGTCCCACCTAACATTATCAAAAGCTTTTTCTAAATCAACAAATGCCATAAAAGTATCTTTGTTTTTCTTGATCCGCCCTTCAAGTATTAATCTTAAAGACAGAATTGCTTCCCTTGTACCGCGATTTTTCCTAAACCCAAACTGATCTTCACCTACTATCTCTTCTACTACCCTTTCCATCCTTCTGTATATTATTCTGGCCAGTAATTTTGAAGCATGTGTTTATAGACTAATGGTGCAATAATTCTCACATTTGTCGGCTAGTGCTTTCGTTGGAAGTGTGAAGATGATGTTTTTATTAAAATCAGTTGGAATTTCTCCTGTTTCATAACTTTTTGATATCAGCTTGAATAATCTCTCGATTCCTTCCTCTCCTAGAGATTTAAGAAGTTCTGCAGGGATCTCATCAATTCCAACTGCCTTATTTGCTTTCAAGTCATTCAGAGCTTTATTAAATTCTGTTCTCAAAACAGGATCTCCTAAGTCATTAATGTCGACATCGCCTTCCTTTTCCAATACACTATTGTTCAAGTCGTCCCCATCATACAGTTTCTCAATGTATTCCTTCCATCGGTTAGCTCTATCTTCTGAGCTTAAAAGAGGTTTCCCATCGGCAGCTTTAATGTTCATACAATCTTTTCTACATTTATCCAAAATTCCTGTTTGATCTTTCTATATGCAACATCTACTTTTCCTACGACCATTTCCTTTTCTACTTCTTCACACTTTTCTTGTAGCCATTTTTCTTTTGCTATTTTGCATTTCCTATTTATTTGATTTCTAAATTGCCTGTACTGCTCTCTTCCTGCTTCATCCTGAGCATTTTTGTACCTTCTCCTCTGATCCATCAGCTCCAAAATTTCTTCTGTGATCCAAGGTTTTCGGGCAGCTTGTTCCCTAAAGCCTAATGTTTCTTTGCCAGCTTTCATTATTTCGGTCTTTAATGCATTCCACTCGTCCTCGGTTGAGCTCCTTTCACAGTTACTTCTTAGACCTAAGTCTGCCATTTCTGCAAATTTTTCTCTTGTGCTGGATTGTTTCAGCTTATTCACTGCCAGTCTGTTCTGCTTATGCTGCTTCCTTATTCGCTTGATTTTCAGCCTGCACTTCATTACTATCAAATTATGGTCAGGGTCTATGTCTGCTCCTGGGTACGCTTTACAGTCTAGAACTTGATTCCTGAATCTCTGTTTGACCATGATATAATCTAGCTGATATCTGCCTGTATCCCCAGGACGTTTCCAGGTGTATATTCTTCTTGCATGGTTCTTAAACAGTGTGTTCGCCACTACTAGCTTATATCTTTCACAAAATTCTAGCAACCTGCTTCCTCGCTCATTTCTTTCTCCTAGACCAAAACTTCCTACAGTATTCCCCTCTTTTCCTTCTCCCACTATTGCATTACAATCACCCATGATTATTAGATTTTCCTCCCCTTTCACATATTGGATTAATTCTTCAATTTCAGCGTATATTTTTTCTATTTCTTCGTCATCTTCCTGTGACGTTGGCATATACACTTGTACTAATGTGGTTGGGACGGGCTTAGTTTCTAACCTCGTCAAAATAATCCTGTCACTAAACTGATCATAACAACTCACCCGTTTCCCTACTTTCTTGTGCATTACAAATTCTACACCAGTGACTCCATTGACAGCTTGTGTGCTAATTATCTTGTATTCCCCAGACCAGAAATCCTGTGCGTCCTTCCATTTAATCTCACTAATCCCAACAACATCTAACTTAAGTTGTTCCATCTCCCTTTTTAAGTTTTCTAACCTACCTGCCCTATTCAGACTTCTAACATTCCACGCTCCGACTCGTAGAATGTTTCTATCCATTCTGATGACTCCTCCCTGAGCAGTCCCCACCCGGAGATCCGATTGGGGGACTATTTTACCTCCGGAATATTTTACCCAGGAAGAAGCCATCATGATATATGTAATTTGAGAAGATTACATGTCCTCTGGATACCCTTTGGGTCTTTAATGCAGTGGTTTCCCGTTGCCTTCTGCATCCCCATGTCGTTGATCATTTCTGATTCATCTGCCTTTAGGGGCCATTTCCAACCCCAAGGGCAAGAGGGTGTGCTGAACCACTCCCCGCTCTTCCGCCCTCCTTTCGGAGGCCGTTGGCAAGCAGTTGGTGACTCCTTATACCGGGAATCTTTCAGTTGCCAGAGCCTCGTCCGTGCAAACAGGGTGCATCACGTGAAGGAGAGGTTGACATTTGGTTGGAAAAGATAAGTATTGTCTCTCCCAAACCCTTACACCCCCAAATAGATCATATCAAGGCTAAACAAATATTCAGAAACCAAGTTCTAGACCGTTAAGCATAACCAGGATGCGATGTAGACTCTGATCACAATTTGATAAGTTATGAAGTATAGAGAAAAACTGAAGAAGGAAGTTACACAGTTTTAAAATTAGCACGCTGCAGGAATCTTACATGACAGAGAAATGTACAGAATCTGTAGGTAGGTCTAGTATAAAATTGTGAAAGAAATTCAACCCAAGAAAACTGGAATAAACTGAAGAGAGAGATAATCATGGCTGGTAAAGAAATGTTAGAACATTGATTGGAGGAGAAAGCAAAAAATGCTGAAGACAAGGTCAGTACACGTCAGTGGTGATATTTTAGATATTAGATATACAGAAAATGCCAAAGAAAATTGGCTGAGGGAAAAGTGTGAAGAATTAATGAGATAAATTATTATAGTTAAGGTAAATATGGCTCATAAGAGGATCAAACACAGTTTTGGAGAAATGATGAAAATGTGTATAAAAATTAAAAGTGCATATGTGAAACTACTTTTATGCTCAGAGGACAGAGCTAATGAAAGGAATGCATAGAGAAACAGAAACAGTATTCTAGGGATGGTATCAACAACAGTGTGCTAGAAAAAGATAAGGATGTTGATATTGATGCTGTTTTAAAAGCAGAATTGTACAGTTTATCTTCAAACTTCTAAAGAAACCACTAGCTGGAAACTACTGCCACAAAATTCAAAATATACCAACTGCAATGATACAAAAAAAAAAAAAAAAATATTGAAAGGAAAGTGGAAGAAATATGAGGTGAAGTGTTCTCTGTTTGTGTGTGTGAACTGCTGTGTGCTCAACTAGTACTATTACATCATCAACTAAGGTTTTCTGATGAAATTAGTTTAAAACTTTGAATTATAAAGTAAATTGTTAGGACTATTGTTAGTGAGATGAAATATTAATATTTTCAAATACATCAACAATTGTCTATTGTCATTTGTTAATAATAATTTATTTTTTGCTAGTTTTATTAATTTAGAATTAGCTGAAAGCTTGATAGTTAGATTAAAGACAGCAAATTGTAGTTAAACTTTTTGGTATATCAATTTTAACATCTTAAATCATTTTAGATCTATAAATAAAAATGAAATGCCATTCATTGGTAACGGCATCAGTTGAGAACAGCTGGACCGATTTGGATAATTAATATTATTATTATTTTTTAATGTTCGTAATAGTCCAAATAAGGTTTTTAGAAAAAGAAAAATTTGAAAAGTTGCTTCGAAAATTTGGGGAAAACTGAAAGTATATTTTTCTGTAGAAAATGTTCTAAGGTTTATAGAAAAAGAAAAATTGTAAAAGATGTACAGAAAATTGGGGAAAATATGAAAGTTCTTTTCCTCTAAGGACCGATTTGGATATTTTTTTTTTTTTTAAATTAGTAATAGTTTGAATAAGGTTGTTACTGAAGAAACAATAGAAATGGAAAAATTTGGGAAAACTGAAAGCGATTTTTTTCTATTGGATTATTGTACTAACTCATGATTTGAATGATGGATATGAGCAATATTGTTTCGTTTTGTTCATTTTGCTCTGGGGATGGAAATAATTAAAATGTTTTCTTTTGGAAAAAGAAAGGGGGGGGGGGAAAAAACTGGACCGATTTCAAAAATGCATTTCAGCCTAAATTAAAATAAAATTACATCTGTTTTTATTTTTGTGCTGTTTCACGATCTGTACAACAAATGTAGTTAATTTATTTCTATTCCATTAATATTAATTGACAAAATTTGCTCGATGATATCGAACAAAGTATTACCTCAATTAAGCATGACAGCGCCCAATAGACTTATGTAAAAAACATTTAATCAATAGTTGTGTCCACTTATCTATCTGTATAAACGAAAATGAAATGATGTTCGTTGGCAACCACATCACTAGAGAACGACTGGACTGATTTGGCTAAATTTTTTTAAAAATGTTCATAATAGTACGAATAAGGTTTTTTGAGAAAGAAACATTGGAAAAGTTACCTGAAAAATTAGGTAACAACTGAAAGAACTTTTTCTCAACACCAATTTAGCTTCTTCTTTTTTTATGTTCATAATAGTCCGAATAAGGCTTCAGGGAAAGAAAAATTACTAGAGTTGCTGGGAAAATTCTGTAAAAACTGAAAGTTCTTTTTTGTATTGGATCTTTGTACAAACAAATCATGGATATGCATAATTCTTTTTTGTGTGTTTGTTTTGTTCCTTAAGCTTCCGGGGTGGATAGCACAAATGGCATAGAAATTTTCTGGTTTGTTAGAGAACATTATGGAGAGTGACTATTAGCCAGGAATATGGTGGGGATAAATTCAGAGAACACAGGGAGGGCTAGTGATTTTTTACTTAGGGCTTTACACCTCATCGACGTCGAAGTCATTAGAGGCGGGATGAGACTATGGGCAAGGAACAGGAAGAGATTCAGCAATGGCATTGGCCTTTTTAATGGAAGCATCTAAGCTATTTCATTGTTAGTTGCCAGCCTGTATCAGGTAGCTACCCGACTCTATTGTTGAAGAAGAGATATGAGCCTCAAAATTTGAATGCTCTATGTCAGCGGTCGGCAACCTTTTAGCAGACAAGGGCCGCAAGGTGGCAAAACAAAGTAAAGGCGGGGCCGCACATACATAGTAAAAATGCGAAAACTCATTTTTCAAATTTTATTAATACAAATGAGGAAAAGTTACAAAATTGATCTTACACACTAAATTCAGTGTGACGTTTGAGGTTGCATTTGACTGGCTATTTTTTTATGTCAGCTATCATGTTAGAAATTGAAATACGTAATATATCTCTCAAATGCTCATCTGTGAGACGAGAAGCGTATTTATTTTTTCGATAATTAGACGACTAAAAAAGTTTGCCCGCATAAATAAGTGCTTCCAAAAATTGAAATAAACTGCTGAGCAAACTTTTTCAATTCGACAAAATCAGAAAAGCTACCATAAAATTTGACCAAATCATTCATCTCGTAAAAGGCATTTTTTAGACTCTTAATGGATTGAAGTTCAATTACATTCATTTGTAAATTACTGGGTACATCCTCAACATCGCATGAAAAAGGGTTAGCAAAAAATCTTCAGTTTGTTCGAAACCTTCTCGAAATCACCAAATCTGTCACTGAATTAACCTTGTAAATCCATTGAAATGCCTTTCATTGTCTCACTATCTCAATTAAAATCAATGTCAGCTTCCTCGACAGCCTTTAGACAATTCGGGAAGTGATCTAATTTTTTTTCATCAATATGTTTTATGAAGAGCCGGTTTTCTGTTTGAAATGCTTTTACGTCTGCATGCATATCAGATATTAGTTTGTTTTTCCCTTGAAGCTTGACATTCAGCGTATTTAATTCAGGAGTTAAATCTGTCAAAAATCCAAGATCTATTAACCATTGAAGGTCTGTTAGCTCTGGAACAGATTTACCTTTCTGATTCATAAAAGTGTTGATTTCTTTTCTGAGATCGAAAAATCTTTTCAGTACTGCACCTCTCCTTAACCATCTTACTTCTGAATAATAAAGGACATCTTGATGATCTGCTCCCATTTCGGTTAGAAACTCTCGGAATTGATGATGTGTCAACCCATTATTTCTGATATAGTTTACAGAGGATATCACGATGTCCATTACTTTTCTCCATGAAACGACTTTGGAACATAACGCTTCTTGGTGGATAATGCAATGAAAAAATAAAGGGATTTCACATACTATCTCTGCCAATTTTGTTTTAATTCTACCCACAAGGCCCTGGTTTTGTCCACTCATGTTTCTACGTCTGTCAGTTGTTAGACTTACCAATTTTTCCCACGCTAATTGCATTGACGTCATTGCCTGTTCTAAGTGACAAAACAAATCTTCCCCCGTAGTCGTTCCCTTAAAACTACATACTGTTAAAGTTCCTCACACACTTTGAAGTACTTATCAATTCCACAAACAAATATTAGAAGCTGGGCAGTATCTGACACATCATTACTTTCATCAGTAGCTAAGGAGAACCATTAAAATTATTGTGCCTTTTCCAAAGTTTTTCGCATAAATTAGCGCCCAAATCTTCATTGCACCGGGAACAAGGTCTGGAAGAAAAGCTTATATTTTCAGATTTATTTTTTTGATCTGGGCATACCTCTTCAGCCATAGCTAAGGCACATTATTTTATTAATTCGCTGTCGGTAAACGGTCGCCCAGACTTAACAAGTATTTCCGCCACCATTAAACTCGCACGTATATTTGACTCGTTACTTTGAAATTGCACCTTAAAAACACTTTGTTGGTTCTTGAATGAAGATTTGAGCGAGTTAATTTTGTTTTTCCGGGAATCACCAACTAGGCACGCAAATTTTGCTTTATGCTCGGTATCATAGTGACGTTTGACGTTATATTCTTTTTGTATAGCAAGGGTTTTTTGGCATTTTAAGCATAGCGGCTTTCCATTGCAATTAATAAAAAAGTATAAACCTGTCCATGCATCGCTAAACACTCTATTTTCTTCAGTTAACTTCCTCTTTTTTGTAGCCATCAGTAAAACTTATAACCAACAATGCAAAATACACGCTGTAAGGATAAAAGCCGTCTTGAAAACATGTCACTTATTTCACTATGTAATTGTATGAATTATCAATATCTCACACTTAGCGAACTGTAAACAAAATAGTAGGTATTCGTAGTTCACAGAACAATAACTAAATCGTAGGTACAGGGCCACGGCGGGGGCGTGCACACATGAAATAACTTGTTTCACTCAATGACACAGCCAGCGCGGACGGACGGCGGGCGAGCAAGAGAAGATTATTGTCAACGCTGAGGGAATCGTTCCCTCTCGCACTTGTCCTGCTCTGTTCGCGTAGTTCATTCGCTGCGCTGTTAGATCACGTTCACTCTTTTATGCATTTATATATTATTATTTTATAATATGGACTTTCGATATGATTTTTATGACGGACACGGGCCGCCCGCGGGCCGCGCGTTGCCGACTGCTGCTCTATGTGTTTTTCCATGTTTCGACACCACAGCAATTTTCAGCTTTGGTAAGTGGAGGATATACCCCTGCCCAAATGTTTACATATTGTTAAATTCGGCATTTGCACACCTTCCGAACCACATGACTCATTTTCTACAGCATGAATAAGATGTAAAACCGAAATATTGTGTATTCTTGTGTTTGTCATATATGTTTTTCACTCCAGCCTTCAACTTTGGTGAGTGATGAGTCATTTTCCCTTTCCTTGTAATGTATATTACATATACATTCACGTGGAAAAGAAAGGGAAAATACACCCAACACTCACCAAAGCTGAAGGGAGGAGGGCAGCAGCAACACAGCACAACACACAAACAAATAAAAAACAATATTTCGGGTGAAAAATTCCCTTTTTCAAGTTAACAGATAGGTGGCTGGGTCTTGCGCAAGACCCAGCCACCTATCTGTTAACTTGAAAAAGGGAATTTTTCACCCGAAATATTGTTTTTTATTTGTTTGTGTGTTGTGCTGTGTTGCTGCTGCCCTCCTCCCTTCAGCTTTGGTGAGTGTTGGGTGTATTTTCCCTTTCTTTTCCATGTAAATATTGCCTCGCGGCATTTCTTTCCTTTCATTGTTACTTACATATACATTCATCATATGATAAATAAATAAAACTACTAATATTTAACTTGAATGTAAAGGAAGCATTCAAGGAAGTAAAAATGAAAAATGAATGTGGCATAAATGATCAAGGAGAAAATCCATTATACTGCTGTTTGCTGAGGTACTGTTAGCAGACAACAGTGAGAATATAGAGAAATTAGTATGTAGCATGAATAGGATGATGGTAACAATGAAACTGCCATTAGGCAATGAAAATAAGGAAGAGTAGGGTTATTTTTCCTATACTTCCTTATTTTCCTATAACAAGAGTAAAATAATGGGCCCAGAATTTCAATAATAATGAAATATAAAATGCTTTAAGACAATGAAAATAATGAATTTTGGGGGTAGTAAACCCATTGCTTATCACACATCAAGACAGAAGGGTAACAACAAACACAAGAAAGGAATGAACACATTTCGTAATATTTTGGCTTAAAACCTCATCCATGAACAAACACAAGCCAAAGGCAAAGGAGATTTTTAACATTCTTATTGTTTTCTGCTGTTCTGCTGCCTTCAGCTTTGGTTAAAGATGGCTCTACTTTATCTATGCATCATTATTTTGGAAGAAGAATATAGACTCATGGAAATTAAAGCAAGATAAAGTTCACGAAATGTACCAGAAATGATACAAGTAGTAACAACAGTAGATTAAATACCACTACCTATATCATCAGATGTGATAGGAGAAGTATGTGAATTCTGTTATTTAGGAAGAAAAATTACAACTACTATCAGAAGCAAGAATGATGAAGCCAAAATAGCACTATTAAAGAGAGCCTTTTGAAAAGAGAAATGTTTGTCTCAAATATTGACTTTGGACTCAGAAAGAAGTTTCTAAAAATGAACTTATGGACTGTAGGAATGATTGAAAGAAAATTGAAGCATTTAAAAGATAGTGGTGTAGAAGGATGCTGAAAATTAAGTGGGAAAAAAGTATGAAATTGATGTATACTGGAAATGGAGGATTTGGAAGTGTCTCACAGAATTAGGTGACGGAATAGTGAGTCACATTTCAGAGCATGCAGTATTGTTTAATTTGTTTGTGGAGTGGAAAGTTGAAGGAATGAAGTGTGGAGGAAAACAAAGATTAGAATAACTGAGGATGTTAGTTGTAATTAATATGATGAGATGAAGAAGTTAGCTCAAAATAGGAAGAGACAGATCATCACCCAATTGAGTGACTAGTGACAGGTGAAAAATATAAAAGTTATCTCATGCATTTTAACATATCTAATGCATATCATGGATCTTTTTTCTTTCTTCTCTTTACGTTTACTGTAACATTCTAGTTTCTACTGCTATTAAGATGACAACTGCTCAGGAGTTTGCTATCATCTCTAACATCTCAGTATTTCCACATTCTTCTTGTTATCCGCTTCACCAATTATTTCTGACTGATCAAGTCCATTTCTCTCTCTCCTTTCTGTAGTAGTCATAAATCTCTTTTCAAGTAGTACGATAGAAATATTCTATGAATTTATCCATAAGCAACTTCAATACTGCTGGCTCCGTGTTACTTATTACAGCTCTTAACCTCTTAATTTTATTTTTTGCTCCTGGCTCCCAGACTTCCTAAAATTTACTATACATATTCTGATCCCCCCTTTATTGTATGCACTGATTTGAACATTATTGCTCTTCCAACCATAGATATGGTATTTCTTCACCCTGCATGCTTTGAATTATATCTCCTCACCTTTCATTCCTTAATGTTAACACCAGATAAAGGCAGGAGGGCCATAGGCAAACAGTTTAGACCTAGAACATTCAGTGGCAGCAATTGCCAGTTAACACAACTTGAACAACCTTAAAAACTGTTTTATGGTGAGAGATGTCAAGAGCTCTTCCTGATATTACTGCCCCTTTTGAACTCCATAAATGAGAACTAGCCTACCAACATATTCTTGATATTAGGTATCCACTTGATATTAACTTCCAGCAAGATCCCATCAGTAAACCTGTTACTTATTATTATTATACACTAGCATTTCCCAACACCTTCTCCCTAGCATACTTCACATTTTGCAGATGTAAAGATAAAACCACAATTGTGCTAAGTGATCCCCACATAAAACACAATGAATTTAGTTTTTAAGAATTTAAATTGCCATGTTACTGATATCATTACTGTTGCTCACAGATTAATTTAGTTTTAATAATTAAAATTGCCTTTACAGGTGTCATGTTGCTAATCAACCAGATATAGGTAATCAAAAACAATATTAACAGATTTTTTTTTTTTTTAATGGATTGTTTACCTTTGATGTAATGTTGGAGTGTATAAAGACAGCAAACTAAATTAATTCTAGCAAAATTCTTAATGTTCTAAGATTAAGAAAGGCCAAAAAACAAATAAATTAGCCGAAGAAAGATACAGTACTCATTTACAACCTATAACATTTGTTCCAGAAGAGACATAGTAACAAGTAGAAGAAGTTTATTCCCAACCTAACTGTACTTTTCACTTCCAGTTTTGCCATAATAATTTAATGGAAAATGCTGGGGTTTTTTTTGTTTTTTTTTTTTACCCATTCTTGTTTTACGCCTCACTGATGTTGAAGTTGTCAGCTTTGAAAAGAGTATTTAGGACATGGAAGGAATTTGGCCATGGCCTTTTGTAGTAACCATCCTGAAATTCATTTGGAGAGATTCTGGGAAAACTCTGAAACCAAAATCTGAATGGCTGGACAGGGATTTGAAGCTAAGTCCTCCCAAATTTAAGGCCTAAGTGTTACTGCTCACTCATCAGGCTCTGTGGAAAACTTTCTCAGGTGTATTCACATTTATAGTTATCTTCCTCTTTTGGATCATATTTTGAAATTTTGAAGGGTGATTCCACACTTCAGTAATGATACAATGTATTACCGAGGTTAAAATATTTTTGTTTCACCAGCTTAAGTCTGTAACTAGTGAGAATGTTATATGTATTTCTTTACTTTTCTGATTTCATAAGATGACCTTCATTTGCTTGATTGCCCCATTGTACATTTCCTCACTTATAATAATAAACAGTTGCTCTCAGGATATTATTGCAACTGTGTCAACTCAGTGAAGACACTGAAGTTACTTTTCAATATCTTCTTTCTCTTCTAGAGAATAAATCTCAACAGAAAGTCTACATACACCAGTAAAATTCTTTAAATATTTATTGCAGTTTATTAGATGTGTAATTATCTTGTTTAAGTAGATTATAAAAAAGGTAAGCATCCCAATCTAACAAATTTATTTATTAAGAAAATAAGCAAAAGCTACAAGTAAGGAAAAAGTTTTCAGAAATGCTCAACTATTTACAAATTCTTACAGACACTCCAGTTCAATATATGCATATTTACCTGAAATCTGATCTTCAATATTTTCAGAATTGGTTTTCTCTTCCTCACAACCCAAATTTTTGCTCTCACGTGGGATGTTGCGTGCGGGTGTCATGTTGCTCTGCAGTGTATGGGTTATATCATAACTGTAGCTGTAATTATTGGGAATATTTTTTTCAATAGCCAAAATGAGAAAAATAAGGAATTCCTTTAGCTAGGCTTATTAAATATCCTCAAATAAATTACTATACCAGCCTCATTAAATGTGTATTATATTCTACAGTAAGTTATCATGATAGTCATACTTCATTTATATTGCTGGTTACCATTCCTCATCAATAAATAACAAAACCCTAATATACAAAAGTTGCTTCTGCAAGAGTAATGACAAATACATAAAAACATTGTATATCGAAAACAATTATAAAGGGCTTATTCGACGTAGACATCTACGTCACTAATAAGCAAGTTGGTGGCCAGGTGTGAATACTTATTAGGGGTAAAAACATAATACAAGAGTGGGAAGTTGTTGTTACCTTTCAACTCTTTTTGAATATGCCTAAATCAACTCGTGTGCCAGTGCCATCTTCCCATCAACTGTAGTAAGTAGTGGTTTCCTCTATCACAACTTTTATTTGTAAATATTTTAATTTACACAGTGTAAGTGAAGGGATCCATTTCTTACCACGGGTGATTGCAGGAAAGGTAAAGGAACAAAAAAAGCGAGATTTTTTTTTTTTTTTTTTTTTTTGAAAATACTGATTGCAGTTTTTACATGTATGTGCTGTCTCTAGTGAACTCTAGATAAATGAAGTGGTACACATGTAGGATGGAAGTGATAGCAAATTGAATGACCACAGATAATAAGAGAAATAAGAATGAGGGAAAATCTATCACTATTTCCCAGAAATGCTTACATGTTCACCTTTCTGCCATTACCTGTCAGAAATGAATGTTCCTCAGTCTCTTTCATTATTTATTCCTGCTAATCAATGCCTTTTGTTTTTGGTCAAAAATATTGCAATGTACTTCATTACAAATTACACAGATTCCTAGCAGTTTTAAAGAGTAGCGTCTTAATATTGCTCAGCAATTTCCCTCACGGCAGACATTTTCCAGTCTCAAAGTATACACATATCCTAATACTAAAAAATCTTCAAAGTTGAAAATCAGGAAACACTAGAATGATATACCACTACATTTTTAAAACTGTTCACAATCACTTATGGATATTTCTAAAATGGAAAGTGGGAGCTATACCAAGCTTAATACAATGTATGAGGCTGGCTAATCCAACTGAACAATGGCTCCTGGTTAGCTGGTTTACATGAAGACTCTAACCACAATATATACTTTACAACACCAGTCCAATTCAAATTTACATGTCACCTAACTTTTAGCACATTACTAACAACTTTCAAATATTTTTTTTAGATATATAAAATAAAAAGGTTACAATACACAAAAGAAATTAAATACACACACACACACATAAAATGTCATCTAGCAAAATATCAGAACCAGCTGGATATAGTTATTTTATCATTTGAGCCGAGTTATCCACAAAAATAATTTTAAAAAAAGCATCCATCAAGATTGACATGGACATAAGGCAAGCAGTAACTACTGTTTCCTATACAATCCCTGATCTGTTTTATGCAAGGAATATTGATTATCTGGTCTATCTCTCTTCATGATTAAATAAATTTTTTTCTGAAGAAAACTGATATTTTACAAGAAAAATACAATTTAAATCTCAAAATTTGACTCATACTTCAAATTACCTGAAGTAAAAATTACTTGATAGATCAATATTTTGAAACATTTTTACATATCTCTGTTCATCAGGATGTGTAAGTTTAATGCCATCATTTGGGATATATATCATACTGGTATCTTCAATTTTGTATATAGTATGATGGCCTATGACAGCCACTAATCTTCTCTTTGTTATTAAAATGATGTAATAGCCCTCCAGAAACCTAATAAAACCTGTGAAGAAACATCATCCATCATTAAAAATTATTGAAATATGTAAGCATACAGTTATGTAGTAATTCTGGAACTATTATGTACGGTAATGTATAGATGAACTTTAATTGTAAGATTATACAATCAATTAATTAATGAATGTCACTAGAGGGTCATTTTCCATATATCCCTATCTTTGTAGCCATGAAAAAATTATTAATATGGAAATAAAATACAGTTGCAAAAAATAATTATATTTCTGTGAGAATTTGAAGCATAATATTGTTAGCTGAATAAAAGTTCCATTCTATTTCAAATACACCTCCTGGTTACCTCCTTGTGGCTAACTGAAACGTTGTGAACTTAACAAGCCTTTGACAGCCTTTCAGACTGTGTCATTGTTTGCCCATTTGGAAATTCATCATTATCACGTTACCCCAACATATTTTCCTACATCACAGGATTTTTGCCATGTCAGGCAAAAAACTTGTTTATTCTAAATACCATCCAAGGAAGAAGTAGTAGTGAAGAACTTAGTTGTGTGCACCACATAACCACTTGTAACATACAGGACAAAATGAGCAGCTTTAGTAGTTTACATGTCTCAAAGACATTACTGATTTATGGCGTCTATATGAATACTGACAATATGATTTCACCTGAGTGGTAAGTTAAAGTACATTTATAGCTTACATATCAACATCATGTAACGGAATACTTACAACCACCATTACTAGCTTATGATGTGTCTGATACTAGCATCACCAAAATTCAGAATGCCCTCACCATTCTTTCCAATAAATGAAGGATTTTGAAGCATTTCCCAATCCCCTGGCAAATGTTATGCCACGATATTTACATTCCAAGTCTTCATCAAGCAATTCCTTCCCCTCCCTATGATCATAATCAACTTTTAGTTTTTTGAGTATCTAATAAGCTGACTCTTCATTGCACATATCTTCATCCCACGTTAACTTACCTAATCACAAATCACTTTTTCATCCACTCCAATTGTTTTTACTTTAATTACCATATTATGGCTCAGTCTGCTAAATGTCTTAGAAAGATCTAGTGTTACACTATCAATTTGGCCCTGTCTTGTTCATTTCATTTGCAATATTTTTCATATGACCTACATAGTTCACATAAAGTATGTTGTGCCTAACCCCGATCTTAGCACTCGTATGCGACATGACGACCATGACAGGCCTTAGGAAATCCTGGAATTTCCTATTATTTTAAACAGCAAATCTACAGATGCCGAAATTGTCTCAGTGAATTCACTCACTGAAATATTAGAAAAATTTTGGACACTTTTAAGAGCACTAATAATTTAAATATGCAAATAAATTGACATTTTATAAATGCAATAGGTTAAATAAATGGACACTCTTGAAGTGAAATAGAATTTAAAAATTTAAACAAAATGGACACCTCTTCAAGTGATTCATTGATTTGTGAACATATTTTTCTTTTTCATAAATTTTTTATGGTGTTATAAACAAAATTGTTGTGCATGTGAAAACACAACAAATTTTCTATATTTTTCTGTATGTCAACATGTACATTTTGTAAATTTTTTAAGCTGGTATCAGGTTAGGGAACTTGAGTTTGTAATGTAACAACCGCTCCCTCCACGTAGCCCAGTGTTAGCTTTCTACCCAACCCCTGCCACCCCTAGACTGAGCCATATAGTTTATGGACGCTCCCTTAGGCCTGCAACTGAAACTTTTCAAAATATATTGAGTTTTTTACTGGAAGTGATTCTTTTATTTCAAAAGTGTATCCAGATTTGTCACTGTTGTTATATTTATAGTGGTGGATATGTTCCTTATGTCTCTCCGCCACAATGCGGCCTGTCTCACCACAGCTGCAGGGGATTTCATAAACACCCACAAGGTGGTATGTAAGCTGTCTTTTACCCTGGTTAATGACTGGCCAAGTTTTCAGTGAGCCTTATACACTATTCGCACCTCTACCCGCTTTAAAAATTTCCCAATCCGGTCAGTGATACCATGAACGAATAGGAGACAGGCGAATTTTCTTGGCACATTGATACCATGGGATAAGTTGACATCCTCCATGGGTGTTTTAGGTTTTAAAACCCTTCTGATGTCGGATTCATTATAGGCGTTGGCTTGGAATATTTTTGTAAGTGTCTCCATTTCTTCCTTCAGGCTTTCCGAGACACATACTCTCCTCACTCTTAAGATTGGTGATATTAATACACCCCTCTTCGTTGCTGGGTGATGGTGCAACATGGCACGCAGATATCTATTAGCATGGGTCGCCTTGCGGTACACAGTATGGCGGCCGCAGAAGTCTTAGGAATCATTTAACGGTATTACAGTCACAAATACGGAAAAAAGCCTGAAGTTTATTTGTGCACTGTAATGCTCGTAGTTTCAATTTCGCAGTAAATGGAATTGAGAGTGTTATAACAGTGAGAAAATTCATTGGAACAATAATATATTTGGTAAACACATGCGAGACTCGCCGAAATGACTTGGACAAACTGCAAATCGGAATAGAAAATAGGAACTATTTATGGTTTGCCTTCTCTTGCAGTATATTATCCGACAGCAAAATTGTAAACATTACAATTTAATATAAGTTTATAAATTGCAGTTTTGCACTAGTGAAAAAATTATTAATTTTTTACTGACAGTTTAAAATCAGTAAGAGGATATTGTCAGCAGATAAGGCAATTTTTGATATGGTCATTATGCAGCCAGAGAAGAAGATAGTGCTGTCGCTGTTAAGGCTGCTAGACTTTACTTCTACATGGAATCATTTAACAACAGTGATAGAAATTTTTTATTGTGTCAAAATTTTGAAGGCACATCTACAGAAATTGTTAGTGAATTGTATGGGAAGATAGAACCAATCATCACTGTTTTATAGTGTGCTCAAGTTAGAGGAAATGTCTAGTAAGATACTACCTTTGAAATCCAATGGAACACAAAACCACATCAGCATAAAATTTCCAAGTGTCTCGACCAAGGTAAAAGTGAAAACCTCTGATTCAAAACAACTAAAAGACCTCTGATTCAAAACAAATAAAAAATCGCTGATTCAAAACAACTCAATAATTTTTTCAAAAATCTTATTTCAAGTTTATGATCAAGTACTCATGTCACTAAAAAGTCGATTCAAAAATTCCACTCTTTCAAATTGTTAGCACGATTCACTTTGGCACAGCCCACAAATGTTAAAAAATATATAAATTTCTGTAACGGTGATTCTGACCAAGAAAAATAGAGGATTCATACCAGAGTTTGTGGGCAATATTTGACTATTTGTCACAACTCCTGGGTCATCCTTTTTGAATGAATGAAGTTTTTCTGTCTTAGGGCGGCTGAATATTTACCTAAGATAGACAATGTTACAAGATATTGACTCAATAACATCGCAATACTACATACATAACCTCACTGACAAATGTGATTTGGAAATATTGTTGAATCAGTTCATTTCCAAACAAGCAAAGCATAGCACTTTTTTCTTTTTCTTTTTTTTTTGCATTCTGCAATTAATACTGAATATTGTGTAGTGGCGATGTACGGAATTTTTGGCTAAAGCTGGGACAGAGTTGATTGCATATAGTAACACATCCAGGGCAGTTGCATCAGCTAAAGACAACAGTTACAGGCAATGATAGTAAAGCAGGTCAAAGTGTCAGCAGAATTATGCTGGAGCATGACGGCACTGGGAAGAAGATAGTAGGGAAGCAATCACTACTATTGGCTGGAGGTCCTCCACACTGTTATATCCATGGAAAAGAGCGTGAACAAAACCCAATTGCACTAGCAGAACTGGGTTGAACTTGATCGATTGGTAGAGTCGCTCTCTCTTTGGCAGGAAGATCGTCTTTGACAGGTATGGAGTGATGGAGCTAGGCGAAGAAGGACTAAGAGGCGAGCCGTAGTCTACAATAGGGGCAGCCAGAAGTCTACGCCAACAACAGTCACTATAACAGGTGGGAGAAAGCCACTGAAGCAACGTAACGGGGAAGTGAAGTAGTAGAACTAAGTAATGGGGTCATTGCCTATGGAGGAATCAAAAGGAGTTAAGATTGTTATTGTTGTACATAAACCTGATGTGAATAAATTGTACACATGTATATACCCTTACTGAGAGTTTCAATTGCAAGTACTACCACTCTCATGGCAAGAGTACAGGGCCGGCGTTAGGGGTTAGGGTAAGCGGGTCAAATGTAAAATGTACCCGGGCCCGTCAGCTGATCGGGGGCCCCGATTACCGGCTGCAGGGGCCCCGATTACTGGCTGCAGGGGCCCCATGCCTCGAAGCCAAGAATCCGCCCATTGTCGCCCGGCTATTTTGTAGAGCTTATATGGTGTCCGCCAAGCAATCAAGCATTGGGGGTGAAGGTAGTACTACTATAGTAAGTGATATGTAAGAGAAAGTAAAATAAGAAGATTGAGAGACAGAAATCAACAGAAATCATCGTTCGACTATAACAGTGTTACAGGATCGGCATAGTGGCCTTCTTTTGCCATTCAGCAGTGAGCAGAATTGGAGTGCAGGAATCAGCCCAACACGGCGCAGCAAAAGGGAGTTAAAGGTCACTGTGATTGCTGAACTAAGCAGAGCCGCATCAACGCAATGAAAACAGTGAGTACACAAGGTGAGAGTATGGAAGGATGTGAGAGCAATACTAGTGGGGAATTTTTATCCTAAATGTACAGTGGATCACTACGCCATTAGTACGCTTTCAATTCATCAACGGACTGGCAAGACGGTAGCAGATTAGGTGAGTAGATTGGATGGAATTGTGCATGAATTGCGAGAAGCAACAAAAAAGGATTTTAAAGGGAGTGAATTAAATGGAGCTTTGAAATTAGTTCATAATCTGAGCCGTGCTGTATTCATGAACGGGCTAATAGACGAGAAAATCGTAGCAGTTCTGAGAGCGCGAGGAATGGATTTAATTTTATCAGAGATCATTGATATCGCACTTCTGGAAGAAACGGTAATTTTGTCAGTCAAGGAGAAGCGGCAGTATCAAGGAGCAGAAACCAAGTTGCATACAGACTTCGATAGAGAAAAGAATGGAGGTTGGCGACCAAGGAATGAAAGGGCAGCGGATGTTTGCAGAATTTGCAAAAAATGGGGCCACAACACAAGACAATGTGTAAAAGCTCCAAGCATGCGAGAATTGGGACACACAGCAAGAGTGTGGGGCCAATTGTGTGATCAAATCAGCCATGAGTTGAGGCGGTGCTGAAATGACGCAGGTGGGAGACAGTGCACTGCACGAACGTGTAAACATGCTGAGAGCAGGGATTTTGACGAGGAGCCCAAGGACGCTGTAAGGGAATTACGCTGATGGAGAAACGGACCAGGGAAATTAGGAGCTGTGAACAAACAAGAGTTTAAGGGCAACTGCAGAAGGATGTAAATTTAGGAAAGCCAAGGCCCTGTGAACCATGGAAGTTGTCGAGCCACAGGGGAGAGTGCCACAACTACAGTGCAATAAAATGTAGAAAATGTCAGAATTGGGGACATGACCCACAAGATTGTAATGCTTGACAAGTGTGTGGAGTGCAGAAGAATGGCAGAAAACTAAAGACGCAGGGAACTATGCAGTCAAGTGCCATTTGGAGACGGAGTTCGGAAGAAAGGGGCTGCAACAATCAGAACCAAAATGACTACATTGAGTTGGAATGTGAGTAGAGTATCAATGGAAAAATCAAATTTTTGCTCGATACCAGGACTTCTGCGTCTCTTGTCAGATTGGAATGTATAAGAGAGGGCCTTAAGAAGAACATGATGAAGGGCATACGTATTCAAAGAATCACAGGAAACCCAATATTCACTGAAGGAGTGATAATGGTTATTCTGAAAGAAGGTTGGGAGCTGAAAATGTGTAATAAGATGCAAGTGGTTTCGGCAGGAGTAGACACACTCTACAAAGGAATTCTAGGTCATGATTGGTTGAAGAAGTATAGAGCCATCATAGACTATGGAAAATCGGTGGTGAGAATTCAGGGATATACCCTTAAGATGCAAAGTGAATTTGAAGAGGTCGCTAAGCGGCGCCAGGAAGAAAAATTACAAGAGGAATCAGGAGAGAATGCTATGTATTTGTGTCGGTGCACAGCAAGAGAAAATAATCGAACTCGCAATCAAAGGAGTTCAGGAAGATTCAGAAGCCGTCGTATTAAAGCAATAATTAGCAGCAGGCTATTGGTTCCCGAAGCACTGGTGAAGGTGCGAAAAGGAAAATGAATTCTAACGGCGTTAAATGTTTCAGAGTAAGAAGTCATGTTGAATAATCCACAGGTTACAGCAAAGAAATATGAGAAGCCGCAGGAGACAGTAAAGGTGCGCGCTGCCGCAACGAAACAAACTATGCAACGCAATAGCAATTTCTAATAAGTGAGGAAGGTTCATGCTTAGAGCATTTGGCAGAACAGACTGCAAGAATGGTGTGTGCAGTGCAACCAGAAGTTTGCCATTTGGAGAAAGGTACACTACAATACACAGGCACAATAGAGCATAAAATACAGCGGAGTTAGAAGCAGCGAAGAAAAGTAAGGAGCGGTGATATAAGGAAATGGAACACTCGAAAATAATGGAGAGCCAGGAGGAGAGTGGCTTATGTACAATGTATCAGAACGACTTTCTTTTGAAGGTAGATATGCGGACGCAAATAGCAGTGGAGAAGGAAATTCCAGGAAAAGCTGGGGGTGAAAGGAAGAAGAAAGAATTGCAGTGGGAATGCATACCCAAAAAGCAAGCAATTAATCTGCAAAACGACATAGAAAATCGACGCTGGCGACAGTATTGAAAAAGGAAATCCTAGACACGGGGGATACGTTGTTGGTAAGAAGGAGTTTATATACGGGCGTAGAAGAAACGTCACATGCAGAAGTAGTAAAGAAAGCAATTTGTGGCATGCTGAATACGCCGTCATTAATAAGTAATTAGCAAGTGGACAAGCAGAAATGAATGTAAGGAGCAGCGATAGGAAAAATACATTGGAGGAACTAATGGAGCTAATGCATTGTGAGACTAGATGTCTAAATCAGGCGAAAATGAGGCAAGAGTTAATGGTAACCAAGCAATGTTAGCCAGTGTTAGAAAATGAAGATACGCATGAAAGCGTAAAAATACGAAGGAACGGGAAAAATTGGAGTTCGCCAGAGATACGACGAAAGTCAAGAGAAGAAATTAAATTCGCACTGAAAAGCGAAATAATAAGTTATAGAAGCGTCAAAAAGTGAAAAGTGGAAAAAATAAACCAAGAGAAAACTCGAAACCAAGGTGCGAGGATTTAGTATGCAAGAAAGTGAGAATTAAAAGAAAAAGAAACTATAAGTCAGTACGGGCAGAAAACGCGACATTAGCATGCAAGAGAAAGAAGATATGAAGAAAAAGAAGAAAGCAAAAATAAGAGGTTGGAAAGCACAGAAGAACAGGGAAGCCGTATTAAAATATGCGACAGCTGTATACGTTACTACATCGCATACCAGGACAAAGTGTTCACCACATCTGTTATTTTATAGAGGAGAAGGAACCAGTTATAAAACATTGCCAAAAGCGCATAAATAAGGAAGCAACATTGTCAAGGAAACTAGTGTGCAAATTGCAGAGGTACACTAGTATTAGCATGCATTCGTCAAATGACCAAAGCGCAAGACGAGAAGGCTAAAGGAATTCCGCGGAAAAACATTGACGTACGGCGAGAAAGGAAACATTGTATGACGCAGCTCTATTAGCGAGGTATGGACGAGACCGCAGACGAATACAACAGTGGGAAAATGGGACCCAGGATCATGGCGGGTCGGCATAAGTTTAAGGCGTGGAGAGTTGAATCAACCAGACAGCAAGGAAAAAAAAAAAAAAAAAAAAAAAATTCGCTGATTGAAAACGCGAATGGAGCAAGATCAGATCACGAATCGGCAAGTAAGCATGGAGAACTAGGACAGTTACAACGGGGAAAAAAATTACGCCGAAGCATGCAGAGCTGTCACAAGTGTGAAGAGTCGAGAAGAAGCAAGGCCAGCGTATACACATAGTAAATATTTGGGGGTACAAATAATAAATAATGTCGGTATTAAGAATCAATGTGCAAAAAAAGATTCGAGACAATATGTGGCGTGTTATTATCAAAGGTAGTATAAAAACTATAAATGGGACAGTTAGAATAGAGTGGATACTAAAGAGTATATTAAGGAAGAACATATATGAAGATTTATTGTGAAGAAATGTGTGTGTGATAGAATTTTTACGAATTTTTCAGAACCTGTGAAGAAGTAGAAATACGTCGTGGACAAAACAAGAAACGAAGATACAGTACGAAACAGCGAGGAAGGTTTGACGCAAGAAGCTGATGATAGGGCTTTAGTATGTTCACAGAAATGAACGTGACAGCTACAAGGTGACTACGGGAGGAGATTCGCCACAGCAGCAAGAGCACGAGACACAGCAAGATTGACGAGGTAGCAGTACGTCAGCATGACCCTGAGTGATGCGGGGAGGCACGGCACTCAAGGCACGTTGACGTCACAAACTTACGTCACATGGCCCCAGAGGCTGACAACGGCAGAACATGAACAGCGGAGCGACAGCTGAGTGAAGGACGTGCGCGCACGTTAACAACAGAACGAGGCAGCTGGAGAACAGGAGCAGAAGACGGTAATTGAAACCAAACGATAATTACTGTATACATTTACATGTAACTTCAATTAATAATATGTAAAAAAAAAGGAGAGAGAAACTATGTACTTATTAGGGAAAAATGCTTAGGAGGGAAGATTAGACATAAAAGTAGAACAAAATAGAGGTAGGTCTGAGTGGAACAGACGTAAGTACCGGGGGGAGGGGGGGGGGGAACATGTAGTGGCGCTTTACAGAATTTTTGTCTAAAGTTGGGGGAAGAGTTGATTTCATATAGTAGAAGATAGATCCAGGGCAGTTGCATCAGCTAAAGAAAACAGAAACAGGCAAAGGAATGTGGCTACACAGATAGCAACGATAGTAAGGCAGGTCAAAGTGTCAGCAGAATTACACTGGAGCATGACGGCACTGGGAAGAAGATGGTAGGGATTCAATCACTACTATTGGCTGGAGGTCTTCCCCACTGTTGTATCCATGGAAGAGAGCGCGAACAAAACCCAATTGCAATAGCAGAATAGGGTCGAACTTGATCGATTGGTAGAGTCGCTCTCTCTTTGGCAGGAAGATCGTCTTTGACAGGTATGGAGTGATGGAGCTAGGTGAGGAAGGACTTAGAGGTGAGCCGTAGTCTACAATAGGGGCAGCCAGAAGTCTACGCCAACAACAGTCACTATAACAGGTGGGAGAAAGCCATTGCAGCAACGTAATGGGGAAGTGAAGTAGTAGAACTAAGTAATGGGGTCATTGCCTATGGAGGAGTCAAAGGGAGTTAAGAACGTAATTGCTTTACATAAACCTGATGTGAATAAATTGTACACATGTATATATCCTTTTTATATTGAGAGTTTCAATTGCAAGTACTATTACTCACATGGCAAAAGTCTATAGTATAACAGACTGTTCAGAGAATAATTACTCTTAGGAAAAAATCGGTTGTTATGGAGACCAGAAAAAAACAACAAAAGAGTTTTTTTTTGTTTTTTTTTTGACGAGCAACTAGATAAGGTTAGTTTGCATTTGGCGAGGTGTGTTGAAATAAAAGTAACTGTCAGCTAAGGACCTGGGTAATTCTTCGGTTTTGTTTAGAAATTAAATAAGGCGAAATAAAAATCAAGTGAGTAATAAGAAAGACTATTATTATTATTGTTTGTCATAAGAACTTAAAACGTGATTCTGTACTCCTGGCTATATATCCATCCATATTACTTATAAAACAAAAAGAAGTTAATAAAATATAACATTGGCGACATAAAAGCAACATACGACATGGCGACCATGCAGCAGACCTGCAGTAACTAATAAAAAAATACAAGTTATCACAACACCGAGCGACTAACTAAAGCTCGTAGGTAAAAAAAGAGTATTTGAGAAAAATGGGATAACATACCTACAGCAGCGCCTCTGGTGGAAAATTTACAACTACGCGGCATAAACCATCGCTGAATACCAACAGCTGGTCACAGATGGAGTAACTTTGGCATTTGCGGCAGTTGGAGTGTCCGACGAAACGAGTAAACAAACAACGCATGTCATTATAGCAAATATTTTTTTTATATTGCACTAAAGTGTTTCAATTTATCATACCGTACTAAACTTTGATTGTATAAGAATTGATTGTTCATAATTTTGAAAAATTCAATTATTTTCTTGACCTAACCTGTCATTCATATTGTAAACTAATAGACGTTGGATTTTGGCTAAAGCAAATATAACTGCGTATGCTTTCGTGCGAATTATCTTAATTCAGTTTAGAGAAGATACGATACAATGAATAATTTTATATGAACTAGAAAGCGGTTGCTTTTGATTTAATGTTGGTTTTGAAATTAAGGTCAATATCTCACTTGTACATAAAGGACTTATTAGTAGGTTGTATTACTACTTTCTGCAACTCCCTTTAAATATGCAGGAACCTAAAGATTCTAGGGAAGTACAGCCATCGAACCTTTCATGTGAATACATCATCACCGATTACCTATGTTGAAACACTGGTACCGAGTAATCATAACGGACCAGAATCGGGCATGAACCCTCAACTATCTTCAGATATTTCAGAGGTGAAACAATTACTATTAGGCATCTCTTCACAATTTAGACAATCACAGTTAAAATTCAAATTGGCTGCAAATAGACAAACCCAGTCCAAGATGACCGAAAAAATTAATGAGATATCGGAACAATTTAAATAATCACAGTCACTGCTAAAACTTGAGTTGTTGGCAGAAATTAAGAAATCGCATGAGAGCTTAAAAAAATCAATTTACTTCACAGTTTCAGAAGGTTACTACTCAAATAGATAATATTCATCAGTGGAAGAGAATTAGGGTCGACGAAGAGGAGTTTAAAGACGATATTTCGAATCAGACAAGCCAGCTGAAATCAACAGAGATATCATGTAAACAAATTAATTGCCAAGGGACGGAACAGATGGTAATAAGCGAAGAATTTGACTGAGTACTGAAAGTAGAAAAGCACAGTGAAGTTTATGAAAGAGAAGAAGATATGCAAAATAGTATTTACAAAGAAAAGGAAGATGAATACCTAGGAGCAAAATGTGATGTTGTGAATGGCCAGAGTAGAGGTAGCTGTGATGTCAAATATAGTATCAAACTGTAAGGTATCCCTCGCTTTATTTTCGAGATTTAGTTAAAATCCAGCCGAGTTTGGGGTTAACTTCAGTACACGATACCACAGTTAAAATCGAGTTAACAACACTTGAAGTACAGCAAACATAAATAAACCATAAATTGCAATAAATCAATGATATTCCAACAGGAAATAGGTCTATCTAAATCTGATAGTTTCCAGCCGTTTAAGTATTTTTAAATGTTATCTGAACACGTAAAATAGATCACTCAACTTTAACATTTTCTTATTCAAGAGCCTACTTAGATTCCGGTTTAAAAAGTAGTTTTTCTTAAAGATCCATTCTTCTAGTTTCTTACACATTAATTTCATGCCATTTAAAGCAGTAGAACCGATGTTAGTGAATTTTCTAAAACACTCGGAAATAGCACATGTGGAAATAACAGAACAAATTTATTGTGCCTAAGATATCGCACCCACGAAGATGGGATAACTTTTAAAATATGCAGTTTAATACAGGCTACACATTAGTAATTTTTCCAGTTTAATAATCAATATACCTTCAGAGCTACACATAAAAATACATGAATAATAAAGATGGCGCGTGTGAGAAAATCTGTTTATAGTAATGACTCAATCATTTCATAACCGATCTAAATAAGATTTACATTTTTGAGAGGCTAAAACCAGGGCCAACATTTTGACCATAATGTCATGTTTGTAATTGATGTCGTTTTAAAATTTCTAAATTTTTTAACTATGTCGCAATACCGGAGGATTTCAAATTTTGTCGTGAC
Organism: Vandiemenella viatica; assembly: GCA_031002005.1. Classification (NCBI taxonomy): domain Eukaryota; kingdom Metazoa; phylum Arthropoda; class Insecta; order Orthoptera; family Morabidae; genus Vandiemenella; species Vandiemenella viatica. Next base: position 166,492,789 of record CM061919.1, on the reverse strand, counting down.
GTCAGACTGGAAATTAAAGTTAAAAATAAAGTAAAGTTTTGCATCACCACACTACACAGGTAAATTCCCATAACTCGTTCCGTTTCTAGTTTTTAAATTGACCACCTTAGAGGGAAGTTATAGATTTAAATGTAAGTGAATGTTTGAGAAAGCGGAAGGGCACAGCCGGAGTGCAGCCTCACGTGAGGTGTGCCTATATAAGCGAGCCAGAGCGTGGCAAGCGCGGGCCGGTGATATTCAGTACTTTGTCTAACTCGAAGCAGGACGCACGTCCTTGCGAGTGCGAAAGCTTCGGGAAGCGCGCGCGGATGCATTTTGGTGGGGGGGAAGTTCTACTAAAAATGGCCGATAGTTGCCATTTTCAAATTTCACCATGAACAATGTGGCGTCTTAGCAGTTTTCGACATGTGATTTTCTAACTTTTATTTTCATTCTGGGGTAGTGCGAGTTTGCTCTGTTTCATAATCTGTGATTTTCGGTGAACGATTTCTCCGATTGCCTTTGCTAACTGTGAACCTTTGTAATTAATGTGAAAATTTCAAGAATATAATTCAGTTATTCAACTTTGGACTTTCCTTTCTACAATAGCACCTTTCTTACAGGAGGTAAAGCTATAAGTGGCGACTGTGGTCGTTTAACAGTTAGCATCCTACATGGTCTAACATGGTAATAGAACTTTTCAGAAACTTTGATAATATTTGGACGACTTCGAGTTCAGGTGCTGAAGCCGATACCCACCACGTAGCCGGCTAAACCCCTGACAAAACGTATACAAGAGGTGATACAGGTGCAGAAAGTAACCAGCCTCAGGAAGAAAAGAAATATTTGCAGAAAGGGGGTAAGACGAAAGAGGAGGAAGTTGCATCTGTATGACGAAGCAAAGAATATGATTAGGAAGAAAGGAGGAGAGAGAGAAGAAAGTTGGAAGAAGCGAAAGAAGAAGAAGTTGCATTTGGGTGATGAAGCAAAGAATGTGATTAGGAAGAAAGTAGGAGAGAAGGAAGAAAGTTGGAAAAGCGAAAGAAGTTGCATTTGTGTGAAGAAGCAAAGAATGTGAGTAGGACGAAAGAAGAAAGAAAAGAAGAAAGTTGGAAGAAAAGAAGGAAGAAGATGTTAACACCATCACTCACAACTCTACTTTGGTAACAAGTTTTGCACTGATGTTTAGAAAGAAAACGAGATTTTTAATTTTTTATATGAAGGATCATATAAAGTAATTGCTAGAGTACAATGAGAACTCGTACACAGTAGCCTACCCAAATGAGGAAAGGATTAGAGGAAGATATGTCATTGCCCTCAAACCCTTTAAACAGATACCACACAGTTCAGTTGATGTAGATGTATTGTAATTAAAGAGAGATTATTGAACATGTTTTATGTTGTTTGCTGTTATAAGGAACTGTTATGAAAGTATTTTGAAGCAGAGACCACAGAAGGGGTGTAAATTTGTCACTTGTTTTGTGAAATATTGCTGTATATTGCATCAAGTTTAGGATGCTATTAAATACTTTTAAGGTCCACGGACCTTCATTTCTGTGAAGGAATCATTCATTCAGGAATTCACGTGTAACTGGTTACAGGGGTCTTATATTTGAAGAATCAGTCTTTTATTTATTATTAATGTATATACTTTGAAAGAAATATATGTAACGGTCAAGTAAGTAATTACAATGACAATAAAGTTAACCATTGTAAATATCTGTTAGCTATGTACTCCGATGAGTCGGGAGGTTAAAATTTTGCAATTTCTAAACATTGATGGATTGTTATGTTAATACAAATATTGGTTGCACCATATTTTGTTTTCATGTTTTGTTTTGATGTAGCTGATAAGATTAATGATACTAAAATGTTATCATTACAGACTTTTTGTTGACATACAGTGGTGTCAGTGTAACAAGAGTGGACTGAGGAAAACACTGCACTCCCGCGACAGAACAGAGAAAAAGGATTCTATCGGCCTCTTGTATGTATTGTAACAGTAACTAAGCGAAGAGTACAAAAGTCTTCAATGAAAAAGTCTACCATAATATTTTTTTAAATAAATATATGGTAAACTTGGGAGGGGGGAGGGGGGCTATAGTAAAACAGACTATTCAGAGAATAATTACTCATAGGAAAAAATCGGTTGTTATAAAGACCAGAAAAAAAAACAACAACAAAAGAGGTTTTTTTCTGGCGAGCGACTAGACAAGGTTAGTTCGTAATTGGCGAGGTTTTGAAATAAAAGTACCTGTCAGCTAAGGACCTGGGTAATTCTTCGGTTTTGTTTAGAAATGAAATAAGGCGAAACAAACGTCAAGTGAATAATAAGAAAGACTATTATTACTATTGTTTGCCACAAGAACTTAAAAAGTGATTATGTACTCCTGATGATATATCCATCCATTTTACTTATAAAACAAAAAGAAGTTAATAAAATATAACATCGGCAACTTAATAATAATATAAGAGTCTTACCCCCAAATTATATGTACCTTTTGAGAAGTGGCAGAGTGAAAGCAGAAAAGATTCGCAAGTCCACCACAATTAGTAAATTAATAAAATATCAACGAATGTTTTTGTGCATAATTAAAATATAGTTAATAAATTGTATGATAGATTTGTAAATTTTTTTTTTTTTTGTATTTTCTACCCCCATAGATCTATATGCATGATTATCACTATTATTATTATTATTTTAGTTAAGATTATCAAGTAACATTTTCAGGGCACCGACCTCTCCTTTGCTATTTCCGTAATTTTTCCAGCCATTGTTGACCAACCATTTTCAAATTAATATTTTTATCTGAGTCTTAGTTTACAGACATTTAAACAGTCTATCTGCTTGATCAAAGTCAGATCTACCAAGTATTTGGACTCCTCTGGTGTAGTTGGCTCTTATGCTATTTGGAATATCATTCATTTCTGCTGTGCATATTATAAATATCAAGACCCTAAGTCACAACAGAGCAGAAAAAATGTTGAGAGATGATATTAATATGGAAAGGAAAGATGACATAGACCCATCACTCATCACTATCCTTTCCCTATTAACATCACCTCATGGTATTTCTTCCTAATATTGTTTTGACACCACCACCACATCTGTTTTATTTGAATTTGTCAGAAACTGTCATTAATGTGGGTGAATGACTGCTGATGCGGCTGCAAGCTTAGATTTTTTTTTTTTTAATGTCACTGCAGCTATCCAATCTTCAAACATTGGTGAGTGATGAGTCTACATTATCTTTCCTTTCCAACAAACATCAAGGTTTCAGTGATCTGTCATTGTAGAATGCTATTTGGGATTACTGGTTAGCTGATTAAGTAATTTTATTCTGAATTATTATCCACTAAGTTTTCAGATTGATTGTTTATAACTTGCTGTACCACAAAATAAACCTTTAACGTGGAATGTTATTAAAAAGAGTATCCAATGCAAAACACAAAATGTGACCTATGATTTTGTCTTCTTCTCCTTCCGGTCCCTATCTGTTCTGGATATCGGCAACCATCTTGGCTGTCTTATCTCTGTTTGTTGATGCTTAGATTAGCTCCGTAGTTGTCTTGGAGGTCCATGTTCTCAGATTTTTTTAGCCAAGAAGTTCTTCTTCTACCAGCACTTCTCTTTCCTGGTGTTTTCCCCTGGAGAACAGACTGCAGGAGTTCGTAACTGCTATTGTTCCTCTTGATGCAGCCAAGGTACTGTAGCTTCCGTATTTTTACAGTGGTCAATATTTCCATGTCTTTTTTCATTTTACGGTGCACTTCGGCATTTGTGGTGTGGTCTGTTTCAGGTATTCTCAACATTCTTTGATATAATCACATTTCAAAAGCTTCTAACCTTTTACTGATAGTTTCCGTTAATGTCCACATTTCAACGCCATACAGGAGGACAAAGAACACACAGTAGCGCAGGAGTCTCATCTTCGTGGTAATTGATAAATTACGGCTTTTAAAAAGATTATTCATTTTATTGAAAGCACCCCTGGCTTTGACGATTTGTGACTTTACTTCATCAGATGGATCCCACTGGTTATTTACTGTGGTGCCAAGACACTTATACCTTGATACACATTCAATGGTCTTCTGGTTAATCATAAGATGACATTGCGAGTTGTTGTTTTTGCCAGTGACCATTACTTTTGACTTGTTTATAGTAATGTCAAGTCCATATTCGTGTCTGCTTTGTGACACTCTATCTATAAGATATTGTAAACTTTCCTGACTGTCTGCAAAAATGACTGTCATCTGCGTAGCAATTATTGTTTATCCAGGTCCCATTCAACAGTACTCCCATCTCCACATCGCTCAATGCCTCCCTAAAGATATATTCTAAATAGATGTTAAATAATAAAGGGGACAGGATACAAGCTTGTCTTACACCACAAAGAATTTCTACTTCATCCGTATTTTCTACCTTCAAACTCTTATGAGCAGACTGGTTCCAGTACAGGTTAATAACAATTCTCATCTCTTTGTCATCTAAGCCAATACTTTTTGAAATTTCTACCTTTTTCTGATGCTTTACACTGTCAAAGCCCTTCTGATAACCTATAAAACAAGCATAGACATCACAATTTATATTTCTGCAGCATTGAAATAGTACTTGTATGCTATACAGCACTTCTCGTGATCCCACTGCATTTCTGAATCAAAACTGAATAGGTGATACATATACTTCACATAGCTTATATATCCTTCGTGAATAACCTTCAGAAAAAGTTTTAATGTGCGTTTATTAAATTTAATTGCAATGGAGCACACGCTCCAGTGGCAATATCCCTACACACCCAACTTTCCCCCTCTACAAATTTCAACTTTAAATTCTTTTAACATTTTTGGTAAGTTATTCATAATTCCCCTTGGTAACTCATTCCAATCCCTGACACCCTTACCTAAAAAAAGAAAATTTTCCCACACCCTTGTGCCTGAAATTGAGTGCCAGCTTGTGGTCATGGTCATCTTTTCCCTTCCATGAACTACTTTTCATACCTACTGCAATATCTTTCCATGCCTCATCACCAGTTTACGCCCTGTACACTCCCATCACCCTCCTCCTGTCTTGCAATGAATCCCATTCCAGCTCCTTTATCATATCTGTCACTGATTGCATTCTCAACAATTTCCAGAAACAAATATAGCAGCCCTTCTTTGCACCTTCTCCAACTCCTGTATTTGATACTCAAAATGTGGGTCCCATACTACACAACCATATTCGAACAATGGTCTGACCAAAGTTTTGTAACCCAATTCCTTTTACTTCTCTCCTGCATCCCCTCATCACTCTCTTCAACAAGTGCAGAATTTTGAAACCATTTCCTACCACCTGTCCAATGTGTCCTGCCCAGTTAAGCTTGTTATAAAATTTAATGCCAAGATATTTACATTTCAAGTCTTTAGCAAGCAATTCTTTCCCCACCTTATATTCATAATTAACCTTTTGTTTCTTATTTGTGTATCTAATTAGCTGACTCTTCTTTGCATTTATCTTCATCCCATGTTTACCAACCCAACTAGATATCCTGTCCAGATCACCCGACAACTGTTTACAGTCCTCTATCGATTTGATCCTTTTATCGCTCTGGTAGTTAAATGGTTAAGGCGCTAGCTTTCAAAACATTCGCTGCTCCGGTCCCAGGTTCGAATCTCGGCAGGCACAGGAATTTTGAGAGTTGTGTTTGATCATATGAGCTATGCCAGGACGCTCCGTGGTTCGGATTCCACGTTAAACTGTAGGTTCCAGAGGAAAGGAACTGGCCGTCCTACCTCTGACACAATGGCTTAGTATGCCTCCTTCGGGAGGATACAACCAACCTTCGGGTTGTGTACTAAGTTAAGTTATGTTATGTTATCTGCAAACAATCTAATTTCAGATAGTAAACAATCAACACAATTATTCATTAGAATAATGAATAGCAATGGTCCCAATACGCTACCCTCTGGCACTCCCATTTTTTACTTCCACTTCCTTTGATACCGTATTTCCTACCCTAACTTTCTGTTTTCTACCTTTTAAAATTCTTCTACCCAGCAAATCACTTCATCATCCACTCCAATTGTTTTTACCTTATTTACTACCATTTTATGGCTTACTATGTTAAACGCCTTTGAAAGATCTAGTGCTACACTATCAATTTGGCCTCCCTTATCCATTTCATCTGAAATATCTTGCATATATCCCACCAACTGAGATTTCCATGAATATCCTTGGCTGAACCCGTGGTGCCTACTTGAAAACCATTTACATTCCTCACATACATTTCTGATGTGGTTGCATATCAATCTTTCCATTAATTTACCTACCACTGAAGTCAAACTGATTGGCCTGTAATTTTCAACTCTATTTCTCACCCCTCCTTTATGTACCGGTACTACTATCGCACTTTTCCAGTCTTGTGGTAAGCAGCAAGAATCTAGACTCAATTTAAATAATATTTCAAGATACGGTACATGTCACATCCGGCTATCTTTAAGATATCTGTAGTAATATTATATTTTTTCAGCTTGCTTATTTCCTTCATGATTTCTTCAGGACGAATTTCAAATTTTTTACTATCTTCATTTCTAATCGTATTGTTAAGCTCATTCTCTGAATTAGACCTTCCCGTCTCTGATTCATTGTCCCTAATGTTCTCACTAAACCAGTTACTTAAAATCTCTGTCTGTTTCAAATCATCAGTAACTTCTTCTCCATCCTTATCTATAAGCGTCTCTACACCCTCCCTTCCCCTCAGTTTCCTGATATAGCCAGAGAAATTTCTAGATGCATCAGTCAGTGGCCCTCCTGCACTGACAATACTCGTCATAAACCCATCTTTAGCCACTTTTTCATAAGGCTGATCGTTCTGTAGTCACCACATGATTTAGCTCCGGTTTTTTTTGGGTAATGTAATAAACTCTGATCTGAGCCAATCTTGAGAAATTCTGCCAGAGTTGTAGATGTCATTGAACACTAAGGTCAACCATTTTGTACTATCTTCATCAAGCAGTTTAAAAAATTCTGCATTTATCTTGTAAGGGCCTGGAGTTTTATCATCTTTCATTCCTTTTATTGCAGCTTGTACTCCAGTCAGTAAGATGCTTGGACAAGTTTCACATTCAAACTGTGGAGTTTCCGGACGGCTATCTGAGAACAGTTGTTTTACATGCATCTTTGATATCTTCAGTATCAACAATGACATTTCCCTCATTGTTCACTAGTTTATTCACTGTATTAGGTCTACATTTGCCTGTTACTTCTCTAACTTTCCTCTGAATATTGAAATTATCATATTTCAATCATAGAGCATCTATTTCAGCACATTTCCCCTGCATTTTCTTTTCTTTGGCTACTCTTATCTTATTTCTGATCATCTTATTGATGTTTTTATATTCATCAGGATTACTTTTTATAACCCTTCTTCTCTCCAGCATGTCAAGAATCTCATCGGCCATCCATGTCTTCTTTTTGGCAAAATCTGATTTCAGGTGTTCATTTTTAACAGATAATACTATCGAATTTAGTTTTTCAATTTTTTCTTCTGTGTGTAAAGTACAAGACATGTTTTCCAGTTCATTATTGAGAAATTCCTCAACCTGCCTTCTTATGGAGGGCTCTTTTAATTTCCGAATATCGCTATTCATAATCGTCTTTTTGTAACTTTCCTCATCCCAACTTTGAAGACACAGACTTCTGGATTGTGAATGTCAGCACCGGGGATTTTGTCTAGCAGGCCAGATTGAAAGTAAATTAATTTATAATGCAGTTACTGTTTTATGTAAACTGGAAATAGAGTGTTTTTTAGTATTGCTGTCACAGCGGTAAATATAATTCTTGCAGAAAGAAAGTTATAAATCTCAAAACTACTGGGAATATTATTTCAATAAGCTACATTAAGATGTACTGTTTCCTGATTTCCCTCTACGAAACAACCAAGTAAATACATTTTCATACTAACAAACTTTAATCTATCTACTATATTTCTCCGGCTTCTGTAAAATTTGAAATATACTATAAATCTGATGATTCGTGTCTCTAGGCCTAATTTATTTCATTTTGGCACAATTGCTTCAAAATTGCATAAAAAAAGCAAAGTACATTTAAGATACTTTAGTAATGACAAAAATTTGGGTGATAACTAATTACTGGTGGCATAGTAAACACTTAATCTTAAATTTCACATTTCTTTTACACTTAATTACAAAGAGTTATGTTTAAATCTACTGAGGTGGGTTGAGCACCCGTATTTCATGCAAATGAAGTTTAATTAAGATTTATCAAAATTTGGAAACATGAATTTTCAGGAGAAATATTGAAAACTTCAAATTTCGACATCCCACTTTGTCAGACATTAAGTTGAGCAAATGCTTGGAACAATTTCAATAATATACAATCTGAAACTTCAGTTTCATTGTGACAGTAATTATTTCCCCATTTTTTTGGAAATTGTTTATTGTGTTTATTATAACTTATTCCAGATTACAATTTAATGCAAACAAACTTATGCAGAATCATTTGTTTAGCAGCCTCATTTATTTAATATATCTAATGATCTTTTCTGCTCTGAAGTAAGGGGGAGAAATGAAATGAGTAAAAAAAAGTATGTCTGTAAACAGTAAGAAACATTTTTAAAAAGCAAATGGATTTTTTAACATAAAAATTTGTTATAGGGGGAAAAAAAGTATTGAAAACTGTTCACCTAATAATATCTGTTTAATTATTTGTGTGTTTAATGTACAATACAATACTCAAAATACAGGATGATCAAACAGTCTTTCTCTGATAAAGAAAATTCAGTGTGTGATATCATAATTTTTGAGGGCTCCTAATGAAAGCTTTCTTCGAATCAATCAAAGTAAAATCGTTTTTGGCCATCCACTTCTAGTTTGTGAAAGGCTCTTAGACAACCACATGTATCAAAAGTGAGAAATACAACATACAGTGAAAAATAAACAAACAATAGAGCAGTTTAGTCCATCAGGAAATGATGTTTCCTAATAATGTACTCCCATTAAAGCATAGACCAATACAAATAAGCCCATTCAATATTTTTCCCATCAAGCATGAAATTTTCATAAATGCCGTTTGAGAGATAAGTAAGTACACAAAACACTTAAAGTTGTCTTACTGGCAATAATCTGTCAACAAAAAATAAGCATGGATAAAAGCATTTTATATATTGGTTTCAAAAGAATACAGCCTTACCCAACAAACCAAATGCTGGCACTAGCCTTGGAAAAGTATCGTGTTTCCAAACCGATCGCCAAAAAGAACTTTTAGAATGGTTTGTCTGCAAGCCTTCTATAAAATCTGTGTTTACTTCTTCCTCTTTATTTCCTGATTCACAGAGTAAAAACACAGTGTGAAGTACAGCTAATACTAACCTATGTTACTGTCAAAAACAATACTCACTACCAATAAGCACAAATTTATATTCTAAAAAACAATTGAATTAGTAAGAAGCATTAGGAGCACCAAAAGCCTGAAGAAGGCTGTGACAGATAATAACTACTGTTAGATTGTAATACATATCTGTCGGTAATGTTTTTGAGTCAAGAGCTGAGTATATCACGAATGCAATGCCTCTTGCGGGTATATATTTCTGTAAGTGTGTGCTCAAGCCAGTTGTCTTGCAGTTGTTATTCAGTTGGCCAGTTGCTGTCAAGTTGTTGTCCAGTTGCAGAAGTTGTTGTCAAGCAATTATTGTTGTCAAGTTGCTTACTTGCTCAGAAGTAGTGTATGCTTTGTATGTGGAACTAACTGTAATAAATCTCATGTGTACTTGAATAAACCATTAACATTAACATGGTAGAAGAGTGTGGATAACCAAAAAGAAAACAGTGCTGTCGATTAATCTACAAAGTTTTATTTTGAAAGTAAACATGGCAGACTGGTGTTCAATGGCGAGGATTATGGAAACTAGAAAAAATGAATTATAATGTATCTGAAGATTAAGAAATGTTCTACAGTGGCCTCAAGAGAGAAAATGAATATATAATGAAGAAACTTGTGACGAAGAAAATCTGAAGGCGATAAATTACGTTTATGGTGCAATTACGAATAAGCAACTGGAATTCATGAGTGATAAGGAAAAAGCATTTGCAATAATGACAAAATTTGACAAATTATACTCCAAGGATGGCACTACAAATAATTTATCGAAACAAATTTGACAAATTGAGGTTAAAAGACAACAATGACATGCCAACATTTTTTAGTGACTTTGAAAACAGTGGGTGTTAAAGTGACTGAAAAGGAGAAGTTAAATTGCATGTTGAGAACTTTGCTTGTTACATCAGTGATTTGGTCGATGTTTTGAAAGAAGATCAAACTGTCGAATTTGTTAAAAGTAAAATTAGATTGAGAGACTTGAAAGACAAAGGTGAAAGTGAAAGCATACAATAGAATGCATTCCATTGTGAGAGAACATCTGGTATGAGCCATCGGGAATAATTGTGTTTTGGGTGCAGAAGACCAGGACATTTCAAGAGAGACTGTCATCAGAGTGGAGTGAATGTCAGAGGTGCAACAATGGACAATGGGGTGGATGCAAGCAGCATGGATCAAGATATATCTGTAACCGTAGAGGTCACAACAGCGGACAGTGGAGTGGAAGTAAGCAGCACGGATCAAGGAAAAGTCCGCATCAGCATAACGAAGTTTACCAGCAGAGAGAATATGATATGAGCAGTTTTGTGACAGAGGTTAGGACCATGATGAAACCAATGCAGGTAACAAAGAAAAAATAAAAATTGATTGGTTATTGGACAGATCATGTTGTAAATAATGAAGAATATTTTTCTGAGTGCATAACTTTAAAACAACCTGTAGAGGTAAAAAAGACAGATGGTAAAATTTTGAAAGTCACTGAAGCAGAAAATATAATTAGTTACTTTCCAGTTTATGATAAAATTATTCCAATTAACATGAAAAATGTATTATATGTTATAGACATGAATAGAAATTTGATTAGTTATGCAAAAATAACAGACAAACACAAAACTGTATCCATAGGAAATGTTTCAAAAGTTTTTGATAAAGATAACAGGCTAATTGCAATTGCTTTGAAAAAAGGTAGGCTGTATAAAATGACAATTAGCATTTTTAAGAAAGAAGTTAATGAAAATAATATGGTAACAAAAGAAGTATTACGGCAAAAGAGAGATGGCATCGCATACTGGGTCATGCAATTTTAATTATATAAATATTTTTTGTATAAATCAATTAGCCATTGGATTACCTCAAAATTTAGAGTCAGATTATATGAAATATAAAGTTTGTATTGAAAATAAAATGTACAATTTAATTGCAATGGAGCACAGACTCCGGTGGCAATTTCCCTATACCCTATACCCCCTATACCCCCATCTACCCACCTACATTTGCCCTCTCCAAATTTTATCTTTAAATTCTTTCAACGTTTTCGGTAAATTATTCATCATTTCTCTTGGTAACTCATTCCAATCTCTGACACCCTTACCTAAAAAAAGAATCTTCCCACACCCTTGTGCCTGAATTTGAGTGCCAGCTTGTGGTCATGTATCTTTTGAAAATAAAAGAAGCAAAGAAAATGAGATTTTAGAAATCATTCACACTGATTTAAATGAGTCTCACTCAACTCATGGTTTGAATGGAGAAAGATACTTTTTAACTTTTATTGGTGGTTATAGTAAAGCAGCTCGTGTTTACAATATTAAATGTGAAAATCAAGTTTATGATTGTTAAGTTGCATATGTCAATGAAATTGAAAATTTGAAGGTAAAACTATTAACAAACTGAGATGTGACAATGGAAAAGAATATTTAAATTCAGATGTTTTTCAGTTTGTAAAAGAAAATGGAATTCCTTTAAATGCTTTCCCTCCCTATTCACATTAATTAAATGTTTTGTCTGAAAGATACAACAGATCAATCATGGATATGTCACTGTGCTTGCCAGCAAAAGTAGATAGGAGATTCTGGCCTGACGTAGTCTGTGTGGCTGCATATCTTAAAAATAGAACTTTGGCCAATACTGTTGAAAAGAAAACCAAATGTTAAACATCTAAAGTTATATGGTCTTGTACAAGTGCCAGAACAATTGAGAAAATCAAAATTGGATCATAAAACTGATATGGGAATTTTATTAGGTTATGGTGAAGTCGGTTACAGGGTATCAGTTATAAGACATGTTGATATTTTAGAGAGTGATGTTAAGTATACGATTCAAAATGTTCTAGTGATGAAAGTATGAAGGATGAAAATGAACCCGTAAATGAAAAAGGAAAGGTATTAAAGGAACACAAGTTAAGAAGGTCAGTTAGAGAATGTAAAATGCCAGGTAGATTTAATGATTATGTCTGTAGCAATTTTATCTATGTAAACGTTTGTAGTGCGAATAGTTCAGAAAATTTTCAGAAGGCAATTAATTGTAATGATTCAAAGTATTGGAAACAACCAATGAATAAGGAGATTGATTAATTATTTATATAAAACATTTATATAGAACATGCAAATTAGTAATTAAACTGGAGAATGTAAATGCTCTTGATGTAAAATGGGTTTATACAAAAGCATAAAACTAATGTCAGAATGGTTTAATTATAGAACAAATGGATGTAGAGACTGCATCTGTTAATGGAAAAGTTTTATCAGAGGTCTGCATAAATCAGCCAAGAGGGTATGAGGATGGCACTGATAAGGTTTGTAAATTGTATAAAGCATTATATGGCTTACAAGAAAGTCCTTGAGCATGGTATGATTATTTTGACGAATTATTGAGTAATTTAGGTTTTGTAAGATGTGAATTTGATTACTGTCTGTATACTTTGATAGACAGAGATGATGTAATTTATTTAATCATGTTTGTCGATGACCTATTAATTTGTTGTATGAAAAAGAAGAAAATAGAAAAGATCAAGAATCTGTACTCAAAGAAATTAAAAATGAAAGACTTAGGTCAAGTAAAAACTTATCTAGAAATTAATACAGATTACAACGATAGAGAAAATGCTATTAGTGTTGTATGAGTGGTGTAATAAACATTATTAAAGCAGATTCAAATGAAAACCTTGCTGATATATTTACAAAGTCATTATGTAAAGCTAAATTTGTAAAGTTTAGAGAAATGTTGAATGTAAATTAATTTAATACTCTTGATAGAAATGTAAGGAGGCGTGTTAGATTGTAATAAATTTCTATCGGTACTGTTTTGGAGTCACAAATGCAGTGTCGCTTGTGGGTATATATTTCCATGAGCATGTGAGTTCAAGTCAGTTGTCTTGCAGCTGTTAGTCAGTTGGCCAGTTGCTGTCAAGTTGTTGTCCAGTTGCAGAAGTTGTTGTTATCTAGTTGCTTATTTGCTCAGAAGAAGAATGAAGTGTATGCTTCGTATGTAGAACTAACTGTAATAAGTTTCACGTACACCTGAATAATCGATTAACTTTAACAAATACTACCAAGGTTTCTGTTCAATTCTCTATTTCCCTACATTTTAAAGAAGTGTTGCTGGCACAGCATCAAGTTCCACCACCGGTAAAGTTGTTAGTTTTGATGATCCTACAGTGTTCTAAGTGCAACGTGGAATTGCTAACTAATCCCTTTATCATGTACATAAAATAACACACAAATCACCAAATCATCAAGATAAAAACAAATTTCTTCTAACACATTCTACTCTCTAGCAAATAAATGACATTTTCAGTAGGAGTATAAATTGGGGAGATTAAAAGCACTATAATGAATCCAATCCAAAAATGGAAACAATATAACATTTTCAAACAAAGCACAAATAATTATTACTTACGTTTTATGCATCAGTGTTAATAATGACTTAGGACACTAGTTTCAGAGTAGGTTTAATGCTTTGCCTGAATTTTGACATAATTTGGAAGCAGATCATTTCTTAGTACCTAAGATCATATTAAAGTTATGTGTCCCTAAGTCTGAAAATTTGGAGAAAAAAAAAAAAAAAAAAAAAAAAAAACACACACATGGAGAGAGGAATAAACCATTGCTTACTACAATTGATGGTAGGGTGATGTCAGCACATGAATCAAATATGGAAAGATACAACAAGGTGAAATTTTTCAGGTGGAAACCATTCATCAACAAAAGAATATGGTGTAATTTTAGGCAATGAAAGTAAGGAAGGATACAGAAACTAAATTAATCACTAATAAGAGTGAAAGCTGTAGCACAATGACAAATATAAAAAGACTAACATAGTTTACAATTAATATAAGTTCTCCGGTGACTAACCGAGCAAACAAGATGATCAAATCTCTGTCACCATCCTCACCAGAAGACATAGATTTCAATCCCTGATTGTTCATCTAAAGGCAAGAATCAGATGACAGAAGATTCAAAGGTGAAGAAAACGAGTCTCACCAACTGTAGTCATGTGGCCACAATGTATATGGTGTAGTGTATTGCTACACTACATGAAAATATTTGCCATATACTGGGCTCCTAGCTCGCACAGGTGGACAGTGCAAACAAAAGGCTGTGGTATGCGACCACAAAAGCATGGCCTGTAGGTTGAGGGGCTATGTGCATTGCCAGCCAACTACAGAACACGATGTGCGGCGACTAACGTTAGCACAGTTTGTGGTGGTGCTCTGTATTACATGTCGTCATCGAAGTGGGTGACGCAGTCCGACAGCCAGCAGATGGATCATCGCCTGGGAATACTACTGGAAACAGACTTGGCACCTTCCACAAAATTTTAACTGCACAGAGATGTTGATAATCACCGCAAAGAGTTGTCATATTGATAAACCCAGTGTCACCCTAGAGACTCTCGTCGCCCCGCTGAGCACAGTGAACGGACTTATAACAAAACCCCTGAGAACTGATAGATAATGAACATATTGTGTTACAAGTTGATTGTTTAATTATAATTGAAAGTAAATTTGTAATAAATGTTAATGTCAAACACACGTGAAACAGTGTTGCCAACATGTAAAGTAACATCCAAATTCCCCTTCTCAAAACTTTAATTCAATAATATTTTTCTTGATAAGATAATTAAATTAAAGGGTAATTTAATTCATAAAAAAGGGGGAGTACAAATGGTATGATTCAGTGGTAAGTATTTCTTTTATTTTCTGATAATTCTTTACTCTTCTCTCCAATGAGTCCTATGATGAGACTCAGTGTATACACATCCAATCGCCTTGAAATGTGTCTCATCTCTTTATGTGAATAAGGTAACATACCAATGTGTCTAATCTCTTTATATGAATAAGGTAACATACCAATTATTTCTTTTATTTTCTGATTATTCTTTACTCTTCTCTCCAATGAGTCCCATGATGAGACTCAGCGTATACACATCCAATCGCCTTAAAATGTGTCTCATCTCTTTATGTGAATAAGGTAACATACCAAAATAAGGTAAAATGTGTTTTTATTGCCTCTCTGGTAAATGGTAGATTTATCTTCCCCATTGTACGTAAATATATGCACAATATACCGACAGTGAAAATGGTGATAGGTAATGAAAATAAGGAAGAATATGGAAAATAAAGATCTTCATTTAACACAAATGAAGGCAGGTGGGCTCTGACTAACAAATAAATTTAAACAGAATTTACAAAGCTTGTTCATGTTTAAAGGTAATACATACTACAAGGGAATTGGATGTGTACCCACCGGGACCTACCAGTCAGGTTTATACCTAAATATTGCAAAGTATGTTCCAGTTTATTAGCTTGTCATGGGCCTTCTGCCTCAATCTGTGGTGAGTGATGGGTTTACTTTCAACATCCTTTCTTAAAAGCAGATGAACAGCAAAATAAGAAAAAGAATAGGGAAATAAACCACCAGCAAACAACAATGAAAACAGAATGGCGTCAATACATAAATAATATAAGAACACACAGAAAACCTTGCATGTCTGGGTGTATTTATTTTATCAGTATAAGAACTTAGTGCACACAAGGCTGGCGTTTAACGTCTATCAACAAACTAAAGGGGTTGAACATGTCCAAAAAGGAGGTACTAGTATAGGAGTGGGGGTACTGATTTGAAGAGAATATCCTGAACTTCCAAAATCTAGTTTCCACCTACAACTTGGTGTGCTTTGCACGTAAGACTCTCCATATTATTGTCTCTTCCTACTAACTTTTCATCACCATCTTGGTTCAGTAATTTCCTCTCATCAGCACACATTACTCCACACTTCTCACCCATCTGTTCTTTGAACTTTCTCTAGACTGTTTACACAGTATTTTCATTTCACGTATTTTCTTCAGTATTCTCTGCTCCTCCATTCTCTTAAGAAGCCCATTAAATCTTAGCCTTGCCTTAATCCTGTAGAGGTTCCACTTTAACTGCTTCATAATCATTTTACTTCTTATCTTGTCCATTCCTGTAACTCCTATTCTGCTTCTTAGAAATCTTACTGATATCCTACTTCTTCAATGTCACACTTATTTTGCTATCATTACTTCCACTTTCCTCCGAAATATCTCACAGGTATTTGATAATATTTATCTTCTTCACCTGTTCTCCTGCCATCATAATTTCCTAGCCAACACGGTCATACACTCACTTTAATTCACAATTAATTTAACTCCATAATGATCCACAATGACCACCAACACATTCAACTGGCACTGAACTTCACCACTCCCTGGTATCACCAGGTCATTCACAAAAGCCATTACTTTCATGTTTTCCTTGCCTATCCTCACTGCCACCTTCTCCATCATATCAGCCATGACTAAAATGAAAAGTATTGGCAGGAGGGCACTTTCTTGTTTTCACATGTTTCACCTGTTTTTTGTTCCAGCCAATTTGTTCTGCTGAGGTCACTACAGGTGGAAAGGAATCGAAGGAAAGATATGGGAAGGAATTTGGTTATTGCCTTTTGAAAGACTCATCCCTGCATTTGCCTGGAGTGATTTGGAGAAGCCATGGAAAATTGAAATCTGGATGGCCGGACAGGGATTCAAACTGACATTCTGCTGAATGCAAGGCCACAGCATTGCTGCTTACCCACCACGTCGGTAGTCACAATTCCTTGTGTTGTAATCTTTATGGGGGTCCAGATGGACTGTGTTGAGAAAATATAGTGTTTTGACAGCTGGCTCTGTCATGTTCATCAGGTGTTGCATGGCTTTCAGGGTTCTAAGTCAGCTATTACTGCACTGACTTACCAGTCTCATGTCATACCCCACTGCTTCCATATATTCTCATCACACAATATAGACACTACTGTCCTACTGCTCCAACAGCTCTTACCATTTCCACACTTACTTCATCAATGCCTGGTACCTTTACACCCTTCATCTTACACAGAGTTGCTTCAATTTCGTACTTCCTAAGGTCTTTCTATACCTCTCATTCTTGCTTCTACTATAGTTCCATCTCATACTATGCCCAATTTTGGTTCAGCTAATTTTCAAAATTCTCCTTCCACGTTGATTTTAGTTTTCCTGTATTCTTTATTTCCTTTCCATTCACATCCAGCAAGCTGTTTTACAATGAGAAGACTCATTTTTAACATTCCATTAACGATTTCTTATTACCTTAGCTATCTTCTTCTACCATCTCAGTCCATTTTTCCAGACACTTCCTCCTTTCCTCTACTACCATTCTTTTGGCCTAATTCCTTTTCTTTATATACTCATCTCTTGTCTTCACTGTCCTACACTTCAACTGTCCTCTAAAAGCCCCATTTTTCAACTCTACAACTTTTTTTGCTATTTCTTCCACACACTGTTTCTGCAGCTATAACAAACATCCTTTTGAATCCTTCGAACTCCTCTTCCACTGTGCAAAATCATTCAACAATAAGGAGCCAATATGTACATATTTGACTGAAAATATATAAACAATATTAAGTATATATGCAAAATATGAACTTTTCCTCTTTTCACAAAGGCTTTCTTCCATTTCCATTCCCTTTCTTCTTTATTCTATCACTGCTGCTCCCCAGATGTAATGTTATTATAATTAAAGTTTTCTAAATTAGTATTTTTTAAACATTTATTAATGTTGTTCATAATTTTTCTTATCAGTTCCTTTTTTTCACCATGATTTGTTTTTATTATATACTGATTTTGCAAAGTTTGGGTATGTTGTTTTAAACTCATTACTCCCACTCCTGTTCCATTTCCTCCATTTTTTAACCTGTCCCCACTCCTTTCATCTAATCTACAGCGACATATTACATGCCTTGTGGAAGCCATACTCTTTTGTTGTGAGAGGGTATAAACCAGAACATTTCAATGTTTGCTGTGTGTTCGAACATCATGCCATTATTTATAGAAAACAGTGGTTTATTTCTTCATTGTTTCCTAAAGATAGTAGGTAAATTTTGTGTAACTGCTTATGAATTTTCAAAATATCACCACAGCTGAGCAGTGATTTAACTTGGTTGGGAAAAGTGCGTTATTTAGGAGGAAATGGAACTAAAGATAAAAATGGAAAAAGAAGGAAAATTATGGAAAGATCATTGGACATTACCTCAAGTTGAGATTCACTGGTAGTCTGGTAGCTAGTTTACAAGCAAAAGACAATTTTCATGATCCAACCTTAGAGGAAACATTGCTGTTAGGGCTTTTCTCCCTTTCTGAATCCACCCCCGCCACTGTCTACTCTGCCAACTGCCCATAATGTTGTAGTTAACAATGCACACCCACCCTGTGTACATGATGTACTTGTGCAGTGGAAGGGTTTGTGTGTGTGTGTGTGTGTGAGTGCACGATTTGTGAAGTGAAAAGGAAAACAGCAATGGACAGAAATAGCTTGTAGCAGTAACAGAAGTGATAGGTGGTAAAGGAAGAATCACTTGACTCAAGTAATAGGAGTCACCATTTTTGCAGATTTTCTTGGTGGCTATAATGTTTTTCTCAGGCCAACAAGTGGATATTTAATTGGCTCTTTAGGGGGCAGAATGAATTGTTATGCTCTCAATGTGGATCACTTATGCACATTTCTTTAAGTTGATTCTTGGCTGTCCGGGTGGCGCCGTGTCAAGTTTCTTGAAACCGACGTTTTGACCCTCATTCTGGAGTCTTCTTCCAGGGCAGACCTGAGTCTTCTGGTCACTGATTGAAGACGCAGGTCTGCCCTGGAAGAAGACTCCAGAATGAGGGTCGAAACATCAGTTTCAAGAAACATGACGCGGTGCCACCCGGACTGCCAAGAATCAACTGACTCTGGCCGCAGAAGCCTCCAATTACAATTCTTTAAGTTGTTTTCCTGGTACAGCTATGATAAGTGTAACACTGAAAACGCACCATGTGGTTCAGCATTTCTTCAAGTGGTGAAATGGTGGAAAAGAAGCTCACTTTTTAAATAATGGACAGCCATAAATAACCCTTCCCTACCCCCAGCATTAAAGAAGCAAAAGTGGATGTTTGTATAAAAGTATTGAATAAAATGAATTCAAATCAATCATAAATAAGACTGTTTCTGCAGCTAGTTAAGCCCATGTACAGATTACAGATTTAAATACTTTTTTGTGTTAATGTGCCATGTTGTATAAACATTGTGAACGAACTATTAATCACACAAGTTCTATTTGAATAGCTGCCTATCTGTATGTTCCAAATAAGCAAATTTTTATACAAAAAAGTACAGAAATATATATATATATATATATATATGGAATCAATAAAATTAAGGAAGGATAGGGAAATATGACCCAACACTTACCACAGATGAAGGCGGCTGGGATGACGAACAAAAAACAAACACAAGAGAAGTGCAATATTTCGGCCTACAGCAGCCTTAAACGTGCAGAAGGTGAAGCCCCAGGCGGCGTCACATGTGTACACATAGACAGCCGACTGGTGAATGGCGTCTCAGGCGCTGATGGTAGTTTAGGTGGTGGGAGGGGGGGGGGGGAAGTAAGCTCAAATATTAGATCGATAATCGATATTGATGACGATATGTTATTATTGAAAGAGATGAATAATAACTGGGTGGGGATATACATATATAACTATAAGTGAAAAGTAAAATAAATGTAAGTAGCATGGAAAATAGTAAATACAGAACTAAAAAAATTTAAAATAAATAAATATAAATGGTATAGATAATAAGTGCTGGGTCTAGTGGGCAGAAATTATTGGAGATTGAGGCCAGGAGGATGTCTGGTGTCAAGGATATTCTGGTAGGACAGTTCCCATCTACGAAGTTCAGAGGGGGTCGTATTGTTAGGGAAAACTCTGATTGCTCTAACTGAAAAACAGATGTTCAAATTATTGATTTTGTGGGAACTGACATGTTTTGCAACTGGATGGGCCTCATTGTTAGTATAGACTGTCTGCCTGTGGCCATTCATTCTGATAGCTAGGGGATTGGTTGTGAGGCCTATATATGAGCTGGAGCAATGGAGGCATGTCAGTTGGTATATGAGGTGTGTTGTCATGCAAGTAGCATGACCAATGATAGGGAATGTTTCACCTGTTGTAGGATTGGAGTAAGTGGTAGTGGCTGGGTGCATGCTGCATGTTTTACAACGGGGTCTATTGCATGGGAATGAACCCTGTGGCAGTCTGGGCGAATTAGTTGGTGAGTACTTGTGGACCAAGATATTACTTAAATTCAGTGGTCTGCTAAAACATGTGCGAGGGGCAGTGGGTAGAATTTTATGGAGAATGGTGCGCATCCCGGGGAAGGAACGTAGGAAATCATGTCCACAGCGAAGGATTAGGTTAATGGACTCGAGGCCAGGGAAGTACTGAGTGATGAAGGCGGGGCTGTGGTTAGTATCAAGGGGTACTGACTTGGAGTGGCTGTGTGAAGGAAGGGCTATGGCACGGGAGATTTGTTTGTGTACTAAGTCAGAAGGGTAGCTACGGGAGATGAGAGCTCCAGACAGGTTTTCTGTGTATTGGGAAAGAGATTGTTCATCAGAGCAGATTCGCCTGCCACAGAGGGCCAGACTGTAAGGAAGGGAACGTTTGATGTGCAAGGGATGACAACTGTTGAAATGAAGATATTGCTGTAGATTGGTCGGTTTGATATGAACAGAAGTATGTAGGCGCCCGTTATGCAAGGAAACGTCAACATCAAGAAAGGTAACATGAGTATGGGAGTACGTCCGGTACTGCAATGGGCACCCGCATGGCACCATCCTATGCAAACCTTTTCTTGGGCCGTCTGGAACAACGATTCCTCAGCAATCTTCCCATTAAACCTCTTGTGTGGTTCAGATACATAGACGACATCTTTATGATCTGGACCCACGATGAGCATCATCTAATAGACTTCCTCAACTCCCTAAACAACCACTCCATCAACTTTCCTTGGACGTACTCCCATACTCATGTTACCTTTCTTGATGTTGACGTTTCCTTGCATAACGGGCGCCTACATACTTCTGTTCATATCAAACCGACCAATCTGCAGCAATATCTTCATTTCAACAGTTGTCATCCCTTGCACATCAAATGTTCCCTTCCTTACAGTCTGGCCCTCCGTGGCAGGCGAATCTGCTCTGATGAACAATCTCTTTCCCAATACACAGAAAACCTGTCTGGAGCTCTCATGTCCCATAGCTACCCTCCTGACTTAGTACACAAACAAATCTCCCGTGCCATAGCCCTTCCTTCACACAGCCACTCCAAGTCAGTACCCCTTGATACTAACCACAGCCCCGCCTTCATCACTCAGTACTTCCCTGGCCTCGAGTCCATTAACCTAATCCTTCGCTGTGGACATGATTTCCTACGTTCCTTCCCCGGGATGCGCACCATTCTCCATAAAATTCTACCCACTGCCCCTCGCACATGTTTTAGCAGACCACTGAATTTAAGTAATATCTTGGTCCACAAGTACTCACCAACTAATTCGCCCAGACTGCCACAGGGTTCATTCCCATGCAATAGACCCCGTTGTAAAACATGCAGCATGCACCCAGCCACTACCACTTACTCCAATCCTACAACAGGTGAAACATTCCCTATCATTGGTCATGCTACTTGCATGACAACACACCTCATATACCAACTGACATGCCTCCATTGCTCCAGCTCATATATAGGCCTCACAACCAATCCCCTAGCTATCAGAATGAATGGCCACAGGCAGACAGTCTATACTAACAATGAGGCCCATCCAGTTGCAAAACATGCCAGTTCCCACAAAATCAATAATTTGAACATCTGTTTTTCAGTTAGAGCAATCAGAGTTTTCCCTAACAATACGACCCCCTCTGAACTTCGTAGATGGGAACTGTCCTACCAGAATATCCTTGACACCAGACATCCTCCTGGCCTCAATCTCCAATAATTTCTGCCCACTAGACCCAGCACTTATTATCTATACCATTTATATTTATTTATTTTAAATTTTTTTAGTTCTGTATTTACTATTTTCCATGCTACTTACATTTATTTTACTTTTTACTTATAGTTATATATGTATATCCCCACCCAGTTATTATTCATCTCTTTCAATAATAACATATCGTCATCGATATCGATTATCGATCTAATATTTGAGCTTACTTCCCCCCACCCCCTCCCTCCCACCACCTAAACTACCATCAGCGCCTGAGATGCCATTCACCAGTCGGCTGGCTATGTGTACACATGTGACGCCGCCTGGGGCTTCACCTTCTGCACGTTTAAGGCTGCTGTAGGCCGAAATATTGCACTTCTCTTGTGTTTGTTTTTTGTTCGTCATCCCAGCCGCCTTCATCTGTGGAAAGTGTTGGGTCATATTTCCCTATCCTTCCTTAATTTTATGGCCTTAAAGCTTTTTCCTGCTCATTGTTATTATATAGGAATCAATATATATATACCTTGTTTGATACCTTTATTGATCTGGAATTGAAATAAAAAAGGTATCAAACTTTAATTCAAGTTGTTCTGTGTTGAAAACAAGCAGAGGAAAGCCACACAACACTTTAAAACATCAAGTCAGTTAGACAATCATTTCTGCAGTCTCCATAGTGATCTGCTTGAAAACATACTGCAGCTCTTCAGTTGTCTGATCATAGTGTGTCAAATTTTGCACCAGGAGTTGCAATTAATCCATACAAGATGGTTTTTGTTCTCAAACTGTTGCAGCATGGTTTAAAAATTAATGTGACATTGTGTGAAAATGATGAAGTTGGTTTCTTTGGTGATGAACGATATTTTGACTTATCAGTACGTGTGCATAAGCAAAACTTTCATTATAGGAGTTCATTAAGCCCTCTGGAATGCCATGAAAAACTGCATGGCGACTGTTTTACTGTTTGGTGGGTGATTAGCAGTGTCATGATCACTGGCTGCTACTTTCACTGTGACTACAAATTCTTCAATACATTCAAATGATTCACTCTTTTATGTCCTATAACATGCAATACAAGATGAGACTGCTCATATTTCTCAAGAAATATTGGCTTGCATTATGGACAACTTCCAAACTCACATTCAGCAATGCACTGATAATGAAGGACACCACTTGAAAGAATAACAGATCAAAAAATGAAACCAGTAAAACATGTAATGTAACTTGCCATTATGTAGATTTAATTAATGTTAATACAGTTTCTTTACTTTGTACCATCCGTTTTTTACTCAACCTTAAAATTACGGATATAGTTTGGACGCACTCTTCATAACCAAAATCCCCCTCACATATTACACTTTCAATCTAGCTTTCATAAAATAGCTATCATCATTACGAAGTGAAAAAAATTCATATGAATTTTTCTTCCCAACATCAACTAGACCACAAACAAATTTCCTATGAATTTTTCATCACAGTATACCCCAACAATAATACACCATCCAGAAATCAATCACAAAGAACTGGAGTTGAATCCATAAACCAGATCCTGAGCAGAGGAACAAGATTCACTACTCCTGACCATAATTCAGGTTCCTCCTACCAAGCACCTAACTGTTCCCCCAACCCATGGTTCTGCAAATTAGTTCTTAAATATCCACCTACCCAACATTGGAAAGTAGCTAATGGCTCTTCCTTTGAAACAGTTCATGACATAAAATAGTCCAGTAACGGGGAAGTTTTCACTTGCATTATATCACATAGCAGATTATTTTTTTTCCCTTATCTTGTATATATTGGTGACAGTATGCGGAAACCAAGTTTTCAACCTCCAACACCCTCAGCACAATTTTCTGTGGCCAAAAAACATTAAAATTTGGGTACTCATTTCAGTTTTTCATCTATAACTCCTTCCTGATGAGTCCTAGCAAGAAATACTCCATTTTCAATTTGAAAGAGGGCAAAATTTCCTACAATGTTCATAGTACAAACTTTTTTCCTAAACTCAAAACTAAGCGAGCTACAGTTCTTCGGAAATCAGCTAAATATCACACTTTTCCTAAAAGTTGGGTCTTTACCTACTTTGCAGCGCAATACGACCTGCAACCCCTGTATATATCATTGATATATATGTATTTCTGTATGACATAGTATATATATGTACTATACTTTTATTACTGATGGTGAATTCAATAATCATTTAGCATTGTTGGCCGGGAGATTCTGAAGGATTGTTCGGCCGCCAGGTGACTGTTTTCGATAAGCCACGCAATGTGTTCCTTTGTGGATATCTAACCAGACCAAGTAATAGTACCGGATGTAGGGAACCTACAGGTTAAGGTGGAATCCAAACCATAGAATCGTTCTGGCTTACTTCATGTTACACAGCAAGCTGTGGCAGAGGTGAAGGTCGGGTCACTGGCATTTGAAAGTCGCTGCTGAGACCGGGATTTAGATCTCCAGTCAGACGCCTTAACCATTGAGCTACCAGATCACCCTATTAATGATGATAATAGAGCGAAAATGAATGCATAATGTTATGGTGCAAAGTTATTGAGTCATAATAAATTCATAATTAGTTAAAAAATGGTTATAAATCAATTCTTTGCCGTTTGGATTGTCCCGAATTGTGTCTCATTCATCCATTGCATCAGGAACAGCTTCCTGGAGGTTGAAAAACTCTTCTTCTCCTTCATCTACTTCATTTCAGGAACTTTTTCACGAGACAGGCCACAGCATTTTTTGCAAGCAGCTGAACAGTGCAGTCCTGATTAGCGACAGCTGCATGGTGGAGTACAAGGTTTCTTGCAGGAATATGATACGAACTTCGGAGAAAACTCAGGTGCAGCGTCTTTCATTATTGTTTTTTTCCTTATGGCTCTACGCCTCGTCAACGTCGAGGTTATTAGAGGCAAGATGTGACTGGGGATAAGGAACAGGAAGGATTTCGCCCATGGGCCATGGTTCATTTGCTGCGTCACTGCAGCACTTGTTTCCTCACTGAAAATCATGTCTGTGGAAGTATCTGATGTTTTCAAACTACAAAACATTTCAGATGACTATTCCTCACTGCGCAGCATCATTTCAGTATCTGTCAAATATAACTGTGATGTTGGATCTATAGTTCGTTGTGAAATAGATTTTCCACAGAAGCAGCCACATGCCCTTATGCAGGAGGCACCATCCGTCCATAACAAAAAAATTTATGTTGGATGTTGCATCTTGAAGAGTTTTGAATGCTTCATGTAGAGACAATTTTGTTCCCTTGAAGTACGGAACAAATTCAAATTGAAAACATTGTTTCAATCCATTAAAACAGAAAAGAAATGGATTTATGACTAATTTTTTACATATTATGACTTAATTTTGACTGCGTAAATAAACTTTGTGCCATGACATTATGTTTTCAATTTTAGAAATCCGTTTTTCAAACTGGTACAAATACCATCAGGTAATAGAATGGACTGGTAGCTCAGTGGTTAAGGTATCTGACTGGAGATCGAAATCCCGGTCTCAGCAGTGATTTTCAAAGGCCAGTGACCCAACCTCCAACTCTGACACAGCTTGCTGTGTAATATGAAGTAAGCCAGAATGATTCTGTGGTTTGGATTCCACCTTAAGCTGTAGGTTCCCTACATCTGGTACTATTACTTAGTCAGGTTAAATAGCCACAAAGGAGTGCATTGCGCGGCGTATCGAAAACACTGTCACCTGGCGGCCGAACAATCCTTCAGAATCTCCAGCCCAACAAAGCTAAATGATTATTGAATTGACCATCAGTAATCAATGTGTAGTACATATATATACACTATGTCATACAGAAACACATATATACCAGTTATAAATACAGGGATTTCAGGTCATTTTGAGCATCAAAATAGGTAAAACCCTAACTTTTAGGAAAAGTGTGAAATTTGGCTGATTTTTAGATAACTGTAGCTCGCTTAGTTTTGAGTTTAGAAAAAAGTTTGTACTACGAACGTTGTAGGAAATTTTGTCCTCCTTCAAATTGGAAATAGAGTATTTATTGCTAGAACTCATCAGGAATGAGTTATAGACAAAAAGCTGAAAAAAGTACCAAAATTTTCATGTTTTTTTGGCCACAGAAAATTGTGCCGAGGGTGTTGGAGGTCGAAAACTTAGTTTCTGTATACTGTCACCAATATATACAAGATAAGAAAAAAAATTCTATATGATATAATGTTTGTGAGACCCCCTTTTTACGACCCCGTTACTGGACCAAAATCTAAAATATAAACATTGCTTCACACCAACTGAGAATCTTTCCTCATCATGAATCATGCTACATGCAGGACTTCCCAAGATACAAAGCCAATCAGCACCACATACCATCCTTTATTGCACATGTCCATGGTCCTCACAACCAAGCATCCGACAAGCAATATAAATATTCACAGGAAAACAATTCACAGCCAGAGTTTCAACCAACACACATTCCACATGACCATCCATAAAATAAACAGAAATAAGATCCTGGAAATTATGGACCTTACTCAAGAGGACAGTTAATTTGAACTCGTGTGAAGCTACCAAATCAAATTTGTTTTCAATTACTCTCCCCAGGTCTCCTCAATTTTGATCTTACACTCTACTAAAAAATAGACCTTAAGTCAAAACAACGTTATTGTTTTGGCAAAGATTTGTCCTCCACATTCATTCTGATTTTGTTAGATGCCTGAATCATTTCTTTAGTAAATTTCTAGGTCAATGATTCTTTGAAATGCCAATCACCAATGATTACTTCACCCAGCATACTTCTGCATTTTCCTAGTCATTGTCTGTATTATAGCTACAATGTTAACACACACTCTGCTGATGAAAGCCAATATTCAATTACCCTTTTACTTTAGTGGCATAATGCAATATGCCTTCATTATCACAGCATTTGTTTGGTAACTGATGGTTTCATTCTCCATCCTCGACATATACAAAATAATGGTGTCAGACAATAACATGTACTTTATAAAGAGTTCTGACCTTAATAAATCGATCTTGCAGAATTGTGATGAAATGAACGCAAAGTAACTTGTGTCAAAAGTATAAAAATTCACTGTTAACAATCAGTACATCAAAAACTGATGAATATATTATAAATAAGGAAAGATAAAGGAACCATTGGCTATTTTATATTAAAGCAGGATGGTGCACTTATAAAAGAAAACACAAATGCCAAACAATGTTAAATTCTTTGAGCGACCCACAAATTATTGCTTAACAGAAGTCAACTACAGGTAAGGTAGAATTGGGGAGAATATACACTAAGATTGCAGTGAGGGAGGAATGAAATAAATATATAATGTAATTTCCAAGAATTACACAGGAGGGAAAGTGGGAATTCAAAACATTCAAAAACTGGATGTGGAGAGTTCAATTATTTTATTGTGTAGATATTTTTAATGTTATTTAGCAATTTTCTATTTGGCAGCAGACCACAGGTGTATGAACACGATATTAATGAATTTCATGTGTCTAAAGTTCTTTTATTTCAGCAGTTGTTGATGAAAGATGACCACAGCTCCAGAAAAATAAATTTTTTCTTCCATCATCACTTAAAATTTTGTGTTACGATCTTGTCACTGATTAATGTTTGTTGTTTATTTTATATGATATCTGTGTTATGATTTTATTGTTGATTGATGTTTGATAATGTGTTGTCTCTGAAGTTTGCGATGGCATTTTCCCACTTGATGTCCTTTGGTTATGTGGTCATATTGATTACAGTAGATGTATATCTTCAGCTGTTTGTTTTGATATTCCTTGATGGGATTTTATTCCTTTTAATTTAACCTGTGCAGGTGTAAATTTACCCTATGTGCAAAAAATCTGTTGAGTGGTAAGAAATGTTCATGCGTTAGAAAAGGAAAAATGGCGAGACAATGCCATTGTTGTAGCAAGTGTTAGAACGTAATAATGGCATAATGACAGATAGTATGAGGGATATGGCAGTACACTTTGAAAACCTAGAAACTTCACCAAGCTCTTTGATTCTGAAAACTAATGAAGCTGTGATGGACATGACAAGTTTTGTAGGTAAAAGAGATGAATCCTTTGTAGTGACACATGGTGTAACCAATGTGCAACCTTCAGTTACCATTCAGATTCCCATTAATGAAACAATGTTGCAACAGCTCCTTGGATAACAAACACATAAACACACAAATTCACAAATAAAATTAAATTGGTATTATATGGCATGAATTCAGAACAGGAACAGCTCAAGGTGATAAAAGAACAAATTACAGTCCCATTATGGAGGAGGTTAGTGCCATGATCAAGCAGAAATTTGAGAAGTTCGGAGAGTGCATTCAAGAGTAAAGTAAAATAGAGAAGGCTACTACAGTTGTTAATGTTGTAACAGAGGAATTGTTTCTAAACTCAATAGTGTTGACGGCAGTTGAATCCATAACGGTTAAGTGAAAGTGGTCAGCAAGAAATGGCATAATTCTCAGTTGTTCCATTTTATAGATGGTAGGAATGTGCTTTCCCAGCATAGTGCAAATCAATGACGATTTCAAGAATGCTCTTGTATCCACAATCCAGTGAATACATTGAAAGTTAATTGAAAATATGGCAACATGTAAAAAAGAAGGTACCAAACCATTAAAACTGACAATCTATTGGAGAGAATGAAAAGCAGTATGTACTGCAGTGCCAGCAGCATTTTGATTTTCTGAAAACTGAAGAAGAAAAAAAAACAACACTGCTATTATTTCTTCCATAGGCTTGTCAAGGACATAAGTTCTTAGAAATTATGCTCAAAATGGGTACTTGGATATCAGGATGCTTTGATTTGTCAACAAGAATTTAAGCATTTTCATGAAAGGTAGACCAGGTAGATTCTGTGAAGAGCAATAACTGCTGGTTTAATTTCACATACGTTTTTACCAGATCACATAAACTACATGAGACACCACTGTTTCTTATAAAAAAATCCTTTTCCTGTGTGGGAAAATGGTAATTAATAAGATGTCCTCCTCAAATTTTGGAAGACAACACAAGACATGGTTTCAAATGGTACACATAAAAATTTAGAAACTGTAGAGGTCTCCATCAACTGTATTTAGGATGCACGATTCTTTTCCCACTTACAGACAGGTGACCTCAATCAGTTGAAAAATGAATTGATGACAGGAGGCGACTGCAAATAGGGGCATGTGTTGCACTCAAAAAGAGGAAGAGAGTAGTTGTTTATGCGATATCATATCAGAAGAGGAAGTGACTGGTATTAAAATCTTATGGATCTGGTGTAATTAGTATAACATCAAAATAATTAAATTTAAAGCAAGATTTCTACAATGTTGATTAAGTTCGATTCCATGGGAAGGTTCCAACACAAAAAAATTCACCCAAGTAAGCAGAGATGATTTAGTAGCATGAAATTTTCTGTTGAAGGGAAAACAAATTGAAGAACATGGAACCTGTATAAAGTGACTGTTAAGTTGTGTTTGGGTATTCAAACATTGTCAACTGAAATATCAAATATTTGACATTTCTGTGTTATGGTCAGACCGAGCGTGGTGGTGTAATGTTTAGTGTTCCGGCCTCGTATTCACGAGGACGGTGGTTCGAATCCCTGTCCGGGCATCGAGATTTGGGTTTTCCATGGTTTCCCAAATCACTCCAGGCAAATGCCGGGATGCTTCCTTCAAAAGGCCATGGCCAAATTCCTTCCCATTCCTTGCCCTCCATCCTTTCCCATCTCTAAAGACCCCGCTGTTAAGAGGTGTTAAGCAGTTAAGTTGTGTTTGGGAATTCACACATTGTCAACTGAAATATCAAATATTTGACATTTCTGTGTTATGGTCAGACCGAGCGTGGTGGTGTAACGGTTAGTGTACTGGCCTCGCATTCGGGAGGACAGCGGTTCGAATCCCCGTCCGGGCATCCAGATTTGGGTTTTCCATGGTTTCCCAAATCACTCCAGGCAAATGCCGGGATGCTTCCTTCAAAAGACCATGGCCGAATTCCTTCCTATTCCTTGCCCTCCATCCTTTCCCGTCTCTAAAGACCCCGCTGTTAAGAGATGTTAAGTAGTTAAAAAAAAAAAGTTATGGCCAGGAGACTGTCGGTGGAAAAACTTCAATCACAGAGAATGAGTGTTGCAAAGGCATAAGTAACAGTAACAATATCAGCTAATAAACCAGCATTTGGTGGCAAACCAGACAGCAGTCAGTTCCAGAATATGATGGATGGTCATGAAAGGCCAACCCCACAAGAAATCGAATATCTATGAATCCACAATTGGACAAGAGAAGGCAGCAAAATTCATAAAAATTTAATACAAAATCCTGTAGTTGGTCCTTAGCTCACCCCATTAACTCTTGGTACTGAGATTTTTTCCTACTCAACACCAGTTGTGTAAATACGAAACCGGAATTTTTTCATAAAAAATGCAAATTTATTGTATAAAAATGATACAAAGTACCTTATTCGAAATATTGTCCATTGCTAGATATACATTTTCTCCATCTCTCTGGTAATTTATGAATGCCATGCCAAAAAAATTTTGCTCTTTTGACACAAACCAATCATCGAGGCCATTTTCGCACATTTTCATAAGAAGTGAAGTGTTGCTCAGAGAGTGCGTGTCCCATTGAAGTAAAGAGATAGTAATCAGACAAAGCTAATTCAGGTGAGTAAGCCGCATGTGTCAGTATCTCCCAACTAAGTGCCTCAATCATTTCCTTGACCAGTTTTGCTGTGTGATAGTGCATTGTCATAAAGCAAAACCACTTTGTGTTGCCTTTTCTGGTATTCTGGTCGTTTTTCCTGCAATGCTTGATTCAAATTGATCATTTGCTGTAAATAATGTTCAGTATTAACAGTTTCACCAGGTTTTAGTAGCAGATCACACCACTTTGATTCCACCAAACACAGAGTATTGTCTTCTTTACATAGCAATTTGGCCTTGAAGCTGATGTTGACAGTTAACCTGGAATTACCCATGATCTTACCCATAGGGTTCTCGAAATATATCCACTTTTCATCACCTGTCACAATTCGATGGAGAAATGACTTTCTTTTATACCTGGCGAGCAGCATTTCACAAGTGGTTTTTCGTTTTTCTTCCTGTCTTTCATTCAGTTCATGTGGAACCCATCTGCTCATCTTCTGGATCTTTCCCATCGCTTTTAAATGTATGGAGACAGCTTACCGTGTTACATTTAATTGATCTGCGAGCTGTTAATGCATTTGAGCATCATGCTCATCCAACAATGCTTGCAACTCGCTGTCTTTAAACTTCTTCGGAGGTCTTTCACAGTCTTCATTTCTCACGTCAAAATCACCAGCTTAAATTTTTTAATCCACTCGAAACACTGCTATTTACTGAGAGAATGCTCACCATAAGCTTCAACAAGCATTCGATGCGATTCTGCAGCAGTTTTCTTTAAATGGTAACAGAAAAACAACGATGTCTGCAAATCGTAGTTTGTAGGCTCAAAACTCGACATGTTCAACATTATTAAAAACTACACTGTCATTTGAAACTTGTATTGTTGTGAGTTGAAAATCTCTGTCAGCTGCCAAAAAAAGAAAATGGTGACAATGATGCGATCTGATGGTAACTGCATTGATAGCTAGAGCCATCTATCGGCAAATTATGGTTTCATATTTACACACCTGGTAGTATGTAACCTTCATTTGATACGGATTTTCTCATGGAGTAGCAAATAAATTATCAGTTCCCAGAGTCCTTAGTTTTATCTTGTCCTATTCTCAATTAACTCCACTTGACCAACAGATTTGTGCACTATCTGCAAACGCTTTTGTCTTTCAGACAGGAACATTTTCCCCCAAGCTTGGGCCCATTGCTATAATTCTTTGGCATCGTCAGTTAGGCAAACATATTGTTTTATTGTAAACCATCAGGAGTTGGGGAGCGAATATAGTTTCATTTGTAAGTGAGGGAGTCAAATACTAGAATAAAGTACCAAGGAAAATGATAAACAATTTATCAGAAACACTGAAAGAATATAAAATTAAAATTTATAAGAGGCAATTTCAGGAAGGTGATCAAATTGCCCACAAAGGTGGAAAAAAATGTGAAAGTAGGTATGCAAGGAAATTATTATCAGCTCATGTGTTCCATCATAATTAAATTAATTCTGTTTGGCCCCACCCCTCTCCTTTCACTTTTACTGTTTTTCCCAGTTTGAATATTACCTCCAACTCCCACTCACATTTTTTCATAGTCAACTGTCATTAAATGACACCCATCTAGCACTTGTTTGTGCTCAACATATTTGTTTGTTTCTTATGGATTTATGCCAAATCGACATGGATGTCACTAGTAGCAGGAAAGGACTGGGGCTAAGGAACCATTCTGGTGTTCACCTCAAGTGATTTCGGGAAACCAGGGAAACTGAAATCTGAAGAACCATGCAGAGACTAGAACCCATAAACTCCTAAATGTCTATTGCTGATCAAGGGTTTAAAGTCAAAATTTTCATCAATATTATGTGTGTTTTTTGCGTATCTACACTGGCCTTATGCCATGTGGTAAGCAACAGTTCCTTTTTCTTTCCTCATTTACAAGTATATTTGCTACGTGGTAAGCAAAAGTGACTCTTTCCTAACATATTTACTATCAGTACATCATTTCCTGCAAAGCTATAGTTTAATGAACAATAAGGTTAGTAATCAAACCTGAAGGCAGAAAAGCAGCAACGACAAAAAAGAAATAAGATTAATACAATTTCATGTAACCCCTTAGTCATGTAGAAGAGGAATGTGGCACTTGGCAAGGTAAATGTACGTAGAAACATCTGAATCATTCAGTATGACTCGGGATCACTCTTGCCTTGAGTCTCATTACTCTTCCACAAACATGACAATCAAATATTCAACACATTGAAATTAGCATATGAAGATAATGATCCTATATACTTGCCATCTGAAGTCTTCAATTAAAGAGGAAAGGAACATACACAAAAGTATACACATCTGGAAGGTAGAAATCAAGCTTACAGTAGTATCAGTTAGCAAAATATTAAAAGCTGTAATAGAATATATAGAATCAAAAAGAAATATAAATATACCAAAAAATCATTTTTAATAGGATCATTTAATATATACATAAAATCATTTTAATCACACATACCTCCTGTAAAGGTCTAAAGCTTGGTGGAGTTTGTACCAACAAATATACCAAAAAATCATTTTTAATAGGATCATTTAATATATACATAAAATCATTTTAATCACACATACCTCCTGTAAAGGTCTAAAGCTTGGTGGGGTTTGTACCAAACACTTAACCTGAAACTCTAACCCTGATGGGTTGCCTTTTGATATAGAGATTGTGCTTGCTGTTGATCAGTCGCCACCAGATTAGATAACCTCAATCAGGAAAGGTATGTAGAAATTAAAATCACTTCTGCTATTGAAAAACTAAATCATCACTATATTTTTCAGAAAAAATTTACAAGTTCGTACAACAATTCTTTAGGCATCGGAATTCTTCACCAAATTAATTGATTGTAAGTACAAATAAATGATTCGAGTCCAGCCATCCCTCAGAACCCTCCACTGCTTACAGTCACATGAGGATTTGCAAGTATTTCAAATGTACACTAAGGCCTAATGCTTGGTGGGGTTAGTACTACACACTTAACTTGAATCTCTAACCGTGATGTGTTGCCTTTGGATATTAAGATTGTTCTTGCTATTGATTGGTCGCCACCAGATTGGATAACCTCAATCAGGAAGTGTATGTAGAAATTAAAGTAACTGCTGCTACTGAAAATTTAAATTGTTACTGTATTATTCAGAAAAAATTTACAAGTTCACAGAACAATTCTTTAGACGTCGGAATTCTTTACCAAATTAATTGATTGCAAGTACTCATAAATAATTCGAATCAGGCCAATCCTCAGAGCCCCTAAATGTTTACAGTCACATGAGGATTTGCAGTTATTTCAAACGTGCACCAAAAATTCTAAGACGTCTGCCGGAAGTGCTATGTCATGGTATCTACATCTACATTCATACTCTGCAAGTCACAAACATTGTGGGTGGCAGAGGGTGCTAAGCACCAATCCTAAGCCCGCGCATTCCAATCCTGAATAGCGCGAGGAAAGAAGGAATACATAAAAGCATCCGTACGGCATCTTATTTCTCTAATATTATCCCCCCGGTCATTATGACCTAAATAGGTTGGCAGAAGAAGTATTTCATTGCACTCGAAATTTAATTTTTTTCGCATATTCTCCAATAAATTCGAATGCAAGCTACATCGTCTGTCTTCCAAACTATCCCAGCCCAATCTATGTATCAATTCTGTGAAACTTTCATAAGGGCTGTAGCAACCAGTCACGAAATGAGCGGCTCTCCTCTGCACCCACTCCACAGAGTCAATCAGAACCTTGCGATTCGGATCCCAAATTCCACAACAGTAATCCAGATGCGGACGCACTAGTGTTCTATACCCTATCTCCTTTGTATGAGCATTACAATTCCTCAAAATACAACCTATGAATCACAATTTAGAATTCGCCCTGCCTACGACGGAAGTTATGTGCATGTCCCATTTCATGTTGCTTTGTACTATCACCCCCAGATACTTCAGGGAATCAATCGTGTCAACAGCTGTATTGTTTATTTTGTACTCGTGAACAAACTGATTCTTTTTGTTACTTATCCGCATTGCCTTGCACTTTTTGCAATTAAGTGTAAGCTGCCATTTACGGCATCAATCGAAAATAGCATCCAAATCGTGCTGAATTTCTAAGCAATCGTCGGAGCACATTATTTCCTATAGATAACTGCATCGTCGGCAAACAATCGCAACCAGCATTTGACGTTATCACCTAGATCATTTATAAATATTAAGAAAAGAAGTGGTCCTATTACACTTCCTTGAGGAACGCCCGAAGTAACATTTATCTTAGAAGAGGCTTCCCCGTCGACAATGACATACTGTGATCGATCAGTTAGAAAATCACGTATCCACTCGCAGATCTGAGCCGAAATACCGTAAGCTCGAATCTTCGCTAAAAGTCGGTTGTGTGGTAGAGAATCAAAAGCTTTCTGAAAAGCCAAGAAAACTGCATCAACTTGCGAACCTGCATCGATAACTTTCATTACGTCATGGGAAAATAGGGCCAATTGTGTTTCACACGATCTCTTCTTCCGAAATCCGTGATGTCACAGTGTAAGTAACTCGTGCTCATCTAGAAACTTCATAATGTTCGAGCATATGACATGCTCCAGAATTCTGCTGCAGGCAGATGTTAGAGATATGGGTCGATAATTCTTAGGATCACTCCGATCTCCTTTCTTGAAAATGGGAATTACCTGTGCTATTTTCCAGTTAGAAGGTACTTTTTTCTCTTCTAAAGATTTACGGAATATATCTGACAGAAATGATTCAATTTCCTCCGCATATTCAGAAAATACTCTTACCAGTATACCACCAGGACCCGGCGCTTTACCCCACTTCAGGAGTTTTAATTGCTTTACAATACCTACGCTATCAATTTCTATCGGTTCCATCTCTAATTCCACACGATGTGGTAAAGTGGGGATGTTTTCCATATTTTCTCGCGTGAATGAATTTTTGAATTCGGTGTTAAATACAGTAGCCTTGTCGCGGCTGTCTTCAACTTCCCATCCGTCTTTTATTAGAACTGGCTGATTGTTCCCACTACAACTATCTTTTTTTTACATACAACCAAAATTTCTTAGGGTTTTCAGTGAGGCTCTTAAGAGAGAGAATTGGCACGAAAATCATTAAAGGCCTCACACATCACATTCTTAACATGTCCCCCTATCTCCTCTAACTCAATCCGAAGCATCGTCCTTTTTGATCGTGCATGTATCTTCCTTTGCTTTTTGAGTAACCTTTTAACCTCCTGTGTGTACCATGGGGGATCGTTCCCTTCTCTGATTGTCCGTTTCGGTATATGCAAGTTCATACCTTCCCCGACTATACGTAAGAATCTATGCCACCTCTCTTCAACGGTGCCTCCTGCTACTAAGAACGTATGGTAATTATGCCTCAAATACACTTTAAAACACTATTTTGAAGCCTTTTCGAATCTGTAAACGATCCTTTCTTTTCTGTTTTTGCACATCGTTGTTAGTTTTACTGTAGCAATTACACCTTTGTGATCACTTATTCCCGTGGTGGTAGAAATATCCATGAATAATTCAGGCCTATTTGCAAGGACTATATCCAAAATATTTTCGCTACCATTGAGGCATCGCATTGCTTCAGTTACGAGCTGCTCAAGATTGTGATCTGAGAAGAGGTCTAGAATGATTTCGCAAGATGCTTTATCCCGGCCCCCAGTAACGTGAAACGTAATTAGTCCAGTCGATATCTGTCAAGTTAAAGTCACCACCTAGCATTATCGTATGGTCCGGAAATTGCCGAGCTATATTATTTACATTATTTCTTAAGGCTTCAGCAATATTTACGCTTGCATCTGGTGGACGATAGAAGGAGCCTATCACAAGTTTTGTCCTAGCTACATTGAGCTTGATCCATATGATTTCGCAGACAGTATCGACATCTATTTCGCTACATGGGAGGTACTTACTAACGGCTATAAATACGCTATCTCCTTCGGAATGCAACCTATCCTTACGGAAAATGTTCATACTATTATTAAAAATTTCGGCGGAACTTATATCCGGTTTTAACCAACTTTCTGTGCCTATTACGATATCAGCATCTGTACTACGAAAAACGTTTTCGAGTTCAGGCCGTTTATTACGAACACTTCTGCAGTTAATTACTAGAACTTTTAATGTTCGAGATTCTTTTAAGCTACCCATAACATGCGGTGCTGAAGTTATCTGGGCTGTCCGTAACTGAATTTCCTCCTCAGGGTCATCCTCCCTCAGCCTAAAAAACCCCCCAATGCACACCACACAGCCCCTGCCACTCGTGTAGCCAATTCTCGTTTGTATTACACCCATGATATAACCAAGGGATCCCTACAAGACTCAACACCAGGGCGAAGATCAAGGAATCTGCAGCCATGACTATCATACAAACGCCATAATCACTGGTTCAGCCCCTCAACACGATTCTGAACCAGAGGGCCACATTCAGTCCTATCAACAATGCTGCAGATAGTTAGCTCAGCAGAGATCTTGTAGCCAGTGGCCACAGAGTTCACCCTTTCCGCAAGTCGCCTGAAGGACGAGAGGATAACTTCCGACCCTTGGCGGCAGGCATCATTGGTGCCTACATGAGCCAAAATCCGCAGCTGGCCGCACCCCGCCCATTCAATGGCATCCGGAATGGCCTGTTCCACATCTCAGATCAGACCCCCCCCCCCCCCCTGAATACACAATGAATGGATACTGGGTTTCATCCCCAACCTATTCGCCATTTGTCTAAGGGGCTTGGTAAAGCGCCTAATGTTGGAGCTGCCGACCACTAAAACCCCCTATTGCAGTTGTTCAGACTTTGCGGGCTCTGGGGCTGCCAACGCACAGGCCGACGATTGCAGGACTGAATCAGTTCCAGACAATGCGTCAAACCGCTTGGACAGTGGTACAAGCTCACCATCCTGGGAATCAGGCTTGCACGACTACCCCCGCATGCGGCGTCGACGTCCAGAAAACACATGCCAGCCACCAATAGGCGACGGCCGCAGAGATTCCAATGTCTTGGCCTGGACTGCAGGTACAATGACTGGTATGGGAGAACCTGCGAGCCACTCAGCTTCTACAGGGTCACCAATACTGCATCTACTGCACTCACTTGCGGCAGCTTCCAGCTGTGTAACTCTAGCTAACAAAACTGCAAGCTGGGTGTGCAGTCACCTTAGCCTGCACACAACAACCACAGTCCCTACACATACTACCTTACAGAAAGAAAATCTAAGGAGTACACAAAAAACTGACTCCTATGCATTCTCAATAGGAGGCCTTTTGGCAATAACCAAATATACAAAGACGAAGCTTAAGCTAACTGTGCACTTTAAATTAACACTGGAGGTACTACTTCACGTAACGGTTGCTGGAGATCAACTAGCTGCTACTCTGCGACGACAGAAATTATTCAAAAATAAAATCTAACACATGCCTGCTCAACCGACTTTTACTGACTGGCCATAAGGGGCTCTATTTATAGCTGCATCATAGAATGAGAAAAATCCCCAGTTCTCATGACATCATCCAAAACTTTGAGGTATCCAAACTATTCCAAACGATTTGAAATTTTAACACGAGATAGCTTATTTCCAAAATGTTAAAATGTATCCTAGTGAAAATTCTTGTATATTTTAGCCATAAAAAATTATTTTCATTAGATTTCATCAAACTTTCATGTCCAAAATCTTTTAATTACTAAGTCGAAATAACTTCTAAACTATTCTATAGGACTGTCTCTTTCATTTAATGTATAAATTATCCCTGTTACAATTTTCTAACTGTGTGAAATTCCAAAAGTTTAAACAAGGTATTTTTCTAAAATCTGTATCTCCTAAACCATTGAATCTACCGGTCTGTAACTTGTTTTAACCAATTCTACGTAACTTTATCTATAACGTGTTTTAATGTGCAGATGCTATCTGATTTACTTGATTTATTATTGATTTCCAAAAGAAATGCTTAGTTTGCACCAAAATCTAACGAAACTATGAAAAAAATTCTTGTTTTTCATATTTTGGCCAAACTATTGTATGGATCCTAACGAGACTTACTGCAAAATGTTCAGACGGAAATGTACTTATTTTGAATATAGTATCTTCTGCTGAATTTGTTTATTTTCTTCAAACAGGTCATGTTTACATCCATCACGTGTGATTAATTTCCTTAAAATGCTTCAAAACCAACCTTTAAACTTTAGTTACTTCTGTCAAAATTTAATATGATGTGTAATGAAAAATCACACTTCTTAATTTACAAATCTCATTTTGCTAGTTAGTGTCTGAAATATCTCTGAAAATGAATGCAACATTTTCCTTTTTGAAATAATTTGAATCCCATTATATAAAAATGTTAATACTACATTTTGACTTCATATGACTGTTTATTCTGAAATATCACTTAAAATACTTCAGTAAACAACTTTAGACCTGATCTGCAATGTTATTGAGTTGAGCTCGATGCTCTATAAACAAATTTGGTTATGAAATCACAAAATTTTAGGTTACTCTATATTTAGGACACACTATATTTCCTCATGAGAGAATGGTTCAGAGAGAAAATGGTTATTCCAGTAGTTAAACAATGTAAAATACCATTGGGACATAGAAGTGTAGGAAGATGCAAGATAAGATGGAAAGAACTTGAAAATTGCTAAAAGAGGAAATTACAAGCACAATCTTAAATCATGAGTGGCATTTGTGAAAGAAATGTAATATGGCCATTATTTTTCCATATTAGGATACTAAAATAAAATAACTGTTTCAAAAAATAAAAATCACCTTCAAAACAGACCACCAAAAATTTTTAAATAACTTTACACCTTGCTTAGAAGAAAATAAATCTATATGGACAATATTTTACATTACTATTGTTGAAATTTTTACATTAATCAGCTATTTTTGGAGTCTGCGCCAGCTGTCACATCAAGAGGAACAAATTACTGCACTTTAATTGTTGTTCGAGGCAACACGGGAGTTTGAATGAAAATTACAAATATTTTACAGCGTGTAGTGAGGCAGATATTGTTTTTATAGGAGACAGTTTAGGGGAACAAACTAGACGGTATTTTAATCTTGGCCTTGTTGGAGGTCGAGCCATATCTCTGGTGTTACATTGTCATTGGGTAGGCTGTATCACATGGTAAATGCTTTAGAGTTAGTATAATATAGGTGTATCATCTGTATGTTTCAGTTTTGTTGAAACATGTTTTAGCAATAATCATAGGTAAGTAGTAACGTGATTTTTTTTATGTAATATTGTCATTCCTCACTGTTGTCATTTTTTGTTTTTCTTGCTTTGGCTGACACAGACTCCAAAAATAACTAAATACTGTAAAAATTTCAATAATTGTAATGTAAAATTTTGTCCCTTTAGATTTATTTTCTTCTAAGCAAGGTATAAAGTTAATTTAAAAATTTTAGTGTGTGTTTTTAATTTTTCAATCAATTATCTTATTAAATTCTTAGTGGTATTACTGTTTGTTTTTTAAATATGTGACAGCAGTTCTAATTTTTCAAACTCTCTGATAACTCAGTGGTTAAGGCACTTGTTTTCAAAAATTTCTGGCTCCAGCCTCAGGTTCAAATCCCAATGGTGGAAGGAATACATAAGAGTTGTGTCTGATCATATACCGACTTGACATTAATATAAATAACATAAAAATAATGATAATTGGCAAAAACAATAACTCCCAATGCCATACTATGATTAACCAGAAGACCATTGAATGTGTATCAAGGTATAAGTATCTTGGCACCACTGTAAATAACCAATGGGATCCATCTAATGAAGTAAAGTCACGTATCGGTAAAGCCAGGGCTACTTTCAATAAAATGAATAACCTTTTTAAAAATTGTAATTTATCAATTACCATGAATATGAGACTCCTGCGCTGCTATGTGTTATCTGTCCACCTGTATGGCCTTGAAACGTGGTCATTAACAAAAACTATCAGTAAAAGGTTAGAAGCTTTTGAAATGCGGCTATATTGAAGAATGATGAGAACACCATGGACAGATCACACCATAAATGCTGAAGTGCTCTGCAAAATGAAAAAAGATATGGAAATATTGACCACTGTAAAAACACGGAAGTTTCAGTATCTTGGCCACATCATGAGGAATAATAGCCATTATGAACAGATGCAGTCTATTCTCCAGGAGAAAATACCAGGAAAGAGAAGTGCTGGTGTAGGAAGAATTTCTTGGTTAAAAAATCTGAGAACATAGACCTCCAAGACAACTATGGAGTTAATCCGGGCATCAACCAGCAGAGACAAGACAGCCAAGATGGTTGCCGACATCCGGAACGGATGGGGACCAGAAGAAGAAGAATATGAGCTATGCTATGTCATTCCGTGGTGCCAGAGGAAAGGAACTGGCCATCCTCTCTCTGATTCTCTGATGCAGTGGCTTAGTGTACCTCCTTCGGGTGAATCCAACCACCCTTCGGATTGTGGACTAAGTTAGTTTAACAATAAACATGCAACAACGCTATAATATTGAGTTCATTGACCATAGTTTGTGGGTTGGTGAATTAACGACAGCTCAGCTTGAATTATTATGCGAGCAGTGACACGTATCTTTGCCAGGTGATTTTGTTGATGGTGATGTGATGTGATCTTAACAAAATAGATCAAATTGAGGCTTAATTCCAAATCAGCTAACTATTAGTATGAAACCATTACAACATGGATATTGGAATTCTGAGTTTTTGCAATGAATCCAGTACAAACCTTCAAAGTTCACCTTCCCTTGATTTGACAACTCGTTGTGTCTCCTAACCGTCACACACATTATTCACCCTGACATCCATTGAAAAACTAAGCACCAGAGGGTCACCCTTGTATCCCTCAAGAGGGACTGATTCTCATGCTTGCCATATGTCGCCCCCTAATCACCGTCTGGCTCGGGTTGCGAAGGCTTTTTCCAAAAATTTCCTGATCTTCCTGAAACTTTGTAATAATGTAGCCTTTATTATATTAAGTACTTTATGCCCTTATAAATTTCATCGTATCTCCTTTAGTTTTCTTGCTATTAATTTCTGGATTCTGAAAACCATCTTCTCGATTTACTGTCCAAACAATTTATTCTAGCGTGTTAGTTCTAATCTCAGAAAATTCTACATATTTTTACGGTTAGTTTCATGTATCTTATTCCCATCTAAATGCCTTAATTTAAAGAGATATTATCTCTAACAGTTTTTCACTTCTCTTGTCTGCCATTATGAAATTCCATTTTAATTCTTCAAAATTAAATATCATACATTTGCAGTGGATTGTTTCAATTGAAACTTATGTCAAACTTGCTTTAAAAAATTGTGTTTTCATTAACATTGGGTGTCTTCCACAAAATTCAGCCTAATTTAGATTTGCCATATCTCGTCTTTATTCCATTAACCATTTCGTATCACCTTGCAGAACGTTCTGCGCTTGTACCCTCAAAACCTTTGCTTTAAGATCATTTTTAAAATATCTCCGTTCAACCCAACAATCTCAAACTACTGTCATCTTATTTCAAAAAAGCTCTTTAATCTAATGTAATATTTTTTCCCTTGCCAATTTTATTCAAGACTTTCATTTAATTTCTTTAATGAAAATCTATCTTCTAAATTGTTATATTTACTTTAAATTTTGTTTTTAACCATGTCTTGGACTTCTAAAACAATATCAATCACTTTTGTCCCTGTATCTGAATCTGTTGACTGGTCTTGTTTATACCTCTATAAATCCATTGCCTATTGCATCATCTGACACCTCTCAAAGCTATGTTCTGATTTTAAGATTTTGCATAACTCCCTTCAGAAAATCCATATGGCTTTGAGACTATCACCAATGTGATAGTTACTTGCCCTTCTACTCCTGACAGTGTTATCTTGTAGGGGCGGTATCACTTTAGGTATCATATCCAAACCGATACCGGTCATTCTGTCCTATTTGGGTTTCCATGAACTCCCCAAATCCTTCCAGGCAAATGCCAGGATGCTTTCTTTAGAAAGGCCATGGCTGAATTCCTTCCCATTCATTGCTCCCATCCCTTCTCACTTCTAATGACGAAGGCTGATTAAAATGTAAGGTTCTATTGTGCTATTATTAAATGCTCCATCTAGAAGTTTCATTACCAGTGTTAGAAAACTGTGGGGAAAGAAAGGTATTCAGACGACTGTAAGTAAGGATGGAGAAGTAGTTGCTGAGGATATGAGAAAGGCGGAGCTATTAAGTGACTAGATTGATGATACCATTTGGTTTATCATCCAAGGACTGGAGAGTGTAAATCAGAGGAGGAGCTTCTCCGTATAAGTAGAAATAAGCAGACTTAAAGATTTGAAATGAATTCTATATATATCATGAAGGAACAGAAAACTAAAAAATCATAAAGGGGCTAGTATTAATAATGTTTGTATTTATAAACAGTTAGAACTGGTATGGTACCTTACCTTGAAATATTATTTAGTTTGAGTATAGAGACTTCTGTTCACTGGAGGACTGTAAATGTGCCCATTAAGCAGGGGCAGCAAATATGGTTGAAAATTACTGGCTGAT
Source organism: Vandiemenella viatica (assembly GCA_031002005.1). NCBI lineage: Eukaryota > Metazoa > Arthropoda > Insecta > Orthoptera > Morabidae > Vandiemenella > Vandiemenella viatica. Next base: position 166,449,438 of record CM061919.1, on the reverse strand, counting down.
AACTTTGACATTAGTGGTAGATAAAATGATGGAGAGGTTGATAACCAATCATATCACAAATTCCTGCAATGAAAGAAACTGGTTTGCAAATTGGTTAAATGGCTTTAGGGAAGGATATTAATGTGAATCTCAGTTACTGGGTTTCATGCAAGATGATATGAATGAAATAGACACGGAAATGAAAGTTGATAATGTAACAATACAGCTTACCACAGCACTAGGCTGTGTGAACCATAAAATGATGTTAAACAAGGTAAAACCCATTAGAGTGGATGATAAAGTGACTTACTGGTTAGATGTATTCTTAAATTGGCTTTGTCACCCAGTTCGCTCCTGGCAAAATTCTACCCAGTCCCCCGTACAAGTTTTAACAGACCACCCAATCTTAAGAACATCTTGGTCCTTAAATACCCTCTGTCATACTCTCCAAAAAACACCATATTGATCTTTTCCATACAATAGACCTTACTGTGAAACCTGCAGCATGCTTCCATCCACCACTACATATTCCAATCCTACCCCAGGGGAAAATTTCCACATCATTGGACATTCCACGTGTTCTACAACTCATGTCATATACCAACTAACTTGCCGCCACTGTACTAGTTTCTACATAGGCCTCTCCACACAGTAACTCTCAGTCAGAATGAATTGCCATAGACAGTCAGTCCACACCAACAACTTGTACCTTCCAATACCAGAACATGCCAATAGCCATGATTCCAACAATCTCAATGACTGCTATATTGTGAAAGCAATCAGAGTTTTCCCCAATAGCACCATTGCATCAGAGGATACCAGGCACCCCCCCCCCCCCCACCTTGGCCTTAACCACCTACCACTTAACCCATCACTTTTTAATTTAATCATTTTTCCTACTTACGTATTTTAACTAGTAATAATTTTTCGTGTCAGTACTAGGTACCCTTTGCTATATATATTCATTTTACCATCGCCTGCAGAATATTGCAGACATTGCCCGTACATCGATGGTATACTCCTTAGCAGTTCCCCCACCATTTCACTACTACCTAGCCAGTCATGGAACCAAATGGCTCATTTCTCGACTACATGAAGAAAGTTAATACCAAAATATTATATTTATGTGTCCACCTTCATGTTTTCTCTAAACACAGCCGTCAACTTTGGTATATGATGGGTTAATTTTCCTTTCCTTCATAGCACCTAGAAGCCATTTCCTTTTTCCTTACTTTCTTTAGAATGTAGAAAGCAATGAGTTAGAATACGAAATGCCTAATCAAACGAAGTTGCCATTCATTATTCTGACGAATTAGTGTGTTAACGGTCTACAGTCAGAAGTTAGGTTGTTTGCGGATTATTAATGTTATATAAAAGGATCAAAACTGGAGAGGAAACCCACCAGTGTGGTTGCATGCATTAAGGTGCCATCACACTGGTGGGTTTCTTACCACCACTGCACTGGATCAGGGAGGTACAAAGGGCCAGGTTTGAGTTCTTGCCTCCGCCTACTGGCTGTCCTGATTGCAGTTTTTAGTCGATTTTCCACAATCATGAAGGTGAGTGCTTGGATGGCCCCCAATCTTTCACTCAATAACTACACGTTACACACAAACAAAAATACACCTACTGCACACAGAACACAGTAACATGTTTCACAGACTGATGGCAACACATCCTATTTGTCATAAGACTATGACATGCCTAGCAAGCCATTAGTCTGACAGATAAATATGATTTCAAAAAAATCACAAGCTTCTAGAAAGGGGAAGTGTCCAGGATGACTATCGAAACTGAATTAGGGAGTGTCGATAAACTACGTGGCTTGGTCTAGGGGAGCGATGGGTTTGGTAGAAAGCTACATTGGGCTACTTGGCTAAAGGGGGAGGGGAGTTCCGAGCCAAGCTACATAGCTTTTTATTTATATTATTTCTCCCAGTTAAAACAAAGTACAGAACACACAATAACATGTGTATATTTATTTCCGTCATTTGATTAACACTGTACATAATTTACAAGTCTGACAAGAGAAAACAGTACAAAATTTCTTCTGGAATAACTAAGGAAAAAAGCTACGTGCAACTGGGGGGAAGGGGGGGGGAGGGGGGGGGGGAAGGTGTAGAGGCAAAAACCACATCAGGCTATTTGGAGAGGGGATTCACAGGAGGCCAAAATGAAGCTACATAGTTTATAGACACTCCCTTATTGTTGTTGTTTAGGCTTGATGGTGTGTTGATGACAGGGTCATTAGTGCCCTAACAAAAATCGATGTGGCTAAATCAAGCTCAGATCCTGTATGACCAACCATTCATCCGATTACGATGAAACTTTGATGAGTTGTTATATGCATGTGTGTGAAAGTTTCTGACTAAAAAAACACCCCATCTCCCCCTTTACAACCCTTAATTTTATACAAACCCACTTTTCTTTGATGGAACTTTGCACAAGTATACTTTCAAATAAACAGAAAAATACTGTCAACATTTGGTTTTCAGAAATCCTACCCCTCTCGCCCTTTCCCCCCCCCCATAATTTTTGCCAATATTTTTATATGCACCCACAATTTTTATCTGTTATTGACAAAACTTTTCACATGTATAGTTAAAAAAAAAAAAAAAAAAAAAAAAAAAAAAAAAAAAAAAAAAAAAAAAAAAAAACAGTAAAATACTGTATACATTTGATTTACAAAAATCCAACTCCCTTAATTTTTTTCAATGTTCTTTACACATACCCACAGTTTTTATCTAATATCGACGGAACTTTGCAAATGTATTCTTTAAAACCAATAGAAAAATAGTGTCTACATTTGGTTTTCAGACGCAACCCCATCTACCTTTCCGCCCTCTTAATTTCTGTAAATGTTCTTTACACATACCCACAGATTTTATCCAATTTCAATGGTCCTTTACGTATGTATACTTTAAAACAAACAGAAAAATACTGTCTACATTTGGCTTGCGAAAACCGAACCCCCCTCCCCCTTTGCAACCCATTAATTTTTGACGATATTCTTTACACATAGCCACATTTTTTATACAATATCGACAGGACTTTGCACACATATCCTTTAAAACCTACAGAAAAATAGTGTCTACATATGGTTTTCAGAAACCCACACCTCTCCCCCTTTCCACCGTTTTCTCACATTCATATCCACCTGCCTAGCAAAGCTGAGTACTTTGCTTTTGCAGAAGATGGAAGACTGAAAATATAGTCATAGGTGGGCACAATTAATTGAAAAGTTAACTTCGTTAATCTGCTATTTAAAAAGTTAACTTCGATAATCGTTAAAGCGTTACATTTTTGCAAATTTAACGCAAGTTAAAGTTAACCGTTAAAAGCTAACCATCCAAGAGTGGAACTGATGCTTATATATTGCAATAGGTATTACTGCAAGCAATACCAAGATGCAAAACGTATCACGATATGAATCAATAATATATCTAACAAATGTCCTTCTGGAAATTGAGTTTTTACTCCAGCTTCTCAAACATATCAGATTCTTCAACAAGTAGTTGTTGGCAACAAAAAGGTTTGCGATACATCGGTCCACGCCAGCTTGGAATATGATGGTACCAGTAGCTACAAATTTTTTTATTGACGTAAACTTTTATTAGCAGATGGCGATGAAAACAAATCCATTCTGCTGCTATCTAGATCAGAAGAATCCCCACCACTTGAAGGCTATGAATTATTTTTCTTTTTTCCTATGAGTTGGCTCTGATTTTACTTTTTCTTAAAACTGTTCATATTTGGATAGATGCATCCTCTTCATATGTTTTTTAAGGTTAGATACGTGAGCCTTGACTGTAGAAACACAGTTTGAATTCATAAATCAACTGTACTCCCAGTCTTGATTTAAGTGCAACATAATTGCATAAATGTGGCCAAGAATTTTTAATATTTTGGTTGCTGTTGTTAGCATTGCTGCTTTTACTAATGGATTGAAGAATTTCAGTTTTAATGACGTAATCATGTAATGAATGTCAGATTAACTTATTTCACTAACGAACAGTAACCAATGCCAACTAAAAAGTGAACATTTCCTGACAATAAAAAATACACATTACAAAAATATCGAAAGCAATTGCTGACTGAATTAGAAATGAGTGCCGGTTTGAAGACGTAAAACAGAAATGCTCCAAAACTCTAGCTTTCCTGCTCACACGCACACCAGGCCTAGCATAAGAATTGTATACGCATCACACTCACACTTTATATTACCTATTATTCGTTCACCATCCGCCTTGTCGAAAGTACGAGCATGGCATGGTGTGCAATTCAAACATACCAAACGACGTCAACTACCAATGTAACAGACTAAAGTTAACGGTAATTAAATTTAATGGAAGTTAAGAAGACTGTTAACAATTTTTTAGGTTAACTTAAAAGTTAATTTTTTGCAATTTTGTTAACTTTGTTAAGTAATGATTAACGATTTTCTGCCTGGCTGTGAATATAGTATAACCCAAAGCACCGAAATAAACTCTTACAATTTTAATTTAATGGATAAAAATCACTGTCTTTCAGTTATTTGGTACGTGTTAATGTGTCTGTTTTCTTTATGTGTACCAACTTAAGAAACAAAAATAGGCATTTCAATGCATGCCAGGCAAATTTAGTTCATTATAAATTTTTCACCAGTAACACTACTGAGAACTTGATATTTCTATTATTTGTTTAGAAAATATTTATCAGATGTTGACTCAAGAATTTACAGTAGGCTTTCAAACAGGAATAATTTTTTCACATTGTTTCATAACAAAATGTTCGATAGAGCAAACAATGTAGGATGCTTTCCCTATTTTTTGTACTCCTGCAGTTGTCTTATTCCTTTGGAAAAATGATCAATTTTTACTTCACTGCCACACTGTACAGAGTTTTTTTTTAAAAACAAAGACTGTTGATACATCAAATGAGTTCACTTGTTTCCTATCAACAAATGTTCACATTTGTATCAATTTCATGTATATGGTTGCACATTTTCAGTGATGGAAACTACTAGCTGAAACAAGAGTTCTGAGTTTTTTACATCTGATGATTTACTGAAATGTAGAATTTGATGATATACCACAGATTTGAGTTTTCAACCTGAACTGTTTAATACATTATTAAAAAATGCAATTTTAATTTAAATTAAAATATAGTTATGATGTAGCTATTATTACAAAATTAAAAAACGCACTTGATATTCAACATGAATTTGAGGTATGAATCTCTCTTGTATCAAATGCACAAACCTTATCTTTTACTCAAAACAGGCACGCAGATTTATTTTCCAGGTATGTGCCACTTAAATTCTTGTACAAAAATGAATCCTTCCTATGTTATAGATCTTGAAATAGATGCATAAGTTATACCTAAATTGAATTCTTGCTCGCTGATATTAATTAGAACCTGAATTGGAACATTACTGTGACCCAACCATAAATGTAACTTCAACCTGTGGAATTGGCACTAAATCGTTGATCAACGATCTGGTTAAATAACAATTATTATGAACGGTTTTATATTTTCTGGTGATTCGCCTGGTCAATACACTATTCCAAGTACTCGACTCACCAAGCCCTTCTTTATCAAGAGATTATATCCAAGCATTACAGGACAATCATTGCAGGCATAAACAATGTGATCAAGTCCATTGGCATCAGATGATTCTACAGTATTCCTACAAGCTACTTTGTTGTCTGCCAGAATTGTGGCTTTCGGTCCTGCCATTTCTCTAAATTTCTTATTTTTGTATTCTTCAACCAATCAGATTTTTTAAACAATCCGCAATACATAATTTCGTTGGAAATCACCACCAGTGGATGGGCAGCAACCACAGCCTTGTTATGTGATCACATGGTTTTCATTAATTTCTTGCTGACTGCAACCTGCAAGATGATTTCACCTTCATCCTCATCAAGGATCATTCAGTAATCGATCCACCCCTTATTCAATTTTCAATCTTGAAAACAAAATGACAATTATTATTTTAAAAACAAAGAACACAAGTATTTTTTTGCAGTTGCAAGTAAGAAAACAATACTTTAATTTCATTTTTATTACAAAAATTGTACCTGCTTATATCTTTATTGCTCAGTGACTATCATCTGAGACATTATTCCTGGGTTGATTGATAATCAGTTGAGCACAGAGGAATTTCTAGGTCTTTGTCAACCGTTCGAAACATTATTGAGTATGGCTCATAACTGTAAATTTTGTAACGTATGTTTTTTGTAGCAACATGGGAGCTGTTTAAATCCTTTTGTATCATTGATTGAGATGCTCCTCCCCACTATTTCCAAAAAAATTTTGTACAAATCGGTTCAAGATTTTTAATTTCTATCCTTCTGCCCCTGTCAGAGGTTATTCAAGGTCAAAGTGGAATATATAAAAGTTGCGGAGTAATGTGCTTTAACACTATGCAAAAATTGATCTTAATCTATTTTTTCATATCCTTAAAATTCTGATTTGACCATGTTTATGGTATGCTGACGAGACAGGCCTTAATTTTAGGGCATTGCCAACAAAAAGCCTGGCATCAAAAGCAGAAGTCCAAGCTCCTGGCTTTAAAATGAGCAAAGATCGTGTGACTTTACGAGTGTGCAGCAACGCTGCTGGTAATCACAAGCTCCCTTTAATGATGATCGGCAAATCTGTTAGCCCCAGAGCTTTCAAAAACTGCAACATGAAATCCCTACCTGTATACTATCGCAACCAGAAAAAAACATGGATGGATTGTAAGCTGTTCAAAGAATGGTTTCACGACCAGTTTGTTCCCTCTGTCTGGCGGTTTGCCAAGGAAAATAATTTGCCTCCCCGTGCTATCCTTTTGATTGATAACGCACCATCTCACCCCAGCACTGAGGAATTATGTGATGGAGAAATCGTGGCGAAGTTTTTGCCGCCGAATGCTACACCACTTCTACAGCCGATGGACCAGGGCGTACTACAAACATTAAAACTGATTTACAGAAAACAATTCTTAAGAATGCTGATCCAAGATGATAACATTCCTTTAGTTGAAAAAAAAAAAAAAAAAAAACAAATCTGAAGGATGTTGTTTATTGGGCTGCTGAGGCATGGCAGAAAATTTCAGAAAACACTTTGAGAAAATCTTGGAGAAAACTATGGACATCTCTTGAATTTCAGGACATACCAGCTGAAAATGAAGAGGAGAGTTTCCTAAAAATGGTACAGATAATCCCTGGATGTGAAGAAGCCTGTGAAGCAGACGTAGATGAATGGATGGCAGCGGATGATTCAATAAAGGAGCACCTTACTGACTTTGATTTAGTGGCTGCTGTGACTCAAGACCAGCTAGAAGTGGAATGATACGACGAAAGTGACAATGAGACGGAATGTGACAAAGGAGAGTTGGTGTCACACACTGATGCAGCAGAAGCCTTTGATCTCGCACTACGCTATATGGAGCAACAGACCACTGCTACACCAGCTGATTTAATGTTTATCAGACGATGGCGCAACTTTGCGTCATATAACAGACTGTCTTCATTACGCCAAAAAACAATTACTGAGTTTCTGTGCTCTAAAAAGTAGGGATGAAATGTGTGTTTCTAACCGTTGTAACTACTATCGTAAGTTTGACAGTTTTTCTTTCAGTGTTACGCACTTTTTAAATTTAATCTTTTCTAACTAATTTTTTTGTATAAATTAAAATTGTGTACATGTACAGTAGTTAACCACACTATTATATAGCGTATGAACTGTATTTTCAGGGTGTTTTAATTCTTTTACCATTTTTTATATTAAGACTATATAATGCTTTGCCATGTTCAGATTAACCGGACGCTCGGATTACCGGGGTTCGGATTAGCGGGACTCTACTGTATATTTTATCTGTAGTGGTGTGTGGATTTGATTAGTGTAATCTCTGAGTGTTTAAATTTTGTAGACAGTGCTCGTTAGTAGCGTTTGAACAGTCGACGAGTGCAGTAGCGTATTTTCTTGTTATATTTTATCTGTAGTGGTGTGTGGATTTGCTTAGTGTAATCTCTGAGTGTTTACATTTTGTAGACAGTGCTCGTTAGTAGCGTTTGAACAGTCGCTGAGTGCAGTAGCGTATTTTCTTGTTATATTTTATCTGTAGTGGTGTGTAGATTTGGTTAGTGCAATATCTGAGTGTTTATATTTTGTAGCAAGTGCAGGTTATTTCGAGTTTCTGTTCCTTTTTTTCATTTCACATTTTTCAAAAGCAGTATGTCTAGGGACTGTGATTGTTGTGTGCAGATGCGAGCTGAGGTGGCTGATCTGCACGCACAGCTTGCAGCTGTGTTGGCGAAAGTTACACAGCTGGAAGCTGCTGTAAAAGGTTGCAACAGATGTGATATTGGGGAAACTGTTGTAGCCATGCCTATCACAGATCTCATATGTCGAGCGTAATACCTGCAACCCAGGCTGAAGAGCTGGGTGCTCGGCCTAGGTCTCCTGTCGGTGACTGGCATATGGCTTCTAGGCTTGGAAGTCACACACGGGGGCAGTCGAACAGGCTTAAAGGCCAAGATGCTGAACTTGTTTGACTGTCCAACCTGTATGATGTATTGTTGAAGGCTGACTCAGTCCCACAACTGTCATCCTGCGGGTTGACGGCCCCCCAGCCCGCTAAGTCTGAGCAAACACAGAAGGGCATTCTGGTAGTTGGGAGCTCTAATGTTAGGCGGTTATTAGAGCCCCTTACGGAAATGACGGATTACTCGGGGAAGAAATCCAATATCCATTCAGCGTGTATTCCAGGTAGCCTGGTCCAAGATTTAGAGCAGGCCATTCCAGATGCCATAGGAAGGACATGGTGGCTCATGTCGGCACCAATGATGCTTGTCGCCTTGGGTCGGAGGTTATCCTCTCTTACTTCCGGCGGCTGGCTGAAAGGGTGAACTCTGTGGCCAGTGGCCACAAGATATCGGCAGAGCTAACCATCTGCACTAGCATCGTAGGCAGAGTTGATTGTGGACCACCGTATTGAGGTGCTGAACCAGAGACTAGTATGTTTCTGTGATGATATTGGCTGCAGATTTCTCGATCTTTGCCATAGGGTCGAGTCATGTAGGGTTCCCCTTAATAGGTAAGGTGTGCACTACACACATGAATCGGCTACACGGGTGGCAGGGGCCGTGTGGAATGCACTGGGTGGTTTTTTAGGCTGAGGGAGGAAGACCCGAAACACGAAATACAGTTACGGGCAACCCAATCAGATACAACACCGGAATGTAGGAGGAACGTAACAGAATCTCGAAAGTTAAAAGTTCTCATAATTAACTGTAGAAGCATTTGCAACAAACAACCGGAACTTGAAAGCTTTATTTGTAGCACAGAAGCAGATATCGTTATCGGTACAGAAAGTTGGCTGAAACCGGAAATAAGCTCCGCCTAAACTTTTGAAGATAGCATGAACATTTTTCGTAAAGACAGATTACATTCTCATGGAGGTTGGGTATTTATAGCTGTTATTAAATCTCTACCATGTAATGAAATGGACGTCGATATCATCTGTGAAATCATATGGATTAAACTCAATGTTGCTGGGTCAAAACTCATCATAGGCGCCTTCTACTGTCCACCCGATTCCGACATAATTTTCACCGAGGAGTTATGAAATAATGTAAATAATATAGCTAGCCATTTTCAGGATCGTGCTACGATTCTAGGAGGTGACTTCAATCTGCCTTATATCGACTGGTGTAATTACGTTCACATTACTGGTAGCAGGGATAAGGTTGCTTCTGAAGTAATTCTAGATTTGTTCTCAGAAAATCATCTCGAGCAGTTTGTTAATGAACCTACGTGGTGTCATAATGGTAGCGAAAACATTTTAGATTTACTGGTTACCAACAGGCCAGAATTATTCACCGACATTTCAACAACCACAGGAATAAGCAATCACAAAGCGGTAATTGCGAATATCAAATTAATGATCAGGCAAAAAAGGAGAAAAGGGCGGATTGTATACAGATTCAGTAAGGCCTCAAAGGAGTGTTTAGAACCTACCTGAGGAATAACTATCATAACTTCAAGTCAACAAAGGACACCGTTGAAGAGATGTGGCATCGATTTATACATATAGTCAGGGAAGGTATGGAAATGCATATACCGAAGCAGACAATAAAGGGGGAGAATGATCCACCGCGGTACACATGCGAAGTCAAAAAACAAAGGAGGATACACACACGCTCAAGAAGGAAGGGGTGTTGCAGCAATTTAGAAACCTTAAGAGGACGTATTAAGAATGTGATGTGCGATGCCTTCAACGATTTTCATTCCAACTCTAAGACTCTCACAGAAAACCCAAAGAAATTTTGGTCGTATGTACGAAAAGTCAATTGTACCAACAGCAATATTCCAGCACTAATTCGTGAAGGTTCCGAGGTTAATGAAAGCTGCGATAAAGCTAACGTACTAAATATTGTATTCAAAAATTAATTTATTGATGAAAATAAGGATAGTATTCCCATTTTCCCATGCCGTGTCAAGTTGGTGATGGAATCATTACGAATAGATAATGCCGGTATCATTAAGCAATTAGAGCTCCTGAAATGGGGGAAAGCACCAGGCCTGGATGGAATTCCAGTAAGAGTATTTTCAGAGTATGCGGCAGAAATAGGGCCACTTCTGTCTGATATAGTCAGTAAATCATTAGAAGAGCAAAAAGTACCTTCAGACTGGAAAATCACGCAAGTAACTCCGATTTTCAAGAAAGGTGATCAAAATGATCCTGGAAACTACCGTCCCATATCTATAACATCTGTTTGTAGTAGAGTTATGGAGAATATTATATGTTCGAACATCATGAATTTTCTAAATGAAAATAATTTGCTTACAACAAATCAACTTGGATTTTGGAAGAAAAGATCATGTGAAACACAGCTGGCCCTATTTACACACAACGTAATGAAAGTTATTAATGCAGGTTTACAAGTAGATGCAATTTTTTTTAGATTTTCAGAAAGCCTTTGACTCTGTGCCACACAACCGCCTTTTAGCGAAGCTTCGAGCCTACGGTATATCGGATCAGCTTGGTGAATGGATCAAGGATTTCCTAACTGGTCGGTCGCAGTATGTCGTCACTGAAGGAGAAAGTTCTTCTAATCTAGTTGTTACATTGGGTGTACCTCAAGGAAGTGTAATAGGACCAATTCTTTTCTTAATTTTTATATCTCTGAGACAAAGTGAAAAGCATTTTTAGATTGTTTGTTGATGATGCAGCTATTGACAGGGAAGTAAGGAATTTGGCCGATTACTTAGAAATTCAGTGTGATCTGGATGTTATTTTGGCTTGGTGCGAAGCAGAAACCTCCAGGAAAACTAAAGACATGCATGAGTTCCATCCTGGTATGTGGTGCCTCCTTCACCATCTTCCTCAGGTATATTATAAGGCCTTCCCACAGCTACTATAAAGCAGCAGAAACGTTTTATTGCTATTTTATTTTTCACACCTCTATTCCTAATGGTCTGCTGCTCCCTATATCTGCATGAGGTTTTTACCCTTCCAACTCTCATAACAGGCCAAACCAATTTCTCCCCACAATTTCTCATAACAGGCCAAACCAATTTCTCCCCACAGCTTCTTCATCATTTTCTCCAAATTTCCTCTACGACCTGTTACCAGCTCCCAAACATCCTTTTCACTGTTCCCACTAGATCTTTAATTTCTGACTCTACTTGTACATGTGGATTTAAAATTTGATTGCTAGAATTGGATACACAAAGCTGAAAGTTACCTAAGATATGTCAGGATAATATGACGGGAACGCTACCGATATATGATTCTACCATCGAACCTGTCTCATTTATTCATATCGGAAAAAAGTATCCTATTTCGTTCCTAATGATACAAAGTACTTTGGTATATCGGTATACACATATAGTCGTCAAAACGTAAAAAAAAGACAGAGACTTACTTTCGCATATTTAATATTATTAGTTTATATCACACAAAAACTGCCTGTGGAACCAGTATACCCTGAATAAAGCAAACGCTTAGGGCACTAGTCTATCACCAAAGATTTGCCAGAGCATGGTATTCTTACTACAAAATCCTAGGCTTGGTCCAAACTATAAAAACAATTCATAAAAATTTTTGTTCCCAGTGGGGTTTGAACCTGAAGCCACATGGGAGATTTCTTAAGAAGCAAGCACATTACCACTGCGCTACACTGTCACTGCTCTCTAGCATTACAAATTACAAAAACATAGAGATATTATGCGTTTGTCTTTCACAGTTCAGATAGTTTTCATAATTTAATGTTTTTATCAATACAGAATATGATATCCCATGTCCTCCTAATGTCAAATTTTATCACAATTGGTGTAACCGTTTAGCCCAAGAAATGTAACAAACAAACAGACAGACAGAGTTACTTTCGCATTTATAATATTAGTACAGTTAATTCTCTAAACTTTAGAAAGTTTTAGATCGAATGAAGTGTTCTTAGTTAAACGAGCACCCAAAATTCATTCAAAAAACAAATTCCAGAACTGGTGACTGCAGCCAATATCTTTATAAACTTACAGAGATGTCTGTATTTTCCTCTGGCAGCAAACATTTTATTATTTTTTCACAGAATTACATATCTTCATATCTTTGTTGCCTAATGAAATTCAATTGTGGCCAAAAGACTTCCTTATATTTTCATTTTTGGCAGATTTAATGATTATCAATTCTTAAATAAACATGGTTTCAACCATATTTTTAGGTTTGCCCTTTTCCTTTATTGACAATATATAGTCTCTAGACAAACTTAGCTGTGTGAATAAATTTGTAAAGAAACTAAATATTTAAAAAAAAAAAAAATAGCAGTGAAGCATCCTTCCAGAGCAAACCACTTAATTTGGTGCTTCTGTGTTCAAAAGCAGAAAGTAAGTGTATTGTATTAATGTTTATCGTTAACATAAGTGATCGATAACAGTATTAATTAAGTCATTTAAAGTAATCTTATATATATATAAAAATAGACGTGTTTTTTCCTATATTTCACTTTTCAGCCACCACTACCTAGCACAGATCACTGATGTTTGTGGGTGGAAGTAGCATGGAGTTTCCTGTCGTGCACAACGTTGGCCGAATGCCGAAAGCTGTGGGGATGTGGGAGATATAATGATTAAAGTTGGTCAGTGCAGGGCGTTTTCATATTTCGACCAAAAATTCGAATCTCCGTATACTTCTCTTTCCTGCCACAACTACATAACATAGAGCTTTGGTGTTTGTGTGTGGTAGTAGAATCGTATTTCCTGTCGTGCACTATGGTTGTTAGATGTCGGTAGCTATGGGGGTGTGGGAGATATAGGGGGTTGAAAGTGGTCGACCTGTGGCAATTTCATACTTCTGCCAAAGACAAAAGTGTCATGGTGTATCACTTTTCAGCGAAAACTATAGATCACAGATAACTGGCGTTTGTGTGTAGTAGTAGCAGAAAGTCACCTTTCGATCACAACAGCGGCCGATTTTCAGAAACTGTGGTACTGTGGTAGATATGGTGGTTGCAAGTGGCCGACCAAGGATATTTTCGTATTTCGACTGTTTCCGCATATGTCACTTTTCTGCCACAACTACATAGCACAGAGCATTTGTATTTGTGTTTGGTAGTAGAATCATATCTCATGTAGTGCACTATGGTTGTTAGATGTCGGTAGCTATGGGGGTGTGGGAGAAACGGAGGTTGAAAGTGATCAACCTGTGGCAATTTCATACTTCTGCTAAAGACAAAAGTGTCATGGTGTATCACTTTTCAGCGAAAACTATAGATCACAGATAACTGGCGTTTGTGTGTAGTAGTAGCAGAAAGTCACCTTTCGATCACAACAGGGGCCGATTTTCAGAAACTGTGGTACTGTGGTAGATATGGTGGTTGCAAGTGGCCGACCAAGGATATTTTCGTATTTCGACTGTTTCCGCATATGTCACTTTTCTGCCACAACTACATAGCATAGAGCATTGGTGTTTGTGTTTGGTAGTAGAATCGTATCTCACGTAGTGCGCTATGGTTCTTAGATGTCGGTAGCTATGGGGGTGTGGGAGATATGGGGGTTGAAAGTGGTCGACCTGTGGCAATTTCATACTTCTGCCAAAGACAAAAGTGTCATGGTGTATCACTTTTCAGCGAAAACTATAGATCACAGATAACTGGCGTTTGTGTGTAGTAGTAGCAGAAAGTCACCTTTCGATCACAACAGCGGCCGTTTTCAGAAACTGTGGTACTGTGGTAGATATGGTGGTTGCAAGTGGCCGACCAAGGATATTTTCGTATTTCGACTGTTTCCGCATATGTCACTTTTCTGCCACAACTACATAGCACAGAGCATTGGTGTTCGTGTTTGGTAGTAGAATCATATCTCATGTAGTGCACTATGGTTGTTAGATGTCGGTAGCTATGGGGGTGTGGGAGATAACGGAGGTTGAAAGTGGTCGACCTGTGGCAATTTCATACTTCTGCTAAAGACAAAAGTGTCATGGTGTATCACTTTTCAGCGAAAACTATAGATCACAGATAACTGGCGTTTGTGTGTAGTAGTAGCACAGAGTCACCTTTCGATCACAACAGGGGCCGATTTTCAGATTCTGTGGTACTGTGGTAGATATGGTGGTTGTAAGTGGCCGACCAAGGATATTTTCGTATTTCGACTGTTTCCGCATATGTCACTTTTCTGCCACAACTACATAGCATAGAACATTGGTGTTTGTGTTTGGTAGTAGAATCGTATCTCATGTAGTGCACTATGGTTGTTAGATGTCGGTAGCTATGGGGGTGTGGGAGATATGGGGGTTGAAAGTGGTCGACCTGTGGCAATTTCATACTTCTGCCAAAGAAAAAAGTGTCATGGTGTATCACTTTTCAGCGAAAACTATAGATCACAGATAACTGGCGTTTGTGTGTAGTAGTAGCACAGAGTCACCTTTCGATCACAACAGGGGCCGAATTTCAGAAACTTTGGTACTGTGTTAGATATGGTGGTTGTAAGTGGCCGACCAAGGATATTTTCGTATTTCGACGAAAGGCATGTGTCTCTGCAGATTTATCGTTTCTGCCACGACTACATAGCATAGAGCATTGGTGTTTATGTGGGGTGGTAGAATCGTGTCTGTTGTCGTGCACTATGGTTGTTAGATGTCTGTAGCTATCTGGGTGTGGAAGACATGGGGGATGAAAATGGTCGACCTGCGGCAATTTCATATTTCAGCCAAAGACGCATGTGTCTCGGTGTATCACTTTTGAGTGAAAACTATCACCGGCGTTTTTGTGTGGTAGTAACACAGAGTCACCCATCGATCTCAACGTTGGCCGAAATTCGGTAACTGTGGGAGCGTGTGAGATATGGTGTTTGAAATTGGTCGATCATGAATATTTTCGTATTTCATCCAAAGACTTGTGTGTATCCGTAAATTTTACTTTGCTGCCGGAACTATATAGCGCAGAAGACTGGTATTTGTGTGTGGTAATAGTATCGAGTCTCTCATTGTGCACTATGGTGGTTAGATGTCTACAGCTGTCAATATGAATACTTTACAATCACGAACGAATTTGTGAGTACCAACTATTATATTATAATTGTGGAAGTAAGTTTCTGTCTTTTTGTTACGTTTTGACGACTAAATGGCTATATCAATTTTGATGGAATTTAACAATGAAATAGTGTAGGACGGACACAGGACATTTTTTCGGTATGAATAACAGTTTTAGTCACGAAATTTTAAGAACTTATCGAATGATGAAAGACAGACAGATTCGTGTGTTAGTCTGTAATGTTACGTTGGTTGCTCAGTCGCGCAGTCTGTTAGTGTTTGATTTGTTAATAAATTTCGATAAGAAACAAAACTTATTATTTAGTATAGAAGTCAATTTGCTCTGCACTGTACTATTCATTTGTGTCTGTATAAAAGTTTCTGGCACCAATTTGTCTTCCTTTTTGACATGCCTTGCGGACGTAAACCTGGCCTAAGGTGCAGGTCTAGAAGACAATGTGCTGCTATTAGATTATAAGATTCAGATGCTCATGTTGAATAAAGAAGAAAAAACCAAGCTGAAATAAAGCTGCCATCAGTTAACCCCCCCCCCCCACACACACACACACACATCCCCGCACCTTCGCTTACTTTTCTGTTTTTCAATATGTTGTAAATTGATTCTCTTCATGAGACATATTAGACGATAGGATGATATAATGATGGTTTTCCATCATATTATGTCGACTCGGTGTTGTTTGGGACAAATCTTACTAACAGTTTTCTATATCCAATTCTGGCAATGAAACTCCAAGTCCACGCGTACGAAGTCGCGGGTAACAGCTAGTATTCTATAAATAGTGAAACAAAATTTATGTCAAACTTAATTACAAGGCTACTGATACAATCCTACATATTTTTATTTAAGATTTGTGTGCGCAATTAACATGCAGATCATTGAATTCAGGCAATACTACTTTTCTCACCAACAATTCCAAAAGCAGACACAACTCTTGCAACTCCATTTGTACTCAGTCTCTGGCCAACACGAGTACGATTTCCAACATCAATGCGTTTCACCAAATCTCTAATTTCATCCTGAGAATATTCAACTTTATCATCAACTACTACTAGTTCTCTGGGCTCCATACGATCAATCTTCAGAACTCTGAACCTGGTTTGTGTGTTGTTGGATCCCATCAGGTAGAACCTCTGAAAATAAAGGAAATTATAGCAAACATGTAATATATATAACATATACCAATAGTATATGAATGTGAATAAATTAGAACACAAAAATTTAAGAATGATAAATACAGTGCTAATACGGAGAAACACTGGCCGCTGTACAGTTTTACTTAAAACCTACCACATCTTTCTCAGACATATAATATGTTAAATTTACATTACAGTTTATTATGTTCAAAGCATGTAAGAGTATACATTAAAAAGACTGAAAGTCAATTATCTAAAGGTGGAAGGAATAAATGGTTATGCCTCTACTGTATACAAAGCAAGAAAAAGATGCCTTACATTATCCATGTTCCAGATCATGTGCTGCTGGTATGCAAGATCCTAATATCTGGTTCATTATAATAACGAAGAGTGAACACAGCTTTCAGAAAAAAAGGTACAAAACAATAACATTTCAGATGACATTCTTAATCATGCATGTGGAAACTGAAACACATGGTTAAGTCACCAAGTTTGCCTGCCATAAACTTCACCATATAAGTGATTTATCATGGCCTCTGATATAAACTGAGGTTTGAAGGGAGAGACCAAAATAATATTAAGAACAACTAACCATAAATGTAAAAATATGCAAAAAATATTATTTAAAGTATGAAGCATATTTTAACATATAAAGTAAAACTTTTTATTTTGAATCTAATAGTGTATGAATATTTATGATATCTAGAAAACTATGGCCAATATCTTTTAAAAAAAATTGTTACACAAGTCACACTGCATGGTACAGTAGTTATCAACCTTACTACAGATTTTTAACTAGATTTTTCTGGCTATAAATGTCAAAGCTGATATTGATCGTAATTTTATGCTGTATCTGTGGAAATAAATGCAATGAGAGCAATGCAAAAATAAGATACCCCTGTTTGAAGCTTTAATCTTTTATGAGTTTGATTAAATCCATCCCTCTAAAGTGCTTTGTATCCCAGAAAATGCTTCTGAAAGTGGTTTACTACTAAGGTTCCTTTTAAATTGTTTTGGAACACATATCAGAGAAAATAGGGTTGTATGACAAGGGGAAATTAGTCTAAATGGAATTATAGTAGGAAGTGTTGAAGGTTGAGTTTCAAATAATCACGTAAGTTGTCACCGTTATTGGTGATAGCAAAATAATAATACTACAGGCAGTTAGCATAGCAGTATGAGTATTCCTGATCGGAGAAGCATCATCTATAAAGTAAAGCTGCTGGAGAAACCAGTTGGTTAATGTTTAAAGAAAGGAGTGAAGGAAAGATTCACAACAAGGATTCCGAGGGTGATGATTGGTTAAGGGAAGGTGTACTAGTCACAGGAGATAGATTGGTTGGATGAGGATAGCTGAGAGAAAGGAAAAGGCATGTATCGTGCAAATAAGAGTTGGAGTATATTTCTTAGTGTACACACTGGCAAGTTGTAAGCCAACACCAAAGGAGCTGTTACAGAAGGTAGCTAGATTTATCAGTGAAAATAGTGTCCCATTATCAACTTGGCCTCACTTATCCATTTAATCCGAAATGTGTTGCATGTGACAGTAATATTTCAGAATACAACACCACTAAGATTTTGACAAAGATTACATCTGTAACTAAACAACAGGAAAGTTCATACTGTTGTAATGGTTTCACATACAAGATTGGCAGCCCTGTGGAATTATACATTTCACATGAAACTGCTGTTAAGCACTGAAAATAAGATAGGACAGGAAAAACTAACCCATCACTTACCACAGATAAAGGCATGAGGGCCAATGAACACAAGAGAAAAAAATTAATGCACTTCATAATATTTCAGTCCATAAACATAATCATGCAAGAGGTGAGTCTTATGGTAGGTGGAAGATGTGTACTCATTGGGAACTACCATATGGTTTTTTCCCAATTCTATCTTATTTTTATTTTAAAAATAAGAAAAGAAAGGAAAATTAACCCACCACATACCAAAGTGGACAGATGCGATGAGAGGGAACACTTATGCTGACAAACCACTACACAATATTTCGGCATCTGCCTTGTTCACAATTGTAAAAACGGGCCATTAGGCTCGGAACGTGTGTACACAACGAACGTTACCTAATGACTAACCGAGTATTGGGGGAGGGTGGGGGAACGACTAAGGAGTAGACTATCGATATCGGTATGCAATGTCTGAGATAATATATTGCAGGTGATGGTAAAATGAGCGTATGTAGTAAGGATACGGTATAAACACGGAAAAAAAGGTAGAGATGGGTTAATTGGATTTTAAAGGTTGTTAAGTCCAGAAAAGAGAGATATAGGGAAAGGGGATCAGATGTATACATGCTGAGAGTCGCTACAGGATCAAAGCCAGAGATGAACAAAGTGGGAAGGGTGGGAATGGGTATCATGGAAGGAGAAGTAGACAATGGATAAGTACAGTAAAATATAATCTCTGGAAAGGTTGTACAAAGTGATAGAAAAAATAAAAAAATAATGAGAAAAATATAAATAAATACTATACAAATAAATGCTATGTTTATTGATGGGTTCTCACCAGAAGGTGTTCCCCCCCTCCCCCTCCGCTTAACGTCTCTCTAACAGCGAAGTCTTTAGAGACGGGGAAGGATGGGGGGCAAGGAATGGGAAGGAATTCAGCCATGCCCTTTTGAAGGAAGAATCCCGGCATTTGCCTGGATTGATTTGGGAAACCTCACCAGAGGTACAGGTCAGGGGGATGCAAGGTGTCAAGGATAGGTTGGTAGGCTGGTTCCCATCTAAGAAGCTCAGAATGGGTAGTAGCATGAGGAAAACCTCTGGCAGTTCTCACAATAAAACAGATGTTGGAGCTGCGGGAACTGACGTGAACTGCCACTGGATGGTCTAGGTTGCCAGTATAAACTGTTTACCTGTGGTTGTTGATTCTGATGATAAGCTTGGTTGGTGGTGAAGCCTTTTCAAGAAGTTGTGCAGGTAAGTTGGTAAATGAGGTGCATAGTTAAGCAAGTGTCATGTCCGTAATAGGAAAAGATTTCCCTGTGGTAGGATTGAATGCACATGTTTTAAGTTTTGCTGTAAGGGCTATTGCATGGTAAAAATCCATGTAATAGTCTAGGAGAATCACAAGGTTAGTATTTGTTGACCAAGATGTTCTTGAGATTGGATGTCCCGCTAGAGTATGAGGGGGAAGGAAGGTTTTTAATATTGGGGAAGAAACAAAGAAAGTAAGGATGTTGTTAATGGAGTCAAAACCAGGAGAGAAATAGGTGGTATATATGGGGCTACGATCAGCTTTTGAGGATGCAGAATGAGAGTTGTGCAAACAATTGGAGGTGGTAGTGGAAAATGAGTGCTTGTGTTAGATTTTGGGAGTACCTGGAAAGTGATTCATGACTGAAACAGGTGTGAGAGCCATGGATTACAAGGCTATAATAAAGGGAACATTTGGTGTGGAAGGGATGGCTACTGTCGAAGTGTGTTATTGTTGTAAATTTATGGGCTTGATATCACAGAGAAGTGAGGGCCACCAAGTCTTTCGGAAATGTGTCCATAAAGGAAGGTGACATGTGGAGGGAGGGGAAAGAGTGATAAATCTAGGTGAAGTTAGAACAGCTATTGGTAAGGTAATTGAGGAAATCAAGGAGTTGGTTTTCATTGTGGGTGAAGATCATAAATATATATCATTTATGTATCTGAAACACACAAGTGGTCTGTTCAGGAACTATTCCTCCTGATGGCCCAGGAAGAGGTTTGAATATGATAGGGCCAGTTCAACATATCTGATGATAAATGTGGGGATTGCAAGAGGCATCGTTTTAGGAGAAGATAAAGTGAGCCGAGGTTGTATAGAAGACACGTATAGGAAGTGTTTAAGTGATCTGTTCTGATCATGAATCACTTTTCAGGTACTCCAAAAATCTATAACAAACCCTTATTTCCCACTGTTACCCACTTGATCTTAATCTCTTGTGGTACCACTCACCATTCGCACAACTACCATTCTGCACTCTTCAATGCAGTACTGCGGCTCCATATTCATCACCCAGTTCTCTCTATTATTTATTTTATTATCCTACAACATAGCCCACCATAGACACAAGGAACTTAGTTTTTATTAGTAATTTAAGCTGCGTTCTTTAGTGTCGTGTTAATGATGTATCCTTATAAAAACTACTACAAACAAACATGTTGTACTCTTCCATAAAGATGTGAGATTATTCAAATGAATGATTCTGTTGAGTTACAGGTTAAAATGAACAGATGAACGTCAGGTATAAAAATAAAGGTTTTGTATGATTATAATATGGAGGAGGAATTGTTTTCAGAAGGCATACATTAAAAAAAATGTTGACATATCATCTGATAAACACAATGAAGACATAATGGTATGGAAAAGTTTCTAAGTCCTTCTACTGAAGAGGGTGATGAATGAGGTAGAAGGGAATTGAGTGAGAGGGATACAAAACCATGATCAGACCCTTGCTCATGTACAGTGTGCTAATATTGCACCAATTTCAAAAACAAGATTTAGTGAGGTTGCAAAGAAGGGTAGCAGATTTATAAATGATTTGATAGAGGAGTTTGGTGAGTAAGTAGATGAGTCCACGCAGGGAAAGAGATGGCAGTATATGTATAAGACATACATTAGGATAAGATACTGGGAGGGAAGAAAGATCATAAACTAGCAATTATTCCATACAAAATATAGTGTGACAGTTTCCATTTCTATGTATGGGAGGCAGAGACTGAAACAAATTACCAAGAAATATGTAGACAAGTTACTTCATATAGTGTAAGAATTTAAAGTACAATTTGATGTAATGTAAAAGTATGTGTAAATTGCCAATAGGACAGATATGCCATTGTAATTATAATTCATTAAAATCAAAATCTGGTTCACTCATGAATGGTTCAAGATTTTTATAAACATTTGTAATAGTTTCACCAAAAAATCCATTACCAATATGCTTGCAGCATATAGCCTACATATTATGTCAACACTTAGCAAATTTACTTATAGGCCTAAATGCCATCAACACTG
Source organism: Vandiemenella viatica (assembly GCA_031002005.1). Classification (NCBI taxonomy): domain Eukaryota; kingdom Metazoa; phylum Arthropoda; class Insecta; order Orthoptera; family Morabidae; genus Vandiemenella; species Vandiemenella viatica. Next base: position 166,427,795 of record CM061919.1, on the reverse strand, counting down.
AATAATGGAGCTGGGATCCAGAAAAATTGAATAGCACTATGACTATGGCAGTATCATAGGGTCTACTGGAGACCTAGAGATTGCAATTCCACTACAACAGTCTTCCACACTGACTAATAACATCATAATTCTGCAGTAGTAAAATGCAATAATAAATTCTGGACCAGCATGACATCACTAAAACTACTTCAGACATTATTCCTAGAGGTGTCGTGCATTTGACGATTGCAGTATTATGACGCCAATTCCTCATGGAATCACAAATTCCCGTAATCCTGTATCATAACCTATTTCAGTGTGATTCTGAGGGACATATGGCCATAAGAAAATCAAATATTCAAACACATGTGCATTTACATTAATTGTACGCAATATAAATTTATCTGAAAGCATATTTTTGCAATTTATCCATAACTGAGTAGTGATGGATGCTTAGTTATAAATGATGGGGCACTTAGGCCCCTACTTGCAATTTCCGGATTAGATGGAAATAGCTGAACTTAGTATTAAATAGGTTGTAGGCTCTAGCGCAATCACTGGGACTCATCAAGGAATTGTAGTTCTGGTCTGAAAACTGTTGCACATGTGTGTTTGGTGATACTATTTAATATATGTTGCTCTTAGAGCTGTAACCTCACAAAATTCCCTCATAAAGTGCCATAACGCTATGCTGCGAGTGACTGGGAGTAGCATTAAAGCGAAGTATAATGATGATGCACATGTTTTTTGAACGATATTATTTGGAAATATGTTGCTATCAAAAGAATACATATGGAAAAAAATTACATGCTGAAAAAAAACAACTCTGAACTGTAAGCGAACGTTAGTTGCCTCATTTAAATACATACATGCGACATCCAACGATAATAGGTATTACATGGTCAAAAAACATATCTAGCATGTTATGTCGAAGATGTTAATATTCTATGGCATCTATCAAAGTAGGTTGCAGCAATATTAAGATAGCTTACGTTTAGGTTGAAAGTGCAGTAATTTCCTTGTTTCATCATTAGGTCAAAGGAATTTAGTTTCTATAGTTGACATGCAGCCTGTACCAAAATGGCATTTGGTTCTTGTTGTTAAAGCATATTTCGCTGTAGCGGTTATTTCTCGCTACGGGTTTGTCAAGGATTGGCTGAGTAGGCTATGTGGCCGTGCTGTAACTTACTTGTCAGGATGTGTTACCAGATGACAAGGCTTTATCGTTCTTCTCGTCTTGCATACTAACTGACGCTACCAAGCTGCTTGAGGAGTAAATAGTATTGAGGTGACTATCACTGAAACATTCTATTGGTACACCTCTTGGTTTATTGACACCTTATTTCCATACGATACATCTTGGCTGGCTTCCCTACAACAGAACTCCATAGCTTGCTACTGATCCAAACGGATGAATACCCTGCCTATCATGATATGATGACTATTAACTACTTGGCGGTGTGGCGCGTGGCGGTAGATACTTCAACCGACATAGTGATAGTCGATCAATGTACTAATGATGTCTGACCAACATAGTGTCTGACTAGACTGACCAACTCGACTGATCAACCCGACGGACAGGCTGCCAAGACTGACTCGACGGTCTAGCCCCGACTGCCCTCTTACGACCCCTGGGAGTGTCCATATATCGCGCCACCCAGAGTGACGTCGGCGTGACCGCTTTCCTAACCTACGGCTAGGTAGTCACCTTCCATCGTGTTCTCGAAACATCTCGATGGCTGGTCACGTATTCCTGCCATTACTGGGTCAGCTGTTTGCGTTAGCTACGTGAGCCTACGCTTGCGACCTCCTTGCTGTATTGCAGCTGATTGTTTTGCACAACCGCTGACACTATCGAAACCTACTTTCCTCGGCCGTTGTCCGCTACGCCGACCGCCTCACAGCTCATCGCCGTAACTTCACTTCTCTAACACTTCGAATATTATAATTACAATTTTGCCTATTACATCACCCCCTCTCTTACTTTGGCTTTGTCCCTAAAGCCATTTATTCTGATGTGCTATTTTCACTGTGCTATGGAATTCTCTTGCGGGGTTACAAATTCAATACAACCATATAACATAGTTTCAAAAATGAATCTTCTGTTCGACGTCCAATCCTGTATAACAAAAGGTTGACATTAGTTTTAATACACTGTGCACTAACATCTTGTGTCACTGGTTTGTACATTATTGCTATCATTTCCGTTGGTGGCTGGTACTGCCATGAAAATTTGTGATGCTCTAGGTAATTGTGTGTTTACTTTAAATTTTGTTAGTTTTTTGGAATATCTCTTGTATATACATAGTATAAGAACAATTATAATCATTATAGATACAATTGATGTTAAACTAATGGATGTTACTAGAGTTTTATGCCTATTTTGAAGTTGTACTTGTGTTTCTATATTGGCTAATAAATGATTGTATTTTATTGCATCTCTAGCTTGTTGTAGATGTTTGCTTATTTCTGAAGTGAGTATTTCTGGGTTTGTTTGATTTAATTGAAGTAACTTTGGACTATGATATATTCGTTTCTCAAAAGTGGGTAATACATAATTGGGAAAGGAAATATTGATTGAACTTATGACATTATGTACGACTGGTATGATAAAATTTTCACCCAGGAACTGGCATTGTGCTGCCTGTTCAATAATTCCTGAAGATGCTAGCTTAATTCTGTCAACTGTTTGATTTAGCTGTTCATTCCAACAAGTAACTGTTATATCCTGCGGTTTTACCATTGTGAACACCCAGTTTTGTTTTATTGGTGCCACATATGGACGATGTATCGATAAAACTTGTCTCTGGCAAAGGCTAGAAAAATTATTTGCAAAAAACATTGAAGTTTCACAGCTCGGAAAATTTCTATCATGTAATGTTATCAAAGGACAAATCGTTATAGCTGAATTATGGCATTTCTCCAAATCTCTGTTGTTCACTACAGCATATGAATTTTGATTTTGAGTTAACAATAATATCTCGTGTGTTTCCCATTGTATGAAATAGTTCGTTTGTTCCCATGCTACTGGAAAAGTGTGTATTGAATATCTTGTTAAAACAGAATCAGTTGTGCCGATTGGAATGTCTATAATGATTCTTAACTGTTCATCCATTAATACTACATTAACAATTTGATAATACTTATATATGTGTTCTAAATTGCAAGGAAATAACATATAACTTTGTGCTCCTAAATGTTTCTGAATTGTCTGCAAATGTTGTAAATATACCTTAGGTGGAAGCAAAACATCACTCAATTTCCCGTTTGAAGCTTGTATCAATGCAATTCGTAACTTGGTGAGTTCAATTTTAGTATTTGTGACCGTCAATATTAACTGTTGCAACAACTGGGTACAATATAGTTGCTTGACAAAAACTTTTTCTAACTCTTTTAGGTTCTGATTGAGAGTTGTTTGTACTTCCTCTACTTTAGACATGAATGTGTGTGCTAATTTTGTAATGAAAAAAGTTGAATTCGTTACTGCACATTCCAAATTCTTAGTTAACAAAATTTGTTTTGCTGCACTAATTTCTAAATTTTGAGTCAGTTTTTCTAATCCTACTAACCGATTATTTAATTTTTTTACATCTTGCTCTGTTGCTGTACCTAGTACCTGTTTTAAAATAGATCCTCCTAAATTTATCCAACCTCTTTTCGATCTTCTATTTCCCTTGGGCAATAATTCTACTAAATTTTGATACTCTTCGTTTAACGAAACATACAAAGTTCTTAAACTTACTATTAAAGTATGAGTTATATCTTCGTCATAGGACGGTAAATTTTGGAAGGACTCGTCTAGTGATTGAAAAATGTTGCTCAACTGTACGCTATGGTTGCGAAGTTCCGTAAAATCAATTTGTGCAATCACTGACCATGTATATGGAGAGTGAATTACATCCTGCTCTTTGACAAAGATTACTCCGTTATCTAGAGGTGTGACCTTATAACTTATAGAATATCCGATTTCTTGTGCTATTACTAATGCTATTGCTAAAACTATCTGTAAACTCATTTTTGCTTATTATAAAGAACCGTATTTACACTTTCCTAATTGTAAGCTGTTTTTAGTTTAACTCTCTTACTATTTTAAGCTAATCCTAATTATTCGTATAATTACACGAAAATCTTGTTTAACCACTACTGTTTATAGATTGTCAGATACTTATTCTGGTCCGTGTTTACACACTGCATTGCTTACAGTCTGCTCAGCAATGTTGACACTGCGAAGCGCTGAATTGCTGCTAACCAGGTCACTTGCCGATCGTAGTCAGCAATCCTGCAGAACACACGTCTTGTGACAGAATGCTGTACTGTTAATTTCATGTTACACACCTGTGTCCTCCTTTCGCTTGTTTGTTTTGTTTGTGATTATGTGACGGTGGGTGTGTGTGTGTGTGTACTGGAGTATTTTTGTTTATGTGTTAGCATTTTGTTCTTGAGGTAGAGCAGTATTCAACCCATTTATTATCTTTTAATTTCACACTACAATTTCTGTTCAATGCGACTCAATGAAAAACATTTATGAACATCTCGCGCAAACTATATTTTAACAATTTAGTAACATTTTTCTATCTTTCAAGTGAGACATGCGCATGGCTATTGTAATTTACTAATTACTTCACGTTATTATGGAATTTTTTGTTATTATTATTACTATTTTAATCTATTTATTTTAATCTTTATTTCGCCTTCTCAAGTTGTAGCGCTGCTGCGCCCGGTTTTCTGGACTGTACCTTTCCGTCCGTATCTCCTTGTGTGCTATGACTTTCTGTTAATGCTAGTGAAATCTTACTATTAT
>CM061919.1:166229451-166422015 GCA_031002005.1 Vandiemenella viatica | reverse complement strand
GTATTCAGTCTGCGTGTACCAACAAAGTAACAGCGATAGATATGATATGAATATTGGCTATCTGTAATATCGTGCGTTATGGATACGTTTCACTTTGGTCCAGGCTGCATTATGAACATAACTCATATTTATAAAATTATGATTTTGTCAATAATCATTTGAGTTTATGTTGTAATGCAGCCTGGACCATACATCACACTGACATCACATACCAAGTGATCTGTGTGTTTAGTACGCAAGGCAGTAAGAGATTGTAGCGGTATCCCCATCTAGAATTAAACCCATTATACACTATCTTGATGGGTGCAATAGAAATATAATACAAAATAATATACTCATTCTCCCAGTCACTCGCCACCTTAGGTTACGGCAATTTTCGAGTGGAATTTGAGAGGATGGATATATTTTCAGATCTAAGAGCAACATATATTAAATAACGTCACCCAACGAACGTGTGCAACAGTTTACAGACCAAAACGAAAATTCCTTGATGAGTCCAAGTGATTGCGCTATCACATTATTATCTTTGGAATACCGTGGAATCACGTACCGCACGAACGTGTGTATTTAAATTATAAATAAACATAGTTAATAGTTAATTTTTATTGTAATAGTAATTCAAAACTCTAAATTAGGAATACATTTTACTACTGTGAGCGTTAGTGAGTGTTTTTATTCGTGCAAAATAAATTTATTTGTGATTTAGTGCTTTGATCTGCTCCGTGTTTACTTTCTGTGTTTGTTTACATTTTGAACGCTCGGCTAAGTTCAGATTTTTGTTATAGAGCGAAAATATATTTAGATAAACCTTACTTGTGAAGTAATTTAGCAGATTTTTTGTAAGGTTAAGTTCAACAAATTTTGTTTCTCGTATTGTGTACTTTGTTGTTGTTAGTTTTTTGTAATCATGAGTGAAAAGTGTGGACATTGCCGTAGATTTTTGAGGGTTGGAATTTTTTGCGAAGGGTGTGAGAAATGGTTTCATTGGGGAGCGATTTGTAGTGGCGTCGAAGTTGGGGAAATTGAGGAGGCTCTCCATGGTTTTGTAAAGATTGTTTAAAAAGTAGGAAGATATTGGAGCAGGAGAAAAGGATTAGTGCCCTTCAGGCTGAACTGATAGAGGCTAGAAAGGAGTTGGATAGACTGCGCAGGGTGGGAAACAGTGATGGTTGGGAACTGGTGACAGGGAAAAGGGCAATTAGAACAAGAAGGGCTTCTGATTCTTTTGTTGTTGGGGTGAAAAATAGGTTTGCCCTGTTGCCAGAGTTAAACAGGGGATGAGCCTTCTGTAGTTGTAGGTGTAGGTAAAAAGCAGCAGACTTGTAGTAAAAATTGTGTAGTTAAGTCTGGTAGGCAGGGATTATGGAAAAAGAAAGTCTTGCTGGTAGGTAGTAGCCATGGACGAGGTGTTGGGCGATTGGTACAGGAAAAATTAGGATCAGGTTTCCAGGTCATCAGTTTCTTCAAAACTAGTGCTAGTCTTGGTCAGGTAGTAGAAGATATAGGTTCTTTGTGTAAGGATTTCACAGATGAGGATCATGTAGTGATAGTGGGAGGAGCGGGAAATAGTTTGGGCAGGAATGATAGGTATAGTATCAGAGATGACCTGGAGAAAATAGCAGAAGCAACATGGCACACTCGGGTCAGCGTGATGTCGGTCTTGAGACGCTATGATAGGCCACAGATGAACTCTGCTGTGAGGCGAGTGAATCTGGAACTGGAACGGTATCTTATGTCTGATATTGGCTCTGGCATCGGCTTGGTACCTGTAGATGCTATTGATAGGTGGGATTATACTAGGCATGGCCTACACCTCAATAGTAGAGGGTAGGGGGTTCCTTCAGATCTCATAGCAAAACAATTAATTGGGGCCACAAATTCACATGAAAAGATACCTGTTGTTAATGGTGTTAGGGCAGCTCCTTTTTTAGATTAAGATAATGTATTAGGCAGAGAGTTTTAAAAGAAATTAGTTTAAACAATAATGAGTTTTCAGATAGCAAAATTAAAAATTGTGTAGGGATTAATTTATTACATCAGAATATCAGAGGGTTAACAAATAAAGTGGATGAATTGCTAGTCCACATAAATGAATTAAATGATATCATTAGAATTGATGTTTTATGCTTGTCTGAACACCATATAACTGCAGGAATGGGTTTGTCAAATGTAACTGATTTTAATTTAGCTTCTCATTATTGTAGAACAAACTTGGAGAAAGGAGGAGTTGTCACTTATGTTAGAAATGGTTATAGTTTTGAGAATATAAGTATTAGCAAATATTGTGTTGACCAACATTTTGAAGCCTGTGCTACACAGCTAAGTTTCAATAATGAAATTTTCATAATAGTAACAGTATATAGAGCACCATCGGGAAACTTTTCTGTTTTTATGAACCAGTTTGAACTCTTATTAACATTTTTAAGCAGAAAAGAAGTCAACATAGTCGTATGTGGTGATTTTAATGTAGATTTTCTAAATAACTTACCCTGTAAAGTCATGTTAGAATCATTAGTCAGTTCATTCAATTTAACTCAGGTAGTTAATTTTCCAACTAGAATAATGAATAATAGTCACTCAGCTATAGACTATGTTTTCCTAGATACCTCAAAATTCAGTTATACCATCAAGCCATCCATCAATGGACTTTCAGATCACGATGCCCAGTTATTAACCATCAACACTTCAATAGGAACTAGCACTAAGAGTAATGTCTTTAAACTTTAGCGTGTAATAAATGATGAGTCAGTTACTTGTTTTAGAAAGTGCCTGAATACCACAAACTGGGAACAGGTATACAGTGCTCAAGGTATGGATGAAAAATACAACATTTTTAGTAACATTGTATTAAATTTCTTTGAAAGTTGCTTCCCCTTGAAAAAGTGTCGTGCTTCTCAAAAAGAACAAAAGCCTTGGATAACTATTGGCATTAGAACATCATGCGTTAATAAAAGGAAGTTGTATATTGCCTCTAGGAATAGTGAGAATGCTAATGTTAAAACACATTACAAACAGTACTGCAAAATACTGAAAAAGGTTATTAAAGAATCTAAAAGTATGTACTACAAACATAAAATTCATGATTCTGAAAATAAAATTAAAACAATATGGGACATTGTAATCAAACAAGTAATGATATTTTTGTCAAAGAAAATTCAGTAGAATCTAATTTCTCAATTGCTGATAATTTTAATAAACATTTTTTATCTGTTGCTGATAAGTTGACTGCTAATAGCTCAGTGACACACAGTATGGATTTTTTCAAAAAAGGCTTCCAAGGAAAACTCAACTCTATGTCTGTAAAATTAGCTACTCCAGAAGAAATAAGAAAAATTATCAAATCCCTTAAGAGCAAATACTCAAGTGGTTATGATGGGATTTCCAGCAGATTAATTAAATTGTGCTCCACAAAATTAAGTAATATACTAAGTTATCTATTTAATATATCTTTACTTGAGGGTACTTTTCCAGAAAGGCTTAAGTATGCTGTAGTTAAACCACTATATAAAAAGGGAGATAAGGCAGCCGTATCGAATTACCGACCAATTTCATTACTAACAGCCTTCTCCAAAGTTTTTGAGAAAGCAATGTACAATAGAGTTTATGAACATCTAAAAAATAATAATATTCTAACTAAATCACAATTTGGTTTTCAAAAGGGTCATTCAACAGAACAAGCTATATTTGCATTCACTGACAATATTTTAGAAGGAATAAATGATAAATTAATTCCTGTGGGAATTTTTTGTGACTTATTTAAAGCATTTGACTGTGTAGATCATAAAATTCTGATACAGAAACTTAAGTATTATGGTATAGATGGCATTGTTAATAAATGGCTTAGTTCTTACCTTCTAAATAGAAAACAGAAAGTGTCAATGGAGAATTTTAAGGCTGCCTTAAGAGGTCCACTGTTTTCTGAGTGGAAATTAATCAGATGTGGAGTACCTCAGGGTTCTATATTGGGGCCACTATTGTTTTTATTATATATAAATGATCTACCCTGTGTTTCATCTAAAAACTCAAAATTTGTCCAATTTGCAGATGACACAAACATAGGAATTAAAAACACTCCAGATTTATCTACAGAATATATTTCAAATTATGTGTTTGAACTGATTAATAAATGGTTTACAGCTAATGGCTTGTCTTTAAACTTTGATAAAACTCAGTATATGCAATTTAGTACATCACACAGATTAACACCTGACATAGACATAAAATTTGCAGACCAGTCCATTCAAGAGGTAGATAGTGTGAAATTTCTAGGTTTGTATATTGATCATAATTTAAATTGGAAAGTACATGTTTCTGACTTACTAAAGCGATTGGGAGCAGCCACATTTGCAATTCGTACAATTTCAGCTTTAGGTGATCTCCGTATGAAGCAGCTAGTTTATTTTGCTTATTTTCACTCCTTATTGTCATATGGAATAATATTCTGGGGCAATTCTACCCATAGAGACAAAGTGTTCAGAGCCCAGAAGCGTGTAATAAGAATTAGGCTATGTGTGGGGTTAGCAATAGAACTTCATGTAGAGAGCTGTTCAAGAAGTTAGGGATTTTAACATTAGCATCTGAGTAAATATACACATTAATGTCCTTTGTAGTCACAAATTATACTTTGTTTGAAACAAATAGTAAAATACACAATTATGGCACTAGAAGTAAAAATGATATTCACAAGACTTACAAGTCATTGTCATTTGTTCAAAAAGGGGTCTGATATTCAGGGATACATATCTTCAATATGCTCCCAACACATATTAAATGTCTAGTAGATGATAAGAATAAATTCAGGAAAAAATTGAAAGAATTTTTAATTGACAACTCCTTCTACTCTGTCGAAGAATTTATTTCTAAGGTATCTAAAAAATAACTGCCAGTATCTTGTGTAAATATAGTTCACTTAATTAATTTACCATGTATGCTATGACTGTACATCTCCTGGTGTATGTATTTAGTTCGTTACGTAATTGTTTACGGTACCATATATGTTATGTACATCTTGTGGTGTATGTATTATTTTCTTATGGGTTCTTTTTATGTACCATATATGCTATGACTACATCTTCTGGTGTAGGCTATGTGTTATTTTGTATTGGAAGTGTTTAATGTACCATGTATACTATGACTGTACATCTAGTGGTGTACTTATTATTTTGTTATGCAACTGTTTATCTGTAAATTGACAACTTTCCACATCCCACAGAGCCAGTCTCTTATATTGGGATCAATGGAAAATGAATTTATTGTATTGTATATTGTATTGTACATAGGTTGTAATCTACCTTCGACTATTTAGTGGTCCAGGGTGTATTACAAACTAAATATTGCTTGAAAATGTCTAGTAACGTGTGCCATAGTATTAGCCCGCGCGAAATAATGTAGTTACGGCGGAATCGCTATCCCATTAAACCCCAATTTCCATACACACCAACATATGCCGCCGTTTACCATTCAAGAAAATGACATTTAAAAAGTAACTCAGTTTTCTTGTTAAACGGAATACTTTTTATTTTCGCTGCAACTATTTTCGTAGGGCCTACACTATTTAAGGTATGATGGCTCAAGGCTCGCGTCTTTCAGTCGGATTTGGCTAGTGTCATTTACAGCACTTAGAACATAAGTTTAGAAAGTTAAATATGTTGGCCTTACGTGTAGTTTGAAACTAATACAACAGCCGCATCTATTGTTTCAGTTTAAAACTATCGTAAAATTTAATGTAAATAAACACTTACTGATTTTGTTTCATAAAGAGCGATTTTCTGAATTGGGCTTATAATTGGATGAAGTATTATTCTTTTGTGACCCATTTCAAAAGATAAATTTTCAAGTTCTACGGAAACAATCAACACAACACAACACAATCATTGCACCAAAATAGGCAAACCAATCCCAACAACGGTCTATACTGACAACAGCTGACACTGATTGTTGCAGAGACGATATTGTTAATACCAATCTGAAAGTACATATCAGAGACAATTTATAATTGTTGAATGGAATCTGGGAATATTGTCTCTGATATTTGTAAGACGAAATAAGGAAATCTTTGACTATTCTCTGCAGTAAACATGGAGCATGGAGGGCAGTAAACCCATGCAGGAAGGAATTATATGGAGGAGAAGTGACGTTAAATCGGTGAAGCAAGCACTAAACTCTCCCGCATGGTGGCAGCACCGGCAGCGACCATATGGCGCTTCCCAACAATTAAGGTGTTCACATTGTGGTAGGTGCAGTGATTATTTCATTTAGTATTGTGTATAAGTGTTTAAAAATGCCAGCTTGTGTTGCGTACGGTTGCACAAATAGGCCAGACAGGAAAGAACCTGGAATATCATTTCATAAGTAAGTTGAATTGTAATTATCGTTGTTGAAGTGAGCGGTAGACAATGACAGAACTTTGCAGCACGTCTATAAATATTTAGTCATAGCTCTCAAATTTTTCTTGGTGTAGTGTAGAAAATCAGCAAACTTGCTATTTTGCACATAATAGACTAGCATTATTTTTTAACGAGTGTTTAAAATGAGATTTAAAGGGGCGTGTTTTACTTCGCGATTCAGTGAATTTACTATTACGATTTCTTTCGTCACGTTGCTGATTATACTGACAATGGATGATGAAATTAACTGTTATGTGAGAAGCTGTGAGTTTTATTAATTTTTTAAATAGCTATTTCAGGCCATTAACTTAGTTATTTTTAAAGCTTCATATAAGACTTGTTTCTGTTTGTAAATACGTCTATACCTATTTTTACCGATTTTGAAATCTTTCTCATCTATTTATGTCGAAACAGGTTCATGCAGAAATAAAAATGGGCTTCATAAATAAAGAAGTTATTGGCCTTTGAACAAAATCAATTTGGGGAATGTGTTTCTAATTTAGTCTCTTTTTTTTGTACAACATTCTCCTCCCCCCCCCCCCCCGTATCTAAATCTAACTGAGAAATGTCTGGGTTGCTCATCCCTAGAGTGGGTCCTCTTACTTTTTTTCTGGTCTAGGACACATTTCAGACTAACCACAAGTGGTAGTAATAAAACTGAAAGATCCATTCTGCATGTCAACCATATAATCATTGTGGCTTTGACAGAATTAATTTTTGGTCCTGCCTGCATCCAAACCTAAACCCCTCAATTTGGATGTTGTATATCCCCCAAACTAAGCAAGATATCGAAAACATTTATTCCTTATTATCGAGTTTTTTCGTCGTGTTACATAAGAATCCATCATTAAATTTGACTTTTGCGAAATTTTTCTTCTGCATTTCAACTCAAGACACCTCACTTTTGAGACAGTATATCTCGAGAACTAGGTGAAATATCGAAACAATTTACTCTTTATTTTTTATTTGTCTCGTCTTTTTAAATAAAAATTCATCATAAAATTTGACTTTGAATAATTTTTTCTTCTGAATTTCAACCAAAACCATTTCACATTTAAGACAGAATATCTCGAAAACTAAGCAGGATATCAAAAAAATTTATTCTTCATTTTTTATTTGTCTCATCGAGTTACATAATAATCCATCACCAGATTGCGGCGTCAAGTTTATCCTAGAGTCCCCTTGAGGTGTTTGTACATATTCCCCGTGTTTGTTGGGAAGCGGTCAAGCCCCCACCACTCCGGCCATGCCCCCCCACTCCTCTGCCAGCCTGCTTCACTCCCATGCGTGGTAAAGGTCTCTTGCGTCGTCTCCATATTATTCCTTCCTCCATGAGTAAACCCATGGAGGAAGGAATATATGGAGACGAGATAACGCGAAATCCGTGAAACCTCGTGAAAAAACTTTGCCTGCGCGGCGGACATCGTAGGAGTACCAAAACATTGGGCTGTTTGCACTGTGTCAGCTGCTGAGAATATTTCATTTTCTAATATTCTAAAGTTTTCTATAATGCCAAATTGTGATGCATATGGTTGCACAAACAGACGAGATAGGAAAAAACCTGGAATAGCGTTTCATAAGTAAGTCAGATTGTAATTATCGTTCTTGAAGTATCTGACAGGCAACCGCAACATTAGTGCCATTCGCTATAAATTTATTCATTGCTCTCAATAGGATCATACTATTCTCAAATTTTTGTTGGTGTAGTGTAGACAATTAGCTTATGTTACTATTTTGCACCTGAAAAGCTAGCCTTATTGTAGACAAATGTTGGAAATTTAATTTAAACGGGTCATGTTTACATCTCGACGCAGTGAATATGGTATTCTGCATTCATTACTTACGTTTAAGTTTACACTGAAATTGCACGATGAAATTAATCGTGATAATTTGTGCTGTGCGTACTACTAAACGTGATGAAATAAACTTTGTTGACGGAAATGTAGTTCGCGATGCATTTCTTGTGTTTAGATGTGTCTACATAGTTTGGTTTTGTAGCGGCAATTTTAATGGAAATGTTGGCAGGTTGAAATGCGGTGTATACCAGAAGAGAACAAACAATTTATTTATTATTAGCTGTTAGCTTCTGATTTTTGAATGTACTGATTTTTCTAGCAAAATTATATAGGCCACTACCAGTACAATATCTTCTAAGTAAGCTCAGAAACTATGACGTTTTATGAAGTATTAATTTTTTTAAAGCTCTAAACATTGACTTATGCTTTTTTTTTTATTTCAGATATTACTTGTTTCTGTTTGTAAATATGTCTACAAGTATATTTCTAGATTTTGAAATATTTCTTGTCAATTACTGAAATAGAATGTGAAAATATAACCTATTTGAACATCAACTAAAATTTAAGGACTGTAGAAATAAACAGTTTGTTATTCAAGTTAAAAAGAATTACCTGCTCATTAAGTTATGTCCGAATTCATCATCAAATATGGATATGGCGATAGTTTTTTTCTGGTCCAGGCCGCATTTCAACCTAACCACGTCAATTTTAAGGTACAATGTCTCTAGAACTAAGCGAGATATCAAAAAATTTTATTCTTTACTTTGAGTTTCCCTCATCGAGTTACATAAGAATTCGTCATCAAATTGTGGCGCCACGGTTATCGTTGAATCCCCTCATAACCTAACAACCTCGCTTTTGAGACAGTATATCTGGCGAACTAAGCGAGATATCGAAAAATTTTATTGTTTATTTTCGATTTGTATCGTCGTGTTACATAAGAATCTATCACCAAATTTGACTTTGGGGACACGTTTCTTCTGAATTTAAACCAGAAACTCCACTCTTTTGAGACAGTATATCTCGAGAACTAAGCACGATATCAAAAAAATTTATTCTTAATTTTTGATGTGTCTCGTCGAGTTACATAATAATCCATCATCAAATTGCGGTGCCACGGTTGTCTTATGACTCCCTTGAGGTTTTTGTGCATATTTCCGTGTTTCTCTGGTCAAGCAATATGGCGGCCTCCCCTCCCCACTAGTCTCCACCCGGTTTCACTCCAGTATGTGGCGAAGGTCCCTTGCGTCGTCTCCTTATATTCCTTCCTCCATGGCAGTGAACAGCGTTAAAACATCTTTGACCTTAATATATTGTGTAATGTGTAGTGACTAGTGTGTTTCTGAACTGCAGTGTCTCTGCTAGTGTGTATTGTCGGTGTTGTGTATGAAAACATTTCTAAAACCTGAATTTTAGCCTTGGGATTATAAACGAATAGTGTGATGGAGTGTTGCATTTTGCTAATTGTATAAGATTAAATAATGTGTACAAAGTTAATATTTCCGACTCTCCTAACGTTTAGAAAATGCGGATGTGCTCCAATGTGGATTTCTTCGTTACCAACAAGACTTCAAAGTACCAGCGGTGCTGGTATGTTTAGAAGCTAATGATTTTGCGTATTTAATTTGTCTTAAATCCGTTAATGAAGCTTTATGTTTTAGAGTCAAAAAATATCGTCGAAGAATCTGTTCCGTTAATTGTGTCAAGAGAGCTCGATTTTCCTCCGCGTTATGACACCCCAAGAAAAGCTTGGGTAGAGAATCTTGATGCCATAGAAGAGAGAAAGTTGGGAATTATCGATCTTCACCCTGATGTATTTGGTGTATCTCCAAGAATTGACGTAATACACGAAAATGTACGCTGGCAGCGCAATTATAGATATGTGGTAAGCAATACAATACATTCATTTTCCATTGATTCCAATATAAAAGACCAATTCTTTGGGATTTGGAAAGTTGTCAATTTACTGATAAGAAATAGCATAACAAAATAATATGGGTTTAATTCTAGATGGGGATACCGCTGCCTCGCTACTGTTAACTTGACGTTCACGTTCAGTCATCTGCGTAAAACGCGAGGTCACAATAATTTAAAACTGTACAATATCAACATAAACTGATATCCTGAAGGTGGATCAGATACAGGCGGCCGCAGATGTCCGATAACACAACCAGTTGTTCAATGTTTGAGGTGAAGCTCGCATTTCATCAGAGAAATATTAGAAAATATTGCTATGATGATGAAATGCGAGCTTCACCTGAAACATTGAACATCCGGTTGTGTTATCGAACATCTGCGGCCGCTTACCAGTGGCCGCCTGCATCTGATCACAATATATGACTGTACATGAACACGACGTCACTATGACGTCACATTAACAGTCACGAGGCAGCGGTATCCCCATCTAGAATTAAACCATAATATGTACCTCGAAGATGTACAGTCATAGCATACATGGTACATTAATTATGCAATGTAATCTTTGTGAGTTCACTGCCGGATTGTGTGGGCAAAAGATGAGCTGGCTCCACGCGCATACGTCGGAACCTACAAATATTGTCCTATGGGTATGAAATTTGGTACACACAATTCTTAGGCGATTTAAAATGAATAACATAAGCTTCGAATATGTAGAAATGATGAAAAATCACTCGAAATTTGGGTAGATGCATAAATGTTACTACGCAATAAATACACGTTAATAGCTATTGGCATTAATTCAACGAGTTTTTAAGTCTTCATTATTGAATAAAAACTGGTTTCCACATACAAATTGCTGATACATAATAAGTAGAATATCATGTAACATTTACAATTTCTCTGTGCAGGCTGACATTGTTTTTCAGTGCTAAGATATATTCCATAGCAGCCTACCTTTCAGGGAAAAACATGGCATCTACCGTATCGAATGTTTGATACACAGCATTTAAGTTAGTTTGATTTTTTTTTTTTTTTTTTTGCTAATAGCAGTTTTGGTTAGGTTGAAATGCAGCCTGGACCAAGAATTAAGAGTAAGAAACACAAAGAATAAATATCAACATGTAATAAAGTGTATTTCTTGTGTAATAACATGTGTACATCTACCCACATTTGAAGTGATTTTACCTTATTTCCTAACGAGCATGGTGGTGTAACGGCTAGCGTTCGGGAGGACGGCAGTTCGAATCCCCGTCCGGCCATCCAGATTTTGGTTTTCCATGGTTTCCCAAATCACTCCAGGCAAATTCTGGGATGCTTCCTTCAAAAGGCCATGGTCGAATTCCTTCCCTTTCGTTGCCCCCCCCCCCCCCCCCCCCATCCTTTCCCGTCTCTAAAGACCTCGCTGTTAGAGAGACGTTAAGCAGATTAAAAAAAAACTTATTTCCATACATTCCAAGCTTATGTTATACACTTTTAAAAAAATATTATCACCTAAGGAATGTGTGTACCAAATTTCAGACCGGTAGGACAATTTTTGTAGGTTCTGGCGTATTGGCGTGTTTCCGATGAGCTTTCGGCGATGAACTTTGTCACTGTCTTCAGGTCTGGTGCTCACACTGTGATGACTAGAGCTGCAATGCTAGTCTCTGGTGCCGGCGATAGAGGCTGGCATTGTAGCTCTGGTCATCACAGCTTGAGCACCAGGTCTGAAGATAGCGGCAGAGTTCGTCGCCAAAAGCTCGTATTTCACCCATACAATCCGGCAGCGTACCTGCGAAGATTGCATTGCAGTTACACGCTGGGAAAGCCTTCGTTCATACATTAATTATATCAGCTACATTTAGCCTACACAAACTACTCGCAGTTTATTTGTTAGATACCTTTGAATTAAAGGTTTGGACGCAACGCCTGGGTCCCAAGTAAAAAATGTACTGTCGGTCTGAAATTTACTACACACATTCCTAAAGGCATAAAATGTTGTATGTGAAGCTGTCAAACTTATGAAAAGTTGTTTGAAATATGGGTAGTTCGCTACAAGTTATCACTCAGTAAATGTTATTACTGCCCACCTTATTGCATGTTGATATTTATTCTGCGTGTTTCTTACTCTTAATTCTTGGTTCAGGCTGCATTTCAACCTAACCACAACCGCTATTAGCATAAAATTAAACTAACTTAAATGCTCTGTATCAAACCTCGATTACGTTGGTGCCATGTTTTACCCTGGAAGGTAAGCTGCCATGCAATATATCTAGCATTGAAACCCAATATGTCAGCCACATACAGAGAAATTGTAAGTGTTACTGATTTTCTACTTATTAACCCTGCACTGGTCGCGTGGATTACATATGTAGTCCACTCAAGCCATTTCTAATGGGTCTTTTCAGAGTGCGACTACTGCAGGGTTAAGTATCTGCCATTTTCAAATAGAAAGCAGTTTTTATCCAACAATGAAGACTTAAAAACACATGGGATAAATATCAACAGGTAATAATGTGCTTTTATTATGTAATAACATGTATGTATCTACCCATATTTCAAACAACTTTATACATTTTTCGTAAGTTTAATGGCTTCACGTACAATGTTTTATGAAATAATATTAGGAATGTGTGTAGTAAATTTCAGAGCAATAGCACATTTCCTTCTTGGGACGCTGGCGTTGCATCAGAGCCGAAATAAATTCAGCGACAGGGTAGACGGAATTTGTTCTTATCATTGCTACACATGTAATATGTGTTGGGAGCTTATTGAAGATATATATCCCTGAATACTGAACAAATGAAAATGACTTGTGATGATCATTTTTAGTTCTATTGCCATAATTGTGAATTTTACTATTTGTTTAAAAAAAAAAGTATAATTTGTGACTACAAAGGACATTAATGTGAATATATACTGAGCCACCAATCGTAAAATCCCTAACTTCTTGAACAGCTCTCTACATAAAGTTCTATTGCTAACCCCACAGATAATTATTATTACTCGCTCTTGGGCTCTGAACACTTTGTCTCTATGGGTGTAATTGCCTCCGAGAATATTATTCCATGTGACATTAAGGAGTGAAAATAAGCAAAATAAACTAGCTGCCTCAAACGGAGATCACCTATAGCTGAAATTGTACGAATTTAAATGTGGCTGCACCCAATCGCTTTAGTAAGATGTTGTATTTTTCATCATACCGTTTGCACTGTAAACATGCTCCCAGTTTGTAGTATTGAGGCACTTTCTAAAACAAGTAACTGACTCATCATTTATTACATGCCGAAGTTTAAAAACATTATTCTTAGAGCTAGTTCCTAGTGTTGATAGTTAATAACTGGGCATTGTGATCCGAAAGTCCATTGATAGATGGCTTGATTGTATAACTGAATTTTGAGGTATCTAGGAAAACATTGTCTGTAGCTGAGTGACTATTATTCATTATTCTAGCTGGAAAATTAACCACCTGAGTTAAATTGAATGAACTGGCCAATGATTCCAACATGACTTTCCAGGGTAAGTTATTTTAAAAAATCTGCATTAATCCTCATATGTTAACTTCTTTTCTGCTTAAAAATGTTAATAAGAGTTCAAATTAATTCAGAAAAATTTCCCGAGGGTGGTCTGTATACAGTTACTATTATGCAAGTTTGATTACTGAAATTTAGCCATGTAGCACAGATTTCAAAATGTTGATCAAGATGCTAATACTTGTATCATCAAAGCTATAACCATTTCGAATATAAGTGACAACTCTTCCTTTCTCCAGGTTTGTTTTACAGTAATGAGAAGCTAAATTAAAGTCAGTTACATTTTACATGCCTATTCCTGTAGTTATATGGTGTTCAGACAAGCATAAAACATCAATTCTATTAATAGCATTTAATTCAATATAGGCGGCAGAGTTAGTTGCCAAAAGCTCATCTTTCACCCACACAATCCGGCAGGGAACCCGTGTAGATTATATTGCAGCGACACACCGTGAAAGCCTTCGATCACACAGAATTTAATTAATTTATGTGACCTAGCAACTCATCCACTTTGTTTGGTACCCTCTGATATTCTGGTGTAATAAATTAATCCCTACACAATTTTTATTTTGTTATATGAAATCTCATTATTTTTTAAATTAGTTTCTGTTAAAACTCTCTGCCTAGTGCTTGAACATTAGGAGCTACCATTAACAACAGGAATCTTTTTATGTGAATTTGTGGCGCCAATTAAATGTTCTGCTATCAGATCTGAAAGAACCCCCTTCCTCTACTATTGAGATGTAGGCCATGTCTAGTATAGGACCAGCAATCAATAGCATCTACAGGTATCAAGCCCACGGCATAGCCAATATCAGACATAAGAAGCCATCCATTTCCAGATTCACTTGCCTCACAGCAGAGTTCATATGTGGCCGATCATAGCGTCTCAGGACTGACATCATACTGACACGAGTGTGGCACGTTGCGTTTGCTATTTTCTCCATGTCATCTCTTATACTGTAACTATCATCCCTGCCCAAACTATTTCCCGCTATCACTACATGATCCTGATCTGTGAAATCTTTACACAAATAACCTATACCTTCTATTACCTGAGTAAGACTAGCACTAGGTTTGAAGAAGCTCATGACCAGGAAATCTGATCCTAATTTGTCCTTTGCCAATGGACCCACACCTCATCCATCACTACTACCTATCAGCAAGACTTACTTTTTCCCTAATCCCTGCCTACCAGACTTGGCTACATAGCTTTTACAATAGGTCTGCTGCTTTTTCTCTATACCTACAGCTACAGAAGGCTCATCCCTGTCTAACTCTGGCAAACCTATTTTCTACCCCAACAACAAAAGAATCAGTAGCCTTTCCCAACCATGTCTGTTTCTCTCCTCCACAACCTATCCAACTCCTTTCTAGCGTCTATCAGTTCAGCCTCAAGGGCACTAATCCTTAACCCCTGCTCTAATATCTTCCTATTTTTGAAACAATCTGCACAGATCCGTAGTAGAGCCTCCTCATTTTCGACACCACTACAATTTTCTACCCAATGAAACCATTTCTCACACCCTTCGTAAAAAATTCCCGCCCTCACTAATCTACGGCAATTTCCACATTTTTCATTCATTATTACAAGCAACTAACAAAAACAAAGCACAGAATGCGAGAGGGAAAATTTGTTCAACTTAACCTTGCAAAAAAAATAATAATAATAATTCCCAAGTAAGTTTTATCTAAAGAATCTACAAATCAGTACTTAAATAAACTTAACATCAAATATGGAAAAGATCATTACTAATATGAATACCAAAAACTAATGTAAACGATATTTACGC
The DNA here is from genome assembly GCA_031002005.1 of Vandiemenella viatica. NCBI lineage: Eukaryota > Metazoa > Arthropoda > Insecta > Orthoptera > Morabidae > Vandiemenella > Vandiemenella viatica. Next base: position 166,406,608 of record CM061919.1, on the reverse strand, counting down.
TCTATAACAAAAATCTGCGTTCAAAAATGTAAACAAAGAAACATCATACTTTAATTTTAGCATGTTGAATTTCTTCATACTTAAGACAATTAATATGTTCCTTGGCAGAGTTTCGCTCACACAAAAACTCGTGCCGAAGTTCGTGGAGGTGGAAGAAAGCCTTGGCCACAGAAGGGACTTGGTAAGGCTCGACATGGAAGTATTCGCTCACCTATTTGGAGAGGTGGCGGTGTAGTACATGGGCCAAGATCACCGACACCTCATTTTTACATGCTAGCATTCCATTTTAGAGTGCTTGGCCTAACCAGTATGTTGTCGGTAAAGTTTGCACAGGTATGTTTAATTTTTTTTTAAATCATTATTAATTAATTGTGATTGAGAGGATTCTACGATGTCCAAGCCACTGAAATCTGATCATTTTAATGGTCGATTCTTATATATTGTGACGTATCTGTATAAATGTTATGTATAGCTCTTGGTAAATTTAGATGTTTCACTATGTTATATTGTAAGAGGTTTCACGTTCGGAGTAGTTTGTTCAGTATGCATGTATTTGCAAAGTGTCTATCCCGGTGCTCGTAACCGAGTGGCCGGAGGCAGACCGCAAAAAAATACGGGGGTGTGGAACAGCTGTGACCCTGCCTGCAGCAAGGGTCGGCGGCAGTATTCAGTCTGGAGTGGTAGCCGACAGACCTGATGTGGTCGTGGCAATATTGAATGTTTTGTAATCTAACATGTGAAGAATAAATGATCAAAAGAAGACTTGAAATTACTGTGTTGTCGATATCTAAAATTAAGCAGCCTTCAACAAGTACTACATATGAACCTGTATAACTGAATAAAATGTTCTTCAATCGTTTGTGGCCAAATAACTGGATTGGTTTGGCCCAAAAACGTGAGGAACACCAAGGGGAACCATGAAATCCAACCAACAAACCCCTTACAATATCTTGATGAGACAAATTGAAAGTAAAGAATAAAAAATTTTGATGTCTCACTTACTTCTTGAGATATTGTACCTCAGAATTGAGGCAGTTAGGTTGAAAAGCGACCTGGACCCGAAGAAAAAACCGCCAATGCCATATTTGATGGTATTTTCTTCTGTAACTCAGTAAGACAAATCGAAATTAAGGAATACCATTTTTTGCTACCTCGCTTAGTTCTCAAGATATTGTATTGCAAATTTGAGCTGCTTAGGTTGATATGCTGTCTGGACCAGAAAAAAATTCTCTGAAGTCACTAGGAACTACATGGCGAATAGGCACAATAGGTGTTTTGTTTTCTTCTTAGTTGTGGTGGTTGGTCTGGAATATGGCCTGGACCAGAAGAAAAATTTCACCGAAAGCACAAAGAACTATAACTACTTTTTAACATTCGATATCTCGAGAATTAAGCGAGATATCAAGAAAATATATTCTTTACTTTTGATTTGTCTTGTTGAGATATATAAAAATCAACCATTAAATTAATCAAATTTCAATGGCTCAGATATCATGATGGAAATTGTACCCTGGTGACAAGGAAAGACCTTTGGTGTGGAAATCACTATCAGAGAATGAACATGTCTGATCCCCACACTGGGGATACTTGAGATGAAGGTTGAAATTATATATAAATCACTTGCACTGACTAAGTGCTTACAAAAGTAAAATAGTAACTTACTGTTAAGTTCAGCTTTCAATAACAAAGCCCTATATGTATACATACACAATTACATTTAGGTAGAAAATTAACCCTAGTTGAATATTTAGTATTATCACCAAATATTAATGAGTTACAAAAGTTATTTAAAAATAACCTGTCATGTAAATTGCTGTAACAACAATTTAAAAAATTGCAGGGTCATAGATTATTCAATAATCATTCACCAGATCCAATTTTAAAAATAAAACTGGTAACATGATGATTTTTTGCCACCAAAAAAGGCGACTTGAGCAAAATTTCTATTCCCCCTTCATCAATAGTTGCAACTTAGTCTATTGTAGGCCTCTTCAACTTAGATCATCAATTTGTCTTGTGAACATGACCATCAACCTGTTCTCAGATTTGTCCTCTATATGGCCAACAAATCTCCTTACATGTTTCTTCACTTCATATTTAACTAACAACCTGTCGTTACTTTGGGGCTGCCTAATTTATAAATCTTCCTCATAAACAACAACCAATCTAAACCAACAAAAGAATTAATATCCACATAGTTGGCACATTTTTGTTACTTGCAGCATCAAATTTGTAAGCTAATTTACACACATCTTAGTGGAAAACCCTTAAGCATGTTTTCTACCTGACTTGATAAAATTTCTCTTCTTTTTTCATTACAAATTTTCATGTTCTGGGCATGATGTATGTTTTACTTTGAAAGCATTGTTCAGTCTATGTTATACTTCTTTGCTACTGCTGTCAGTATTGTACTTCCCTCAACTACTACTTCACTGCAGGCTTCGTGCATTATATTTGTGGCAACTGTGACCACATCCTTTTTTAAAAATAAAAAACATGATTTTTAATTTTTTGTAAAGTTAAAATTGGGTAGAACCAAGGAGGTTTCCATTCAAATTGTGAATTAATTTTGGTAGCAATAGAAAACACATACCACCCTGAGAAATGTATTTTTTCTTTTGAGTGAACCGTCCAATAACGAATGCAGTAGAAGTAGTTTTTGTTGCCACTATTTAGCGGTGCACAGTACAATGTGCAACAAATAGCTGCTTGCGATTGGTTGTGACATATGGCAGTCAGTAGCCTGAACACTGAAGAAATATTTATAAAATATGAGTTCATCTGTAATCTTTTTCGTTTGGGTTGCAATGCCCCCTGTACCACAGTAATAGCAATAGATACGACATGGATATTGGGTATCCGCAATATCGTGTGTGATTTTTTATGTTTCACTGTGGTCTAGGCTGCATTACGACCTAAATGCTAACCATTTCAATCATGTACCACTAGAGCAAAATTAAAAACAGCAGTATATAAGAAGTATTGTCAGTACCATCAGTACAGAACCAATAGTGGAAAATTAATGCCTGGATATAGAATGTCTCACAATTGGCTAACGCGATAGACAAAAAAGGATTTTTGCATTAAAAATTATGAATCAAGTTTTACAAGATAAAAGAAATATTTTACACCAAGATAACACATACGTGTTTAAATGTAGTAGCTTATGCAAAACTTATTAATAACTAAACAATTAATGTGCGGCGAAATAACACACTGGCACTAATGAGTCAGCCAATCAGAAGCGGGCAATAGCCGCAAAAAGTACTACGCTCCGCTAAATAGTAGTCTTGTGTAGTTCGCGAATGAACTAGTTCGGAACAGCACTCCCACAGGTGAAATACACGAACTAGTTCCCAGATCTCTCGCTCCTTGGTTCGTTCGATTCTTTCCCGAAGACCGAATTTTGTTTTAGTTTATTATCTAAAAGGGAACAGTTCTCTGTGGTCCCATTTCACTGAAAACACAGATATAAAAAGAAAAGAAAAAGAACTGTTCAACATATAATTATTACAGAACTCAAAAACGGAAATTTAACATGGAATGTGAAAACAAAACACACTTTGATCCCATTAACAATTAAAATACAACCATCGATAACCACAACTACCATAACAAATAAGAGAGTGCGTGCAGTAGTGCTAGCAAAGCGAGCGAACGAGCGGTCTTTCTGGAATTCCAGAGGGGAGCGACCTAGTTCGCTAAGGAGCTGCGAACTAAACAGAGCGCTACCGGTCGCGAACTAAACTGAGCGCTATCGGTCGCCAACTAAACTGAGTACTACCAGTCGTGAACTAGCACCATTTTTCCGGTTGTTGGTACTAGTTTTTTAGAATAACCTATAAAAGTATAGTACACTTCAAAATATCATATTTTACGAAAGTAGAAAAGGTCAAAAGGTATGTTTTTTACTATTTTATTTTTAAGCTATATTTTTTTCACTTCTTGCCTGTTTAACAATTTTTTGTCTACAGTAAAATTGTCATATGCTTTATCGCTAACAGTTGTTAAATTAATGTATATCAAAAGCTCATTTTTTTTATTAATGTAATACTACTCTTACTTTTACCTAGATTTCGTGTGATATTGTTATTTCAGAGTAAAGTTGGTTCACTTTGATACTCATATTTCCTCGAAATTTAGAACCTCTAATATTGTCTTACAGTCATCAAATGAAACCTCGTGTTTTGAATTTAATTTTTGGATTTTGTATGGCCAATTGCTTTCATTAAAATCTAACCATTTATTAAAATACTCCAGACATTTATCAACGAATACTAGAACATTATTTTTTAATATTATCACTTTCTGTGGAGCATTTTGCTTCTAAGGAATTTTTCTTGTTTTCTTAACCAAAAAAACAGTCTCTTTTACATATTTCTAGCACTTATTTTAAAGTTGACAGAATATAATACTTATCTCAGTCTGTGACGTTAATACCTTCCAGTTTTTTGACAGCTTTGTGAAAGTTATGTAAAGAAATGGCTCACGATATTTAAAATGGAAATTGACGCACTTTCATTATAGCTACCACATTCCATAACTAATTCAGTTTAATTAAATATCAAAAGAAAGAACAGCTTCCAAGTGAAAAGATTAACAAAATAAAAACGAAGTAAAGACAGATGCACAAGCAAACGTGCCTTTCTTCAGCACTGATTATAGCATAAACGGTTTTTGAACCATACTACACTTTCTGTTATATGGGAGGACAGTGTGGAAGGGTACTTCTGCAGAATTTGGCAATACTGGATGGGGATACCTGGTTGGTTTGCGGGAGACTGCATAAGTGCATACCAGTAAAAACAGAACAGTTATGCAATTTACCCATTTGTGCAAAGGACAATGAGTACTTCGGTTTTTCGGCGGCCACTGATCATGCTAATGTCATTTGAAAGGTATATTATTGACCTTGTTAAGGTCATATAAAATTCCATTTAGAAATTTAAAAAAAAATGATTAAGTAATGTCCTAATAGAACTGACCTGATAAACAAAATAGCAGGTGCAGTAGCGGTAGCAAGGCGAGCGAACGATCTGTTTCTCTGAATTCGAGATGTGAACTAAAAGAGCAAACTAGTTCGCGAGGGAGCTGCGAACTAAACTGAGCGCTCCCCTTTGCGAACTATTATGTGCAAGTCTACTAAATAGTGCCAACAAAAATTACTTCTGCTGCTTTTGTTTATGGATGGTTCATGCAAATAAAAAAAAATATGTTTCTTGGTGTGATGTCTGCTTTCTATTGCTACCAAAAAGAACTTGCAATTCAGATGGACATCTTGGTTCTGCTCTTAAAATGTATAAATATTATATTATTATTTTTACAAGTAGGCCTCTCTTTCTTAATGATATAAGTAATGGGCTATATTCCCTGTAGTTTAATGAAATTATGTAAAAAATAAATCATAAGTAAACATTAAAAATGTTGCTATTTGTAATACAGGGATACTTGAGACATGTCTCATCTATTCCAAGGTTATCTTCACATACTTCACAAGTATCTTCACATGCACCACTAACATTTTTTAGTCAACCTTGCTTTAAAGTCTGTTAGTACCAATTTAGAGTAGGCTTTCTAGCAATTTTCATACATTTGGGCTAGTGACAAGTAGTTGAAGAAAAATAATTGTTAGTTCACATTAGGAATGTAACGGAGCTCTGCATCCGCAAGTGTGGAACTTTCACATGAAGTCCTACATCTGCTTTCGCATCTGCAATATATATTATGGATGTATAGTTGATGTTTTTTTTACATTGCAATATATATTATTCTTTTCTCTTTATATTAAATGCTGCCAATTGTTGCATAGCTAACAATAACGTGGTTGTATTTTTCTGGCACTCTTGCAAAAGATATAACAATGAACTGAACGGTGTTATTACCTAAGTGACGAATTTACAAATTTGAACTTGCATGTAAATCAAAATGGCTTATTCATGGTCCAACTTACAGGACATCCGTCTAGAACCAGGATGCACTCACCCATTCACGCTAATAAAAGGGCCCAACAAAATGTCCCAAGCAATCCTTTCCTCTCATACTTTCTCATGGCACACCATGTGTCCTTATCACACACTCACAGGATGTTTCCTCCAATCATGATCCAACACCATAGCCTGTTGGACAGCAAGGACCAGTGTTGGTTGTTTGGGAGTCCAACAACATCCAACATATCCTTCATATATTTCTCTAACCTCTTTCATGGCTCATCTAGACTTCCTGAATCAAATCAATGTAGGTCCTGCAAGTTGTACTGTGCATGGACCACTAGAGCAGTTGAAAGGCGGGTGGTGAGCACAGAGATATGCGGTGGCATGGCCTTATGCTTGACGCTTGAATTAGTCTGCAGATGTCAAGCATTGAATATTTGCATCTGCAAAGATGACTTCCATTACAACCCTAATTCACATACATAAATATTTACTACAAAACCGCAAAAAAAAAAAAAAAAAAAAATTCAGAAAATCTGTAACTGACCATGTAGCCAACTTGTTTCTTCTGTCTGGCTGGTACATACGAGGGTGGTTTGAAACCTCAACGTGAAGATGGCAGCACTCTTAAATAAAAGCTAGTGAATTTCGTTGTTTATCTGTTGACAGTTACTCACCAAAGTTTCAGCCATTTTGGATGCGCTGTTGTTATGTAACAGTCGTTTGAGTGAGTTGATGTGAGTGTTTTTGTGAAATGGACAAAATTGAGTATGAAGCTGTCATTAAATATTTGTTTTTGAAAGGCAATACGCCTACGCAAATCAAAGATGAGTTAGATTCTGTGTATGGGACTCTGCACCATCACTTACCACAGTGAAATTTTGGGCAGCTGAATTTAAACGTGGCCGTAAGAGCTTGGGAGGCGATGAACATTTGGGACGTCAAAAAACTGCAACTACCGACGAAAACATCGCCAAAGTTCACCAATTGGTGCTAGACAACCGCTGAATTAAAGTGAGAGAGATAGCAGAGGTTATGAACATTTCAAAAGAACATGTTTGTTACATATTAAATCAACATTTAGGTATGAGAAAGCTGTCCGCGCATTGGGTGCCGTGTTTGCTCACATTAGACCAAAAATGTGTTCGAATGAACATTTCCAATACTCTGTTGGTGCAGTTTAGGTGCAATAAATCCGAGTTTTGGCACCGATTAATTACTGTAGATGAAACTTGGATACACCATTATACGCCCGAAACAAAAATACAGTCCAAACAATGGACTGCAAAGGGGGAACCGGCTCCAAAAAAAAGTAAAAACTATACTTTCGGCTGGGAAAGTGCTGGCGACTGTTTTTTGGGATAGTCATGGAGTTATTTTAATCGATTACCTTCAAAAAGGAAAAACCTTTACAGGAGCATACTACGCATCATTACTTGACAAGCTGAAGGCAGAACTTCTGGAAAAATGGCCAAATTTCACCAAGACAACACACCTCAGCAGTTGCCATGGTGAAAATTCACGAATTATGGTTTGAACTGCTTGACCATCCACCTTATTCACCAGATCTAGCCCCAAGCTACTTCTTTTTGTTCCCTCATCTAAAAATTGCGCTCGGAGGACAGAGATTTTCATCAAATGAAGAAGCAATCCCATTCGTGAACAATTATTTTGCAGAGAAAAACGCCGAGTACTATTTGGATGGGTTACACAGATAGGAGCATCACTGGGAGAAGTGTGTAGAGTTACAGGGAGACTGTGTTAAAAAAAAAAAAAAAACAGAAAAATTGTCTTGTATCTTTTTTAGGACGGAAACTTTTCAGACCACCCTCGTAGATCAAGTATTACTAGGATGCTAACCTTGCCATTTCAAATTGTCTTACTAATAAAAATACGGAAGTGTCTCAAGTATCCCCTATGCTTAAGTATCCCTATTCTCCCCTATCTTTTATCAAATGTCCATGTTGTGCATGTATTTATGATTTATATGATCTAAGCATTTGTGTGTTCCTCAAAACAAAATAAATAATATGGCGAATTTATTACAAACAAATTTTGTAATGCTAAAGAAGTGAATAGCAATAGGATATTACACCTTTAATATTTTATTTTTAATTTTAACACAAATAAATATATTGCCAACTTCCATAATAAAGCGAGCAACATATGAATCATTCCTAAAATTGTAGCTGCCGTAGGTTCATGTCCTTTCTGTCACTATTGCTATGGTTTAGGCTGCATTACAACCTAAATGGATAGAAAATCTGTATTTTGATTACTGTACTGTGAGAGTTATGGACCAACTAGATTAAAAAAAAGAAGTAATATGTCATGTATGGAAAATGCAGCCTAGATCACAGCAAAATGTAACCACAGCACATAATATACTGAATACCGTTTTCATGTCCTATCTGTCACATTTGATGTGCACCAGGTTGCATTACAACCTATTCAGAAGCAAATTGTGTTTCAAGTACTGTCTTGTGCGCAGTCTGAGTTTTAGCAGTGTCATGTTGACCATGGCTGTATTACATTTTATCTCTAAATCTACTGCATTATACACAATGACATTCAATAATATATAAGCTCCACTGGGAGGCTTCACCAAGACACTTTAAGTATGGGTTGATAATTGTTCTGCAGGGCAAAGGTTGGTTGGTTGGATCTTTCTGAAGAAGTTATAGTAAACAGCTGAGTGAGAAGTTTAATGGCCAGTTCTTTCCCTCTGAGATGTACAGTGTATTGTGAATTATGAACCATAGAAATCACTGCATATTTAACAACATATTGCATCCTTAAAAACATGTGAAAGACTTATAAAAAATTTGGGTTATAGCCACGAATTAAACTGAATACATTGTTTTCAATGCAGGCACAATAGTATCTTTTTAAAAATAACTGTTTGGCCATTAATTTTTGTTTATGGGGCTTTAGGGCATTAGCAGCTTAACCATTTATGAATTTCATACTAGACCACTCTTTAAGTTTATTATTGAAACAGATTCTGTATTATCTGTAATATAGAATATTTAAACAATATAAACTGTACTAACTTTTTCTTGTGTTATGGTATTCCCGTTCATAATTAATTGAATGCAATAAAGTTTTTTCGTTCCCCTGATGAGATTTATGTCAATCAGTAAAGCTAGTAGTTAATATGTAAAGATATTGAAAATGGAATAACTTTTTATTACAGTTACAATGCATATTTTTCATAGATTTACAGATGGATTCTTTCGAATGTGCAAAGAAATCGGCTTAATTATCCGCCATTGAGGCTGCTCATATTAAGGCACTACTAAACTGGATCGGGGTGGTGCAATGGGCCTAGATTCAAATCCTGGACTTTCCCTAGTCAGTTTGCCACGAATGCCTAAGTGAATGCTTGGGTGGTGTCGATTCCACTCATAAATTAAACATTTCACAAAAAAAAAAAAAAAGAATGAAGGCTTTGCCGGCATATCAACTATGCAAAAAGTTCCTGGGTCTTCCACCGGGAGAGCGCATCAGTCTGATGCGACATTTCAAAGCCAATCTCCGACTTGATCTTGTGGTGAAATATCGGCCACCTGGAGTGGTTGGTCTTAATGTGGCTTCCCAGGTGAAGTTGAATTGTACATTTAAATACACACTGCAGGTGAGCCCGCACCACCTTTTGCAGCCAGCTTGCGATTTATATAAAATAATGCCTAGTGTCACTTCAGCTAACATTTAAAGATGTTACGTGAAGAAGAAAACACTGCTGTTTCTGCAAACATATGGAAATGACATTATTAAATGGCCAATCAGGCTTATAAATATTTCCTGCACCACCATCTGTCTTCATCCATTCTTTAATTTTACTGTGAAAATTCCAATATGTTTATATTAAATTTTCCCTTTTATTTTTTAATCTGGAAGTTATCATCCTTTAATTTAATTTTAATTCTACTCCATGCATCATTTGTATTTTTTATGCTCTGCAATATTTGTGTTCCATATAGCTGGTTCATTTATGTATGCACTCAAAAACTAAAAAATGACTTCATATGCCTACTGCATATTAATTATGCACAAGTCAAAAATATGAGAGGGTAGTTGGAAATGAAATTAAGTGACAGATTTGCCCACACAAAGGACTGTACAGCACGCGAGGGAAGGATGTGCACTTCTGCTACAAACATTGTATTTCCCAATGCTCAGCTGGCAACACCGCACCACTACTTGCACCTTTGAAGTTGCCGACTGGCAACAGATTGGAGTGCACCACCACAGGCCAACTCTGGCTGCTAGGGATGGCTCTTTTCCTCATTGGTGGAAGCTGGCCAAGTGTGGCCCACAAAATCATGGGCTATGAAAGCCACCTATCCATAGTTGACACCAGTCAACGGTTTCTACCAACATCGTGATCAATTGAGCCGAGCGCCTCTCCATGCTAAGGTGGTGGGGTCAGCTGCTTGGTGGACAGATGTGGGCAGAGGGGGAGGGGAAGGAGGCATGACATGACACACATACTGGAGGAGGCTGGTTGTTTTCTGGAATTCATTCTTACACTTTCCTTATGATTCTGAGTTATTACTCTTAGTTGGTTAATAATCAGGTTCCAAAATGCTCTACGCAAGATGAATCTCCAGAGTCACCTTAATCACATTGTCCCTTTATCTCTTTGTGTAGGCTAATATTTGCATACCATTGAAGTGAAAACTGCTTCTCTTCTCTGTGCTCTACATTTGCCTCAGGCACTCACATCTCATGTTCTGTACAGCAGTGAAGAATGGAGCATACTGTCTGCCCAATATACTGCTGCCCACACTCACAAGGCTGGATAAATACCGGACTGAGACTCGAAACATCCTTTGCACTTCATAATAATATTAATCATATAGCTTCCTGGGTGGATAGACAAAAGTCTTCATGCCAGCTTTGCCTAACAACCTAGCATTTCAATGTAAGATAAAAAAGGCCTGTCACTCTTTGTGCTGCTTATCGTTGATTGATGGACTGATTATAATTATAAATAACTCAATTCTTTTGATCCAAAATATATCGTTTATTATATATTATTCAGATCTACTAGGAATTACAATGAAATTGGTTATTCTCAGAAGATGCAGGTTCGTTTTTTGGCAATGATTATCTTGAGCATTCAATCTACTCACCTACTCTGATAACTAACATCTCTTGAATCCTCATCTCCATAGAAACTTATATCTTACTGCTTTTTCTCTCTAAGAGTATATATATTATTAATTTCTATCTACTCTCAGAGATGAAAAATATAATTTTCTTATGAAAATATTTCTGTTCTGCCACAGTGTGATCAAAAAATTATGGAAATTGCTTAATTTAGCAGGCTTTGTAAACATGATCTTCAATTTTTTTAAAAAATTTGTTGGTTCACATGTTCCTGAAGTATGTTGTAATTGGCAGCCATTTTGAATGTTTAGTTTAATTTTAACAGTCAAAAAGGTTAAGCATGTTTTGGTATCCTCTGCGATTTTATATTTCCCAAAAAAATGTATTAAAGAATTTGTATAAAATTTTACATAGATAACGTACTGAAGAATCAAAAGTTTGAAACGTGCTTTCTGTATCGTTTCTTAGACTGAAGTGAACGAGGTTAGCGAGTGATGTTCGCAAGTTCAATTTTTTTACTCGTGAGCAATAGATAAGGTGCCTATTGTAGTTATAATGTTGCAATCAAACACCCTCAGCAAAAGATTGCAGAATTACAAATTCAAAAGTTTTAAAACAATATGAAAGATTAGGCCTACATATTAAGATAAAAGATAATTAAGATCACCAAAGCACGCAATACAGAAAGATTAAAAACACAATATTGATTATTCACACACAAATGTCAACAGGAAGACAGCGACTAAACTGTTTTTAGACAGTACTCCACTAATGAGAGCCTTCACACGCCACACCAAATGATAGAGTTTCCTGATTGCTGAAATAAAGTATTAAAAGATATAAAAGTAACTTAAAACAAGAAATTAACTAAGAACTAATTAAAAATATAATTAATATTAAAATTTAAATACACGTATTTCAATTACAAACGAGTGTAATTTTTTATAAATACCTACTGTCAACAAAACATTAATACTTGGACCTACCACTGCTACTCACTATTTACATTTTATATAAAATAAATTTATTAAAGGTTAGGGAATTATAGTTCATATTGCAGGTGTACGACAGTCTATAGTCGTACATCCCAACCACAGTATACTGTGTAAGGGACTAAACTGCAGCCGGGATTAGGATATACAGTTTATCACCTTAGCTCGAACCGTGTTACATGTAGAATTCTTGCGGCGGCCACCTAGCTGGATTAAACCCCACATTAGGAAAGGTAAGGTTCACATCATAATTAAAGTCACTACTAGTAAGTTCAAATTCAAACACTATATTCTCCAAAATTGTACAAGTCCAAACAATCAATGGCTATTGAAAAATCTTCACCAAGTTCTTAGATTGCAAGTTATGGAAAGCAAGCAGACCAGACCAAACCCCGTTGTAAAATTTGAAAGTCATATTGAAGTTAAAATTTTCCACTACACTACAGAAATTTTAACATGGCCGCCCCATGCCTTGGATCACCATGATGAGGCTCTACCTGTTTTCTCCGATTTATTATTAATTTTTGAAGAAACTGCTACTTCCTGGTTCTACATTAATGCTGCGACATGATTAAAAATCTCCTAATCACAATACGTTTCTTAAAAAAACTTATTAAAACCTTGTTTCAACAAAATTATAATATATTCTGAAGATGTTTTCTCCCCCTGAATTTACGCGTATTACTTGAAATAATTTATTTTCCTTGGTGCATGTGTCTGACTTTACCATATGATGTTTAAAAAACAACCTTTAAACTGTACTGAGCTTTCCAAAATTTTAGTATGTTGTTTCAGCAAAAATTACGTTACTCTCCTGCGGCAAGTTGACTTCCTACATCTTTTCATCATCTGATTTCTCGAATTTAAAGTGTATAATTATGTGTTAAATTTTTTCATACCGTCTTTTTAGCTTTTAACGTCTTTAAACTTTTTAGTATGATTTTCTTGTTACAAAATTTATCATCTTTTGACTGTTTCTTATCCTGCATATCTTTCAAAATGAAGAAAGTGTTGATTTTAATGAAATTATATCAAACCAATTATTTCATATACTGATGTTATGTTGTGTCCTACTACAGCTGTTTAGATAGATTAAGAACTTGAATTTACTATTTAAACTTGGTTTATTATATGAATTAACTGTTTAGTTTAATTCCTTTGCTGAATTTACTGTGTAAATGGCTCTAAGGTTGTGGTATTGTGTGGTTCACCTATGCCAACTATACTGTAAACAAATTTCGTTATGCAAATTTACGAAATTTTAGGGTAGCTTACAACTCCAACCTTATGTTTAAACAGTCATAAGTTGTTACTGTTTGGTATAGGCACTCTGAAATGTTAATTTACAGTACGCCCGTACTTCAAAGGAGTGAAGTGCACATGCGCGGACATAGTTTTCAGTTTTCAGGACTTTTGCTGCTAAAATCGTTTCGGAAATAGGTTACTTTCTTTGCACTTTTGATTATTATTATTTTTTTCATGTGGTGCAGGTCCCTAGGCTTCTTCCTATGTAGCCAATGCCTAAATGCAGCCCTGTTGAAATCTACTTATGGTGGAAGTTAAATCTGTGACATTTGGCATTCCTTTCCCAGTACAGTGGTACCTCGACATAAGAGTTTAATTCGTTCCGTAACCTTGCCCGTATGTCAAAGCAATTTTTCCCATTGAAAATGATTGAAATGCCATTAATCTGTTCCAGCTCCAAAAAAACCACCTGAGTTGTTTTTGTTAAGTATTTTTGAATAAGAAAAATGTACATACTTACAAAAAGAAACATTTATTTATAAATAACAAATACATCTATATCTATAAAACGAAAACCGGATATATTTGAAATATAAAAACTTGGAAACTACAGAGCAGATTTCAATGGGGTTTTCACCGTTTTAAAGCTTAGAATCTCAATTGAAGTGTTTGGAATGTCTTATGCTCCAACGTGGTGTGGTAAATGAAAATCTTAATGTACAGCCCGAAGCAAAAAATAAAAGAAATACGATGCTTACGTCATACTTCGTAAAAAAAATAATAGCCGTGTTATCGCATGTAACGTTTACTTTATTAAATTTTGGTTTTTAGTCTTTAAACCCCATACATAGTTATATCGAATGCGAAGATGAAACTATGTAAAGTGGAAAATATTTAAATTAATTTTAATAATGCAATGAAAAACATCTTTCAATATCTTCTTTGTTTCTTGATGTTACTATCTGAGGCCGCACTGCTACAATCTCTGACGTGAAATTTTAATGGAAGTGTTAAGTAATGCATATTTGACGGTTTTGAACATGAAATTGAGCTATTTAAAACTTTTAGTGAAGAACCTTCCGAGAAATTTATTGCTTTTTGAAATTACTGTCTCTGGATGCGAATTAAATTCTCACTGTTAATAGTAAGTAATGCATGGCTTTGAACATGAAATTGAACTGTTTAAAACCTTTAGTGTTGACATAGTGTTACTTTTTTTGTAATTTATTGATGAGCGATTCTGTCTTTACTACATTTCCTGTTTCTATTGCTGCACGAATTGTTGTGGTTATTATGATAAAAGTTAGTACACATGTTCCTGATATCATGGCTAAAAATATTGCAGGAATAAATCATCCCCAACCCCATCTCTTTCCTGCTACACAGGGGGTTAGCCGTTTAAATACGTATAGAAGAATAGAGCGACTGACATGAAATTGACAAGTGCAAAACACTGGCAGTTCTATCATTATCGTGGCGCCAAAAGCTGATGATAAATTCTTATAGAACTCGGCGAAAAAAATCTAAAATAAAGAAGAACATTTCTTGATATCTCACTTGGTATTCAAGATTTAACATGTCAAAAATCAGTTATAGTTCCTTGTGCTTTTGGTGACGTTTCTTCTGGTCCAGACTGTATTTCAACCAAACAACAACCACTAGGAAGAAAATAAAACACCTATAGTGCTTTTCCACCTTGTAGATATAGTGGTTTGATGATACAATATCTCGAGAACTAAGCGAGATATCAAAAACATTTATACTTTATTTTCGATTTGTCTCACCAAGTTACATACGAATTTATTATTAAATTTGGCTAAGGCAAAATTTTTATTCTGGTCCAGGCTGCATTTCAACCTAACCAGATCAGTTTTGAAATACGATATCTCGAGAACTAAGCAAGATATATATATATATATATATTCTTTACTTTCAATTTGACTCATAGAGTTACATAGGATTCCATCATCAAATTGCAGCTCCACGGTTATTGTAGAATCCACAAAAAACTTACCTCTTTTATGAGCTTCAATATTCACTGTGTGTGTAAATCAATCTAGATCATACCAGGCAATGCCAGGAGCTCTGCTAGTATTCTATAAAAACATAATAAAAGAAAAAGTGAAATGCTTACGGAAGCGCTTAATTTTCATCATTGGTCTTCGCTTTTTTTCGTCACGCTTTGCTCATTTTCACCTGCAGATCGTTTAAAAAAACTATTCAAGGAGGTCTGTTTCTTCCTCCCTTTCAGGATGTTGCGGAAATGAGTTAGGCAAGTTTCGTTGAACAACTCCGATGCACGGCCAGTTGCAACTTTTTGGGGGTGATTTTTATCCTCAAACTCTTCAACTTTCTCCCACATTCCCAAGATCTCCTTTATATCTCTTGTAGAGATAACCTCCTCCATCTCTGGCTCCTCTTCAAAACTAATTTTTCATTGAACCACCGTATGCTGCAAATGTAGATCGTGTAACTCCTCCATTGTCAGCTCCTGAGATTGCTCCTTGACAAGTTTGCTCACATCTCTCTCATCCACCTCCAGACCCATGGATTTTCCCAGAGAAACAATCTCCTCTACCACTGACACTTCGGGTTCCAATCCTTCGAAGGCCCTTTCAGCTACAGCCTCAGGCCACAGCTTCTTCCTTGCAGAGGTTAAGGTCCTCGTTTTAACACCCTGCCAGACCTGATAAATACATCTTAGGCATATCACGATGTTAAAGTGGTCCTTCCAGAACTCTCGAAGGGTAACGTTTGTGTTCTCCGTCACCTCAAAGCAGTGCCGAAAAATGTGTTTGGTGTACAACGTCTTAAAATTAGAAATCACCTGCTGATGCATGGGCTACAGGATAGGAGTGGTGTTGGATGGTAGGTAGAGAACCTTTATAAACTTGAACTCTGCGAGTAAATCATCTTCAAGATTTGGTGGGTGAGTAGGGGTATTATCGAGGACGAGAAGGGCTTGCATGGGTAGGTTGTTTTCCTGTAGATATTTTTTTACAGAAGGGCCAAACACCAGGTTTACCCACTCCACAAAGATTTTCCTGGTGACCCACACCTTTCGGATTTGCCCTCCACATAACTTGCAGTTTTTCTTTTAAAATCTTATGTGACTTAAAGGCTCTGAGATTTTCCGAATGGTATACTAGCAGAGGCTTGATTTTGCAGTCGCCACTCGCATTGGCGCAAAGTGCTAGAGTTAATCTATCCTTCATGAGTTTGTGACCTGGCATTGACTTCTCCTCTGCCATTATGTAAGTCCTATTCAGCATCCTTTTCCAGAAAAGCCCTGTCTCGTCACAGTTGAAGACTTGCTGGGGGATGTATCCTTTGGCTTCTATCAGTTCGGAAAACATTTTGATGTAAACCTCGGCTGCCTTCACATCCGAACTTGCTGCCTCACCATGCCTGATGACGGAGTAAATGCCGGTCCTTTTCTTAAAGTTGTCAAACCAGCCCCGACTGGCTTTAAACGAGTCTTCCGATTCCTCATTTGTGTGTGTGGGATCTACTTCAGCAAATCACCGTAAATTGCTCGTGCCTTCTCATATATGATGCTTTGTGTTAAGGTTCCTCCTTGAAGCTGCTTTTCTGTCACCCACACCATCAGTAGTTTCTTCATCTTTTCTTGGAGAGAGGTCCGGAGCTTAGAAATTATTGTAACGCCCTTAGCTGGTGTTATACCCTTTATAAACTCCTTCTGTTTAAGCACAGTACATATCATTGATGTGCTATGCCCGTACATCCTCGCCAAGTCAATTACTCGCACACCTTGCTCATGTTTTTCTATGACTTCACGCTTTAATTCAATCTTCTTCTTCGGACCAATGGTTATAAAAATAAATGTGATAATGTTTTGTAAATGTACAAAAAGCAAAAAATGCGAATCCAACTTATCAAAAATCCTTTGAAAACGAGCGAAACAAGCACACAGACTGAGGTCTAGTCGAACTGGGGCAAAAACTGTGAGAATTCCGCCCCTTGGAACATTATTTGGTGCCCCCATTGTTGCCCGCCAGACCGCAAGTGTCGCGGGCCTGATTGTCGGTCAAACCGAGTTGTTGTCGCGGCCCAGTATAGTAGTAGAGCTAAAAAAAAAAAAAGATGTCGCCGTGACTTAAATTGCCGCCCTTAATCCTCGTATCTCAAATCTCTTGCTCGCATCTCAAAGCAAAATATCGCTCGCTCAGTGGCTTGTATCTCAAAACACTCATATATCAAGGCAATCGTATGTCGAGGTACCACTGTATGCACTTTCATTGTTTGTAGAGAGAATGGGCATTGTTAGTAACAGATATGTGTATATAGATTAATTCTGAAATGTCCTTATCCGCTGATTTTCAGATGGAACCATTATATTTAAGCAACGACTCAGAATAAAAATTGTTTATCTCAGTGTTATGGATTGTTGGTTTAAAATAATAATAAAATTGGTCGAATGGCAATTATCAATGCCATGTTTTAACAAATTTATATAAATACCTTAAATATGTTGCTTTACATTTCAAAATACACAAAAGCCAAGATTTCCTTCACACATCTTGCAGGGTTTGAAAAGCCTTCAAATAAATCATTTGTGATATGCATAATGGCCAAGTTGCTAGAAGATTTTTTTATTTTAAATAAACATGAGTTAAACCATTTTGTTTCTGAAAGTATGGTGCATACTTACTGTGAAGTGTAGATTTGGCTTGGGACAAGTTCTCATAACCTTCTGTCACTAAACAATCATTAGACTTGGCCTATTTTACAAGAATTGTTTTTTTTTGGGGGGGGGGGGGATTTTATTCCCTCACACCATGTGAGTTTTCAGTGAACAGAGTAGAGATTAAGTTTTGATGCAAAGCACCATCTGCCACTCATTGTTTCGTAAATTTCGCAATGAAGATATTGGAAGTAAGCACAGGTAATAATATTTAAGATGGAGGGTAACAACATCACTACTGCAGCACAGAAACAAATAAAAACACATACACAGCCCTTGGTTTTTTTTTCAAATGAATAAAATTTATTTATTTTTTATGAATTTCTTTTGTGCTGCCTTTCCTTTTGCTGCGGTAGGTGATGATCTTTTCTACCCTTAATATTATTATAGCAACAAGCGCTCTTTCTTTAAACTGAAACCGACAATATTTTATTATACAAATTTAACATTTCTCTGCCATCTTGTAGAATTATAGCTTCCAGAAAACATGTCAATTAAAGCTGTGTGGTTTTTAGAAATTAAATAGTGCATAGTATATGAAAAATATTTTTTTGATTTCAGGATGATTTACACATAGTTGATTCACTGGAAATCCCTGAGGATGAGCCAAATTTCATAGAAAATTTAATTGAAAGTAGGAACTGGGGACCATCTGTTCTTTTCGTGGATGAGCAAGTATCCATTTTTTGAATCAAATATTTTTATCATATTATTATTTAACTTGTAGCAGCTTAAATAATAAGCTTTTTAAAATAATGTGGTGAAACCCACCAATATTCTTTGAGCCAAGGGATTTGAAATCTTGGAATATACAAGTATCATTTAAGTGTAATATAATATCATATTATATTTATAAATGTTTATCTTATTTCAATTTCCTTGCAGGTTAGATGTAATGCCCAGAAATATAACTGCAGCAACAGATGCCATTAACCATGTGAATTTAATGCCTGTGTATGGTAAGTATATTCCAGTTCATGTTTAGTTGTGCATCTTCAAGATTTACTACCATTGCATGTGGTGTGGAAGTTTGTTCGCCACTTTCTTCCTCTTTTTGAGATGGTGAAATATAAGCATTTGTCAATTATTGTAAGACACTGCTGTTTTCTTCCATACAAAACTGTAGAATTGGTGTTTGCTTTGCCTCAAGAGTGTAAATTCCATTTTATGACATCAGCCCATATGAAGTTGTTTGTATCCCACTGGATCGTCCCAAGGTGTTTGATAGAGTGAGCTATAAACTTATGGTAAATAAGATAAAAGCCTTGGAGTGGATGAAAAATTGACTAGCTGGGTAGAGTAATTCTTAAAAGATAAAGAGTTGTGGTAGAAAAAGCAGTATTATAAGAGGTGGGAGTGGAAATGGGAGTCCCACAGGTGTATTGGGACCATTGCTGTTCATTATTCTTATGAATGATTGTCAGTGTTGCATTTAGGCTTTGTAGGCCCCTAGGCTATACATGTGGTGCGGGTTCCTGTCGGCTGTGGCACAACAATTTATGGGTGACCATTTTTTAGCCTTACTACTGGGCTGGGTGGGGCCCCCTCAGGCTCAGATGTGGGCCCCACTCTTTGTGGTGTAGGCACCCCTTTGTGGTGCAGGCCCCTAGGCTACAGCATATGTTTAAATGTGGCGCTGAGTGGTTTACAGTCAGAAGTTATGTCTGTAAAACCTTGGTGAGACCATTGAATACAATGGTATAGCATAAGGCCCACATTGGATGAGACACTAAGAATGGAGGATAGATTTGTTTGTGGAAATACTGCAGAACACAATTAATAAATAATATGATAAAGAGTACTGATTACTTTGGAACACAGGAGACTGGTGAAGAGAATGCTGGGACTGTATGAGCCATAAATTGGTGAGTAGTTTTGTATGGATATTTGTAGAACAATTAGGAATAAATAGAACATGGAAAGGAAGAGTTGACCATGACCTTAAGCTGGCACTTAATTTCAAATATAAGGCAGTGGAAAATTTTATTTTGTAGATAAGGCAGTCAGGGATAGGAACAAATTACCAAAGAAATAATATCTTACCAGAAATACTGAAATAATTTGAAATTAGACTTGTACAGGGAAAAGGTATTTGGGTAATATAGCAATCAAATTAATTTTAGGTAAAAAATTATTTTAAAAAAAAAAAAAAAAAAAAAAAAAAAAAAAAAAAAAAAAAACACTGTTGTATCAGTGTGTACACGGCAAATGTATTTTCATGTTTCTTTTGGATTGGTGCACTAAATAGGAACTTTGTCCAGATTATTCTCATAAATAAAACAAAATTATTACAAGGTAAAACCTACATCACTAGATTATAGGGTATTGCATTTAGCCTTAGTCAGTATTTTGTGTTTAAGAGCTTTTATATCAGAGAACATCTTGGACAAAATTAGGTGATAACCATTCTAATTATCAATTTTTGGTCATAAGTAGCATCTAAGTCCATCAAAAATGACAGATTTCTGTTTCAATAAGTTAAATAAATTATTTTTGCTTTAAGATACGTTATAGCCTAATTATTTTCTTGAAAGTTGATTGTTTACAGGGTATGATATTTACTGTATTAAACTGGTACTGTCACATCTCCATCACACATGTAAATGTTTCTTTGAATATTTACCTATATTTCAAATGAAAGATGTTGAAAATATTGTTTAATAATTAAGTTGAACTTGTTTCAGGTATGAATGTTTACAGTATGCTGAAGCACGATACACTTGTCTTAACATTGGCTGCTGTAAACTGCATTGAAAGTAAACTGTTGTTTCATCTTCATAGGAGTGATATTATACACTTAAATAAGAAATTCCAGTTGAGTCAAGTTGGTTAAACACTTGTGCATACAAAGTAAAAAGTGTCATATATTAACTTGGTAGCATAATACATGAGAATAAACCTTTGTTTATTCTAACATATATAGCATCTAAGGTAGTTACAGTGTGGCATTAATATTTTTCATAAAAATAAATTTAAAATGTTTTTCAGAATAAACTTTCATTACAATTTACTTTACTTCAAGCCTGCATCCTTTAATGTACATATCTTTGATTGTTTTTCATCATACCTACCTGACATTTTAGTAGATATGACAAACATTTCCTTTTTCTTTAGTATCATGATATTAGGTAGACATTATAACTTGAAAATTTAATTGATGTTGAAGTTTTATGGAACATCAACATGGTCTGGTACAACTACTTCATCATCTAATGTACATTAAACATGTGTTAAAAACTGTGTTCAAACCAAAATTAAGTTACTATTGGCTGCCATTAAGAACATTAGCCACTCCTTGATTAAATATATTAACATAGAAAATAATGGCATCTAACATTTTGGTCTCTGCCCCGGATCAGGTTTGTAGATTCAGCAGGTGGCCAGATGCACAAACTGTATACCGCGGTTAGGATATCTGCTTATCACCTTAACTCTAACCATTTAGTATATAGTCTCTGGACAATCAACTGTAAAAACCACTGGCCTTGATACAAATCTCAAGCAAGGAAAGGTTAGGTAGGTAGACATCATGAATTAAAGACACTGTTATTTTTTAAAAGTCAGAATATATTCATGTAAATAATTTACACACACATTACAGTTGATGGCTATCGGAAATTTCTTTACCAAAATTACTAATTGCAGATTATGAACTTCAACCAGACAGACTGAGCCCCGTGTTTAAATTTGAATGTCACATATTGTGTAATGAATCAAAAATCAAAGATGGATGCCACTGAGCAAGGTTGACCTGCCTCCTACCACCACTCCAGCTTAAGCACACCAAGCACAGCGTAACCTCCTACGCAGTGTGCTCACTGATGACTGAACTAATTCTTAAAATGGTCGCCGCTGTAGTTTCTTTTATAGCTTCACCTAGCCTTGGTGGAGGGTTACACAAAATTCAGAAAGTAGTTCTACGATCTCAGCTAACACCACTTCTAGGTTCTGAAAATTTATCAGTAGATAGATTTTGGTATAACCAGTATTTTATATCCTAATTAAGTTTTCTGTGAGATTAATGGATTTGCCGTTAAAAGTGAATCTAAGTGCTTATAAAAAGTAAGACGCAAATGCTAATAACTTTACTAATTGAGGGGACAGAATATTCAATAAAAAAAAATATGAGCTTCTAATTGAATTAGCTTTTGTTTAAAACCAAATGTGGCTAGTTTATTTTTCGGTATCTGTAAAGGCTTAAACATGTGGGTTTCGTGAGTGCGGAAATCTTATTCTGAACAATTCTACGGCATCTCAAATACCTAGGAAGCTTTTAATCTCACCTCTAGTTGCTGTATTTGATTTATAATTAATTTCTGAAAATTTGTTACTTCCCGGTTGGATCCGCCATGAGCAAAAATCCTTATCTTCTGATTATTATTAAAGTACTGCATATTACTCAAAAAGGCTTATAAATAAGACAAGAAAGGGAAATTAACCCACCACATACCAAAGTGGACGGATGCGATGAGAGAACACTAATGCGGACAAACAATCCGTCCACTTTGGTATGTGGTGGGTTAATTTCCCTTTCTTTTCTTATTTATATCGCCTAGAAGCCGCTTCCATTTTCCCTAGTTGCATCAAAAAGGCTTATGAAATTCGATTTAGAGATTATTATTACATATTCTGAAAGTATTTTCTTTCACTGACTTTACGTGGCGGGCATGTAATAATTGAAACTGGCTATGAAGGCATTGAGACTTTAATGCATTTTATTTGAAAACAATCTTTAACCAGTCTAACTGTATCTCTCTTTCTAAAATTTTAGTATGATGCAACTAAGGAAAATGGAAGCGGCTTCTGGGCGATATAAATAAGAAAAGAAAGGGATTAACCCACCACATACCAAAGTGGACAGATGCAATGAGAGGGAACACTTATGCTGACAAACAACTACACAATATTTCGGCATCTGCCTTGTTCACAAGTAGAAAAATGGGCCATTAGGCTCGGTACATGTGTACAAAACGAACATTACCTAATGACTAACCGAGTATTGGGGGAAGGTGGGGGAATGGCTTAGGAGTAGTAGACTATCAATATATCGGTATGCAATGTCTGAGATAATATATTGCAGACGATGGTAAAAAGAACATATGTAATAAGGGTACGGTATAAACACGGGAAAAAAAGGGGGCGATGGGTTAAGTGGATTTTAATGGATGTTAAGTCCAGGTGGGTGTCTCGTATCCAGGATATTCTGGTACGCTAGTTCCCATCTCCAGAGTTCTGCTGCAGTGGTGCTGTCAGGGAAAACTCTGACTGCTATCACAGTAAAACAGTCGTTGAGGTTGTTGGAATCATGGCTATTTGCATGTTCTGGTACTGGAAGGTACAGGTTGCGGGTGTGGACTGTTTGTATGTGGCCATTCATTCTAACAGAGTTGCTGTGTGGTGAGGCCTGTGTAAGAACTGGTGCAATAGTGGCAAGTTAGTTGGTATATAAGATGAGTGGTTGAACAGGTGGCATGTCCAATAATGGTGAAAGTTTCCCCTGTGGTGGGATTGGAATATGTAGTGGTGGGTGGAAGCATGCTGCAGGTTTTACAGCGGGGTCTATTGCAAGGATAAGATCCATATGGTGCTTTTGGAGAGTCTAACGGAGGGTATTTCTGGACTAAGGTGTTCTTAAGATTGGGTGGTCTGCTAAAACATGCACGGGGGACATTGGGTAGAATTTTGGGTAGGAGAGTACGCAATTCCGGAAATGAGCGAAGGAAGTCATACCCCTGTCGCAAGATATGGTTGATGGACTCGAGGCCAGGAGAGAACTGAGTAACAAAGGCAGGGCTATGGTTGGTTTTTGTAAGAGACAAGTGAGAGTGGTTACGTGGAGGGTGGTTGATCGCGCGGGAGATCTGTTTATGTACTAGATCCCTGGGGTAACAATGGGAAATAAGGGCTTGGGATAGGTTTTGTGAGTATTGATGGAGAGAATGAGCATCAGAGCAAATGCGACTTACACTGATGGCAAGACTGTATGGGAGGGAACGTTTGGTATGGAATGGATGGCAGCTATCAAAGTGTAGATACTGCTGTAAATTAGTGGGTTTGATGTGGACTGCGGTATGAAGGACACCGTGCCTGAGCATGATGTCAACATCGAGGAATGTGATGTGTGAGCAGGAGCAAGTCCAGGTGAAATTGTTGGTATTGTTAAGGGAGTGGAGGAATTCAAGGGGGTGGTTTTCTCTGTGGGTCCGGGTCATAAATATGTCCTATATGTATCTGAACCACATAGTGGGTTTAAAGGGAGTGTTGTTCAGGAAACGTTCCTCCTGATGACCAAGGAATAAGTTGGCATAGGATGGGTCCATGCGTTTGCCCATGGCGGTACCGCGAATTTGATGATATACTACAGAATTAAAGGTAAAGAAGTTTTTGGAGAGAACTATATGGGCCAAGGTTGAAAGGAAGTATGTACTAGGCAGGCTATGTGGCGGTCGTAGATCTAGGTAGTATTCTACGGCACTGAGGCCCTGACTATGTGGAATGTTGGTATAAAGGGAAGTTACATCAATTGAGACCAGGAAGGAGTCTGGAGGTAGAGGTGTGTGGATTGTGGATAGGCGTTCAAGGAAATGTGGAGTGTCTTTCACGTAGGAGGGAAGATTTTGGACAAAGGGTTGGAGATGTTGATCCACAAAAGCTGAAATCCTTTCAGTGGGAGATCCATATGCCACAACTATAGGCCGCCCAGGATTACCAGTCTCGTGGGTCTTAGGAAGGAGATACAGTGTGGGAGTGTGGCGATTCTGGGGAGTATGTTGTGCTGAAGTTAGTCTCACACTATCAGCCGATTGCAAATACTGCTTCAAACACATGGTTTTATGAAGTTTATAGTGCATGTTTACGTGATACATTACAGTACTGGTGTTTTATGATTTAAATTCTTTACTATGGTTTCTTTAGAACTAGATTTATTAACTAGAGGCTGTTTATTAATTTTTAAAAAAACTCTTAAAGTGGCGAAAAGTGTTGTGTTATGGTGAAATTACTTTGTAACTAGATATTGCATACAGCACGACGGATGATGTTCTACTACTGCTGTTTGGGTATGTTTGAAGCTTGATTTTTACTATTTAGAGTTGATTTAGTATCTGTAATGACTCATTAGTTAACTTTGTGACTCTAATTTGCTGCGTATATGGCTGAAGGCTGCTGTATGGATACTTCACCTATGCCCATTCTACTGTAAACAAACTTTGTTTTTAAGAATTTGCAGAATTCCAAGATACCTTACAAAGACTGATACCAGGTGGGAAAAGAAAAGTGTGAGACCCAAAAGGTACTTTCAGGTTCTTTCTGTTGATTGTGTTATCTCAGCATTATTTCATCAAGATGTGCTAAATGGCAGCTAACATAAAATTTAATGGGGGCGTTGACACTAAAAACTATGAAACTTTAATTTTAAAAGATAAATTAAGTTGTAAGGATACTAAAAATATAGAAAAGTCATGTGATACAAAACAGCAATCGGTATGTGAGGTCACATCCCAGTACACAGCAGTTTTTGCTCCTGTGTTAAGCAACTATGCAAATCTTTGCGTCATATATTTAAGGTTTTATGTCAACCTATTACTTAGTTCTGGTTTCCAACCTATAAAACAAATAATATATGCAATGAAAGCTGGATTTACCAAAGGAAACGGGTAATTTGCCCAGCATTGATGTGACAATGCTGGGAAAGCACAGCCAGAATACCGACTACTTTCTCAAAATTAGTCAAATACTCCATTGCAATAAGTACAAGGTAATGAATAAACTATCACTTGCCCCCCCAAGTTCAAAATAAGATATTTTAAGTCTTTGGAATATCGAATCTTTCAAAACAATACAAAATTGGAAAAGTATTTATACACCAAGATTTATAGGTCGAATTTGGAAGAACTTGTATGTAAACAAATTAGCGTATAAAACTCTTGTGCAGAATTTATATCACAAGGGAGTCTGTAATAGCATTAAGAAATTGTAGAGAAGAGTTGTGTAGAAGGATTGATACGTAGATAGGGCTGGGATCTGTGACTGACAGAAGACATAATTTCCTCATAAATTTTAGTAACATGCAAACAACTGCAACCATTTACGGATATCACGTCACAATGACGAGATAGATAAAGTTGAAATACGGTGCCATAATGATCCCGGCGTGAATTATCTCTCTCCTTGTGTCATTAGAAATAAGAATGTGTAGAATAGAGAAGTTTTGGTACAAAAAAAAACCCCTCTATTAACCAGGTTTCTATACTGCAGAGTATAGAAATAGACATACTTATCATTAATATAATGGCTTTGGAAAGAATTAGTTTGTTCATTTTCTCTACTGGATTAAATTTATACAGTGCTGTCAAGAGTACTTGTTCCCGAGCTGATGCTTCAGCAACTATGTAAAACAATGCAAGAATTTCAAATTTCTATGTGCTTTCATATTTTTAATTTAGCAGATAAATTTACACTGGAATTTAATTTAATCTGGATTTACTCAACAGGAGTACCAACAAAAGATGCTTTGAACATTGCCCTTTATCTTTTGTATATATAAAATCAAGTAATTAGGACACTGATGTTATCACCCATGTCTGAAAGAGGTTTAAAATTATATCCTTCAATTATAAAAGATGTCATTGTGCCCTGGTATACAATATGGTTTTGTGGTTTATTTCAATAATAATTATGCTACAGTTGAAAAATAAATTGGACAAATGTAATATATGTAAATTGAAAGACCTGGAAACTGGCCCAGATGATGAATCAATGATGATCGCATAAGAAGTGTTTCAGTATTTAGTTGAAAAGTTTGTGGGTCAACAGGTAAGTAAAAGCTCAATTTTCAATATGCATCACAGTTATTCAAGACATCACATAAAATGAGGTTTCTTATTCCCAATTCCTGCTTGATTAAAAAAAAAAAAAAAAAAATCCAAAATTTGGGAAAAAATCTTGCCCATAGTATTTTCTAAATTTTCCAAAATAAATTAAACTGAGGGTGGTAAGTCAGGAGTGTGACACCAGGAATAAAATGTTCATTTTGTTTCTAGCAAGACATGGATAGCTTAAGGTTTAGCATTACCATCAAGCATATGACCCACAGGTTATTAATGCAGGTATGCTTTACGATGAATTTAATTTTTGATACACAACTGTGTTCGTTCAGATGACACTACATGCAATTATCAACTACCAATTTCAGAATGTTGCTTAGAGGAACTTTCTCCCCTACGTCTGTCAAAATTGGTAATACAATCAAACTGTAATGTTCGATTAAATATCTGCGCAATACAAAGGAGTCGCCTACGTAACAAATTGAAGATAGGCTATTAAAATGTTAAAAATCAATTGCCGAAGTGTATACAGACTACTTCCCAAAGAGTTATGTTCATAATTCCATACAATTTTATCAGCTATGTTACCGAAAATGCCAAATACTGACGAACTGCCAAATTTACTTTAGTCCTAACATTTGGTCTACAGAATCAGACTTCACTTGTTCTACATTTGCAGATTTTATATATTGCAGAGTTCCATGTTTCAAGACCAATACATCTGCTCCCATTACTAATAATTCAGCCATTGTTCCTACTTCTGTGGCTCAACCAGTCTCTCCAGGATTCTTCCTCTATCATTGTAGAATCATTCAGTACATTTCACAAGTGCCAAGGTTCTATTTACACTTCTTTGTTCTAAACAGTAAAGTTTACCTTTATCTGTTTTAGGTACAATTTACAGCTGTACAGGAACTGAAATAATGATTGCGCTGTAAAAAAAAATGCAACACAAAGTATTGTTTTCAGTTGGCAAAATAACATTTTTTTGCTCCCTCTAGCTTGGATACCAATAGACTGTGACATACAAACTTTTCCCAACCTCTTGTAAAATGTGTTGAAAGGTTTAGCCAACAGGTTAACAAGCCCGTTTCCAGGGAGTGCCAGGTCTTGTATTACTTGAGACATTCAGCAGGAATTTGTTGCTGAAAAGTGTAGTGGGGTGTACATTCACATACATTTGGTGTGGGGTACAGGTTAAGAGGATTAA
The DNA here is from genome assembly GCA_031002005.1 of Vandiemenella viatica. NCBI lineage: Eukaryota > Metazoa > Arthropoda > Insecta > Orthoptera > Morabidae > Vandiemenella > Vandiemenella viatica. The sequence goes on along the minus strand of CM061919.1, from coordinate 166,378,586 downwards.
GGTAAAAAATAATTCAGTTATTTCAGCTAAGTATATTTATTCTGATGGACCTTTCACATCAGTTTGTCAGTAACCTTCTTTTATATAAAATCTATCAATAACTGCTTTAATATCACAATGATTAGTAACAAGTGGTTGTACTTATAATACACACAAGTGTAGCATGTTCAACTTTATAGACTTATGGGAAAAATTGACAGCATTTAACAAGGAATAAAATTGCTTAAAAATAAAGATATATATATATATCTACACACATAAAAAAAGTTAATTACTATTTTAAACATTCAAGTAGAACGACACTTTACTTTCACCAGCTCACGAAACCCAGCATCTTTCCACAATATCTCTCCTCCCCCTCTCCCCCATGCTGACAAAGAATGACACTTTATGTGCGTACAAATTAGGATACCTTTTCCTTGAGTCAAACATTTTGCCCTCAGTACCCACATTATTTCTTCATAAAAAGAATCAACCACTATAGCCAGTATTTGGATTCACTGCAATAATAGGCTATTACGTCTTTACAAAAAAATATTTGCTTCCCACTTTCCATTTAAAATGACATCTTTACATTTCACTTCATCAAAAACTATTTAGAATAAGTGCAATATGGAAACTATCGACTATTAAAAATGTTCTTGGCAAGAAATATTCATTTCTTGTGCCGCCTGTACAAGGATTCTACTGAAGACGCTTGCGACACTGGCTGTGGAAAGAAATTAAAGTTAAATTAGATTAAAATTTAATTGAAATGAACAGAGAAAACTATTACTAACAAAAGCTGAGGAGCAATACACACCAAGGATAGATTTTTTTCCCCCTTTTGGCTTTACGATTTGCTTGATCATTTGATTTGAGAGAAAATTGGGGGGAGGGGGTGGCAGGTTGGCAGTGAAGAATGAGGAGTAGTGTAGCTGTGGGCTTTTGATGTAATATGTGAAAATGTAGAAATCCTATATAGAAGTAAACATCTCCATAGTCAATTCTAAAAATATTCAGGTCATTTATACATGAAAGTCTAATCTTTCCTAGTAATAGCTGAAAATATTTCATCACTACGACATAAAGTTTGCAGTGCAAAGAAAACTGTGCTAATGTAAGTGAGATCAATAACTTAATTATTTCAATAAAAAGTCCATATATATTTTTTTTCTATGGGATTTGCAACTTACAAAGAATATACACTAAATAAAAAAGACTAGGGAAAATAGACCCACTACTAATCAAAATTGAAGGCAGGAGGGCTGCAACAAACACAATTTTACAATATTTGTGCAGAGAGAACAGGCCATGTGTCAAGAGAGGTGTGCCCACACTGAAACTTACTGCACGATTGGCTCGCCTTGGACAAAATGGTGGGGTTGGAAGGGGTAAGCTAATATCTGGGAGTCACAGCTGGTGGCAGAATGCACAAGTAGATATACATACACATAAAATTTAATAATGGCAATATATAGTCAAAGCAAGTTTTCAGTTGTGCTTATAATGTGTATATTTTTCAGGCATTAATATGGAACAATTCCAGCAATTAAAGGAAGTGTATGTTAATAGTAGAATAAATGCAACAACAGTGTGGAGATCTGTACATTCACTTATCAAAGCAGGCTCCTTCCCTTTTCCCCATCCCAAGTTAGTGGTTGTAGTATGCAACAAATTACCTGCTGACAAAGATAAAAAAAAAAAAAAAATCTACTCTTATATCTGTAAGGATGGTTCACTTCATAGTTTTGTTGCCTTTAAGCAATTTTACTTGCATGCTGCAATGGTAACTAATACTTCTGTATCTGCCAAAATCTTTACAAATGTACAGCTGGTAATATGAAGAGAGAAAAATATTTCTGCTTCTGGCCCAATGTTAAATGTGAATTAATAAATCTGGAAGTTAAAATAAATTTAATGTGTCAGATCCTTTGTACAAAACCAGTAAGAAATATAATATTCAGTAGCACAAACACTACTAGTTTCAACAGAATAAAAATTTAGTTCTGCAAACAAGCAACCAGAGCTAAGTAATGGCAATGCAGCATAACATTTATTTCATTCTCCCGATACAAGTTTAATAGAATAGTTTCTCTTCGATACTTTCGAGCCACTCAATTGTTCACAATGAAATTTATTGCTATGCACATTTTCATCAGTTTTAAGTTTAAATTTCACTGAACAGCTGCTTTTTAAATATTTCCTTTTTGTTGATGCATTTGACTTGCAAATCTGTTCACAGTGCAATTTACAGCTGCCTGCGTTTTTGACATTTTCAAGTTTCATTTTCAGTGAGCAGCTATTTTTCTGGTAAAAGGAGCAGGAAATGAGTGATGTTTCTATTGGAGTTAATAATAGATATTACTTTTATCACATTTAGTAAATACAATTTTTTGTTTACACTGAAAGACATCTTTATAAAGCTTAGGTTTCCTTCAGGAGCAAAAATCTGGTGGTGGTGGGGGGAAGTGATTTTACACAAAAATGAAAGCATTAAAAACTACTGTACCAATAATCATCCATATCCATGAAGATCTAAATAAGCCTATGTTGCACAGAATATTTCACTGAACTGTGCATTTTTTGTTCAGGAAAATTTGGATCACATGCTAAAGGTTAAAACTTTAATGTCTTTGCTTATTTTCTTTTGGCACAGTAACTTGTTCTGGCAGAAAATTAAAGTTTCAGTATACTGATTCAGATACTGCTCATCGCAGAATTCTAGTATTTGCAAGTCAGAAAAATCTGAACATTTTAATTCAAATAATTTATAGAAGTGAGATTATCATGCAGGAAACATGGACATTTGAAAAAGGACCACATTAAAAAATAAACTCAGAAAAAAGGCAGGCCTGTTTAGAGGAGGAAAGGGGGGGGGGAGGGTGAGGATTGTAACGAATTGCTGGTTCAAACTTCAAAAGCAAAAAACATAAAGAAGCAATATTCTGATGTTAGTAATACCAAGTTTGAATTCTATTCTCTTAAATAGAACCGACTTGACAGAATTGGTTGGTATTTGGACAGAAAATCAAATAACCTGTGACAAGAGTTAATCACATTTTATTAGTACAGGTCATTGGTGATAATCAGCATCAGTATGGTTATCAAAGAAATAAATTTTCATTCATTCTTTGAAATGAATCATTCCAAAGTTGAATAATAGTGTTTCGATCCAAGGTACTGCAAAGAATAAAGGAGGATAGAAAGTACAAAAGAGTTTTGAAAGCAAAATTAGAGGTTTGTATAGGGGAGTATCAATTTATGGCATGAAACGCCAGCTAACTAATATTCAACACCCGAGAATTGGAAAACTATAAAGTACATTTTTTTGGATTACAATTATGATTTTTGTGAAAAGTTTCTGGAAGCTAAAAATGCCATTTAAATCTAAATTTGATTCTAGTCAAACACTACATTATCACAGTTCTTTAAAGCAGCTATTTGGAGAGCTCTAGGCATCAGCTTCAAACCAAAGGTTTTTCAACAGAACAGTTGTAATTATTTAAAGATCATGGAGCTGTCAACAATCAGAAAATTTTATTAAAAAAATTATGAAATGGATGTTAAAAGTGCTTTCTTGGACAAAATGTATCAAGGTAGAAGTATAAAGTCAGAAAGTTTATGCAAAAGATTTATGTATGCTATAAACACAACAGAGAAGAAAAACATGAAATTTCTAAAAACATTCTACGAGAGAGTCTCCTACTACACCTACCCTCCACAATGTTCTCTTATTAATAAAGGGCTAAAGACCCAAAAATTCCTATAGCATGTGTGTTTGTATTTTATATTCATGCCCCACAAACAATATCTAAGATAAGTGGTAGTTCATTTCCCTTCCTAATATAAATATATAATTAACTATAAGGAAATAAGACCCAACATTTATCATAGCTGGCCTGCACTTGGCAAAGACTAATAGAAAAAGAAACACAAGTGACCCAATATTTCATTGGTAAACCTTATTCCTTCAAGAAGTGAGGTGCCAGGTGGAATTCAATGTGGACACAGCGACATCTGCCTGGTGAATGGCGTGGCATGGCTGGAAATGGTGGAGGGGGAAGAAGTTACTGAATGGATAATCAATGTTAGAGGTATATAATCATTGGAAGTGGTGGAGCATAACCAACACAATGTGTGAAGATATTGAGGCCTGGAGGATATTCTGGTAGGTTAGTTCCCATCTGCGGAGTTCAAGAGAGGTTGTGGTGTCAAGGAAAACTTTGATGGCTTTAACAGTAAAACCATTTATGACATTTAAGCTGATTGCAGTTCTAACAAGTTGAACAATTTCAACATCTCCAGTCTATTCAAGCCATTTGGGAAAATACAATAAAACGGTCTTAACTTCTTAAAAGGAGGATCCAGAAATGCTCTCTTCCACGAAAAATGTTAGGGGACTGCCATTGAAGATTATGGGATTGAGTAGCGTTTGGCAAGTGGGAAAATCTGATCCCAAAAAGAGCTGTCAAATTGAAAAGATTACAAAGAGATTCAATATAAGGAAATTACTACAAAATGAATAAAGTATTACCACGTTATCTAAAGTAGTATACCATATTTTACAGTTTTACTTCTTGTCAACATTGAGAACTTTAGAGGCAGGAAACGACTAGGGAAAAAGAGCAAGAAGGAATTCAGCCATGACACTTGCCTGGTGCAATTTCAGGAAACCAGAGAAACTGAAATGTGGATGGGTGGACCTGGCTATGAACTCACATCCTTCCAAATGCTAGACCCAAGTGTTACATCTTATCCACTGTGTCAGCTTTATCACTTTTCATTAAATGTGGAAACAATCCAATATCAATTACCCTGGGATGAGGATCTTGTCCCAACATCTTTTCTCGTATCCTCCAGCGCAGTTCAGAATGAGAGTCTTCTCCAGGAACTTTCTGTTGTCGCCACAAGGCTTGGTATTTGTGGTAAAGTGTAACAGGATCACAACGTGTTGTTAATGATCCACTATGCAGCTGCCAGGGCCTAATAACTAAAGAAAATTTTCTCACTGTATTCATCTAAAATTAAATAAAATTTGAATATCTTGACATGAAAGAACACAACACACTTACATGAAGACTTTGGCCTGTTTGCATCAGAAGTTTCTGGTTTATTCTCCTTATCAAACTTAACTTTATTTCCTTTTAATGTTTTCTTTACTTCATGGTTAAACTTATATTCTGATGCAGCTTTATCTGCAATTACAAAAAGCAGCAATTTTTAATACATCATACAAATGATTCAGTATTAAAATTTTACATCATTGTATTTCTTTAAGCCTGAATGATAGTTTATTTATAATAAATCAATTTCACATGTATCCAAGTTAGATACACAAAGGTCAATAGGTTTAAAAGATGAGGGAAAAAAAGGTTGAAAAACTAAAAGATAAAATATATAAAAACTGTAAAGTAAAAAAGTTAAAAGCAAGCTCAGCAACTTAAGACCATCCAGTGGCAGCCAATGCCAGATCCCACAAGTTGAACAACCTAAACAACTGTTTTCTGTGAGGGCTATCAAGAGTCTTCCCTCAGAACCATAACTCCCTCTGAACTCCACAGATGGGAACTAGCTTGCCAACATATGCTTGATACTAGACATCCTAGTCTCAATCTTTGATCAGATGCAGCACTTGTTATATTTATTTATATAATTTATAAACCTTAAATTTTATATTTATACTCTCCTACATTCATTAATTTGGTGATGTTCCACCACTTCCAATGATATTTCTCCAGAATGATAAATTGTAGATTACAGTGGGATTCCTATATACTGGACTAATTATTGCTATAAATCAAGGCTGCTCAACCCCAGGCCCGCGTGAGTAAGTTTGAAAATTCCTACCGAGTTCCAAAGACCAAGTGATGCTAACGGTCACACGATTGGTTCTCCTGTTCGCAATGTCAAACACTGGCAGCGTCACGGTTCCTTTGTGCATCGAGAACCAGTCAGTTCTCAAACGAGCGAGAGTGCAGGTTTATTTCCAGTATTTTTTAATCATTCCTTGAAAGTTACTTAGAAAGTGTTTTGTGTGATTGTAAAGACCATGCTGCACCAAACTTTGGACATACCTAGTCAGTCATAGTGTTTACTTGGACGTTTACAGGTATATTATTTATTATTAGCTAATTTAAGTTTTCCGTGACAAGTTTTCACATTAGGTATTTAGGGAAAAAGTAAAAATAATGCCGTTTGTTACAGTATGGCTGACAGCGAATGAAGTACGTTGAAACCGACAGAGTCCTGCCATGTTATTTATGATTGTAAAAAAAGAAGTATTGTGTCATTGAAACCAAGGTGCAGAAACCTGTTATATATCTATTATCTCACCTAAACCATACAGCAAGAGGCGAGTTACATATAATGCATAGCGAATAACTTTTATAATCAAGTTCAATGGTAAAGTACTTTTCATCTCAGAACATAACCTTGTTATATGTCCAATATCTTGCTAAAACCATTTAGAATGGGGCAAATCTCATAATTGTATACTAAAGAACTTTTATAATGATTTTCTTAACAAGCACTTTTTAAATCAATTCTAAAACATTTTTGTAAAAGACATAATACTGAAATAAAGTTGTTTTTCAGTCATAATGAATTTTGTTGCATTCATTTCCACTAAGAAAGCAGAGAATGACAATCACTTTAAGGCACTTTTTGTGCATTTTTAAAATTTATATAAGGAGATATTTCAAATCAAAATAATTTGATATTTTTAGAAAAAAGAACTAGAAAGATAAAGGTATGCTTAGGGGGCATCCATAAATTACGTGAGGTGTTTTTCCGGATTTCTGGACCCCCCCCCCCCCCCTGGTGAGATTTCGTGAGATTTGGCCGGACCCCCCCCCCCTTTGGTGAGATCTGGTCTGTGAGAACCCCCCCTAAAAATCGCCCTGGAAACTTTTTTTTTAGGTCACACCCTAACTTTTTTGACGAAATACCCTCCTAAAATCGACTTTGCCGCAAATTGAAGACCTTTGACTTTTTTTTTTTTTGCTCTACTGTCCCCAAATTTTTTGCAAAATCTCACGACAGATTTCCGTAGACCCCCCCCTCCCCCTTGGTGAGATCTGGTGAGATTTCGCCGGACCCCCCCCCTCCCCTATTTCACCTCACGTAATTTATCGATGCCCCCTTAAACGAAAGAGAAAAATTCAGTTAATAACAGAGGTATCAAGTTTAAAGTAAGAAAAACAAAGTTTTAGTGTTGACATGTTATATAGCATCACCATGTGTGACTTTTAGATATTAATAGCTCTTAAATGAAAATACTTACGAGAAAATTTGTCATGACCAAAAAGATAGGGAATAAATTAAACTAAAACATTAAAATTTCGGGAAAATCTGAAAATCTAAAGAATAGTGTTTCCCCGCGGGAATACACCGGTGTTTTACGGCGATTCAGCAATAGATAAGCCTAGCCTATAAAAAGCCAACCAGCGCAAGCAGCCGGGAATAGTTTTCTACCAGTTTTTCAAGCAGGCGGTCGAGGCGAGAACAGCTTCGTGATGGGCAGCGAACTACGAGGCTGTGGACTTTGAAGATTTTTTAGTAATGGTGAAACGGGGAGCTTAGAAAATTTCTAGTTGTTATAAACTTTACATTACCGGTCAGGACAGTGGACTCTGATGCTATTCCAGGATGCCATAGGATGATCTTTCAAATTTTGGGGGAATTTTCTGAAAGATTGCAAATCAGTGTGTGTGAATGACATCAACCTGCAATCTAATTCAATGAGACAATAGTTCTGATGCCTTATCTTTCTGGTACCTCAACTTGTACTACGTAAAATTCAAGAATATAAACTTTGTTTATGCAAGAACTATTTTAATCCATAAACCTTTGAGATTTTTTTCTTTTAGCGAAAAAGAAGAAACCTTTTTCTGATGGAGAAATCGTTAAAGAGACTTTGACAATCTTTGCACAAAATTGCACATTTTTTCCCTTTCTCTCTCTTCATTGCATTCTCTTATTTATTTTAATTCAGAAGCTTAAGGCTGTTTTACAAACCAATTAAAAGTTGTTTCCAGGGCTTGAAATGTTTATGTGTGAGTAGATCCTAGCCTATATTTTCTGCATTGTCAGCTTCATCTTCTATTCGCATTTGCTGCTGTTCTTGCATCTGTAATAAGTTCTCAGCAATTTTGTAATGTGATATGATCTGATTATCTTGATAACCACAGTCACTAATGAGCCATTCTTTCATATATGCATCATCACATTCCTGGCATATTGATAAGTTCTTAATTAGCTGAATCATCTTGCTTAGAGAAGAATCACCCACATCGTTTGTGGAATTTTCACTGGTCCAAGTTTCAATATGTTGTTCCAACCTTTGTTCAAAGTCATCCACAGCCATGTAACAACATTCCTTCAAATTCTATTGTTTGAAAAATGACAACACTACTTCTATATTATTTTCATCAAGGGACATAAAAGTTGTTTTCTATAAAGTATTTTTAATGTTTCAACGACACTTTGATCCAAGGGTTGCAGTAAAGACAAAAAATTTACTGTAAATATTCCATTTTCTCTTTCTAACAGTTCTGTTGAGGGATGAGTGGGCACATTATCAAGTAACATTTTCCAATTCCATTTTTTTCACATCAGAGATAAAAGAGTTGTCACATCAAGCGATAAATAGTTCGTACTTTTGGTTTTATAAATTAAGGGAATTCCAATATTTTCAAAACATCTCGATATAACAATGGGTTCCAACTGCAAATGTGTCATTCGCGAGTGAACCAGTTCTTCCGAAAGAGCAAGTAAGCTGTCGCTCACTAAAAGTGAATGGTGGCTCTTCTTGGTGCCCCCGAGCCATTTGTTTGGCCAGAGTGTTGAACGGCATGTTGTCTTGTTTGAGCTAACTTCAATCAAATGAGTGCCAACAATAAGTCAGTTTCTTATCTGCCATGCACCAGCCAACTACTGTCCCCTCCACCCATGTTCACACTCTGTTCTACACCACCACACCGATCACTGTTTATCCACTCTGCTCTAAAGATCGAAAAGGAATTTCGTTCTTCGCTCTTTACTTTCTGGCAGCGGGCGAGTCGTTCTCGGTTCCAGCGCTCAGCAGAGCAGTGCCAGTGGTGAGCAAGTTCAATCAAATCTGACATAACCGTCCACTTCACACTCTCTCCCTCGTTTTGTGATGTATGTTCCGTTAAGTTTTTAATCTAAATTACAGCTCAGATGTATTTAAATGACCACTCTATATGTTTAAACATAATCATGATGCGATAACTTTTTTGATTTTTTTTTGCGTTAAAGATGTGTCATTTGTGAGTGACAGGTCTTCCAAAGCTGGGCAAATTTGCACAGAAAAATGAAGTAGGCTGCCGAGTGTAAAAAAAGCCTCAAATATTATTTATGAGCAGTAACTTGCATTTGATTTAAGGCAAAAAGATTTGTGAAAGTGGTAGTATTTTGTGTTTGTTCCTATAAGTGAATCAATGTATAATTAAACATTTTTTATTACTATCAAACTACCCTCTCAAAAATTTCCTGCAATCCAACACTATTTCATTGACACTTTGAAGTGGCCTTTTCTACAAGAAAATATTCTGGTAGTATTTAAGGCAGGGAGAGGAGATATTTCAGGATAAATATATAAATAAATAAAACTAATCTTCTGCGAGATTAATGCACAAAATCAATGTAAATAAAATGAACAGATAATACTCTAAAAACAGAAATAACTATTTTCTTGTATTTAAAGTGAGCTAGTGAACTGTTCAAAAGAACTATTTTTTTTCACGGAGTCTTTAAAAGAATTTGCCGCATTTACATTGGTTGACATTTCTTCACCCTGTATTTACAATTCACAAATCCCATGACAAAATTTAAATATTGTGCACCCATCCATTAATAGCCACAAATATTTAATCACTGAATTTTTTATTCAAATCTAATGATTTTTGCACAGCAAGGAACCAGATATTGGTTGTCCAGCTGATCGTTACTGTAAAATCCAACAATACAAAGCTTTTCCCAAAAGTTCATATTTTCGTTTTTTCATTACTTTAGGATGACTTCCATCTTCACTATCAAGTTTTCAAGTGTACTTCAAAACTGAATATTGATTAATGTGGACGCACCTACTCAGTGCTTATAAGCTAATATTTGGACAGCTTAACCTTTCTTTAAAGATCCTACAACGCTTATCTTTTAGCGATAACTCTACTCTCTTGTGTTTACACATTTTTAAAATCTAAAAACGTTTATAACGTTGTGACTGCAGTGCAACTGATAAAATATAACGAGATGTGAGAGATGCTGGTAAGGCCATGCGGGAGGGGTGGGAGGCAAAACAGAGCAACGTGTCAGTGCATGCATGGACTAGACAGATTTTGCTGTGGGCAGTTGGCAGGTTAGATAACAGTGATTCCAAATAACCGAAGTCCGGATAATTGAGGTTTCACTGATATGCATCTCCCTCCACCAACCCCCACTATCCATGCCTTGCCACCTGGCATCCCCATTTACCCAGTGTGAATTGGTGTGTTCTCATCCGACCTTGGGTGTAATTTACTTACAAAAATGAGGGTTAATACAGAAATAGTGTTACAGATGAGTCTTTTGTGTTTAAGCCCAACCACCTTTCTCTCTAGTAAGTGTTGGGTTTACTTTTCCATCCCTTCCTTACAAATTTTACAAACATGTAAGTTAATAAAAACAACTTGGTCATGTGGCTTATTTATTAGTTTCATCAGTAGAATATATTAACAGAATGGAAAGTAACTGTGAGAATGGGACATACTTTATAGCTGGAAGCCGTTGTTCAAGAAGACAACTCAATTTTTTTTTTTTTTTAAATTCAAAAGACTTATTTCTGAGTGTAACTACTAAGCATCTTTATGCTATCTCGCAAAAATGAGCACACATCAGTGAGAATTCAAATTTACCCCCTCCCCCCTTTTTTTTTCTTTAGCAAATTATTGCAATTTATATACAGTAATGCATTGATAATCCAAACTAACTGGAATCAAGAGTCATTCGGATACAAAATGTACTATAGTTTTGAGAGTCTGATACAATACTGTATTACATTAATATTACATTTGTTACATTATAATTTTACATACCCTAGGAAAAATAAACGTCATGCACATAGAACAACAGAACTGAGGTACACCTGGCAAGTGAGTAGGCAGATTGTACTGACTCTTGAAGTGGTCTTCTTTAATTTTAAAAGATTCATATTGAAAACTTTCAAATCAATAAACGAAAGTCTCAGGACAAACACAGAGTTTCAGATTTCTATGAAACTCAAAACTAATGGCATACTGAAAGAATGTTATACTGCTCTTAATTATTATCGCATCATGATCAGGACATCAAAGTCAGTATCCAGTTGATCACCAGGGTATTGTGACCATAATAAAATTAATGAAAGGTGTAAAGATTAAAGTGGCTGAACCTAGATCTTTGTTAGTGGAATTACCAAACACAAGTGTAAGGATTTGTACTGTACTATATACAGAATTGAAGTTTACATTTCTGTAAAATAGTGTTTCGTGAAAAATAAAGGTATCTGGATTGACAATCTATTGTATTTTGACATCTTGCAATATATTGTGCACCTACAGGAATTATGTTAAATCAATTAGCCTTTCACACTTGTGTTTTCAACACAGTTCCAACAACACAGCATAGTTCGAAATCCAGCAAGGTATTTAGGCTACTTTAAAAAACAAATAAGCATTTGCAGTCCAAGAAAACTAAATGACAATTACAAAAAGAAGTAATTTCACACTAGCTCCATTTTATGTCATTTATATTATCAATTTTTTTTTAACTATACAAAGAAAATGTTTGAATAATTTGGTATAATGGCAATAAAAAAATGTTACAAATCATGAATTACATATTTTAGCATGAACAGATTTTCATTCTATTAAGTGACCTTAATGAAACCGAACAGAAAATAAATGCATCCTCTCTTTAATGGATAATATGTATCTGCACAAAACATTTCTTAACAGCAAATACCAGCTTCCCTTATTCATCTAATTCTTTAATCACCTAATATTATTCAAGTGCTATGGGGGAAAAAAAAATAAAAAATACAACCAAGTGTGGAATATTGTAAAGGAATCTAATATATATTAAAAATGAGATGCTTTGCACCATGCTGCAAACAAATTCATATTAACCCTTTCGTGACCAAATTATTTACAGAAGTTGTGGAATTCTTTTGAGCACTTTATTGCGCTAAGGAACCACACTTAAAATTATAGTTTCAATCTTGAATGTGAATAATTATTCTATAATTACAAAAAAATTAGTGGGAACTATTGTTCCCACTGAACTCTGGACTAACTCAACTCGGGAATTTGAAAAAAAATATTTATTTATTTTTAAGTGCAAAAAACATCAGAAATATTACATTTAAACATGTATTAATTTGTGTTGTCATTTGAGTTCACTATGGTGATGTACTAAGGAATATAGAAAAGCATGGTGCTATACACAAAGGTACACTACAGCTGCTACACATTACTTTTGTTCTCTTTTCTTTGCCCTTTGTGCTACATTAACGGCATTTTCTGTTTGACATGTTTCCAATATTCGCTAGCTTCTATTGTCAAATCGAAACCATTATCATCACATTGCACAATAATGTTACCACTAACATCGTTCGAAATTTGTGAAGTATTCGCTGAATCTTCATCAGAATCTGAGTCAGTATTGAAATCTGAATCTTCTGCATCTTCTGGTAGGGAGTGCAAAATTCTCAGAATCTCTTCTGGCCTGAGCCCAGGCATTCTAAACAATGGGAAACGCACAATAAACAAAATGCCGATTTTACAGCTACACAGTTTGCACATCCCATACGGTTCAGTGGGATAAATAGTTCCCACTAACTTTCCTTGCTACACAGTTTGCACATCCCAAACAGTTCAGTGGGATAAATAGTTCCCACTAACTTTCCTTGCAATATTTCTGTGGTTTTCGATGAAATTTACTAAATACAGTCATTTACTGTCTCCTTAGAAAATATGAAAGTGGAAAAATATAAAACAAGTCACTTCATACACAACAGAAAAGTGCAGAATACAAATATAGCTGTTGTGGTCAAATTATTGGGTCCCTTACACTCAGAAACCGCGCCACTGCATTTATTGACTAAAAATGTAGACATACAACAGCTTCTGCGAGCCAGTTGATAAACTACACGTAGTTACCACACTATAACAGAGATGGGAGCACTAGTTAGACGTAGGAACAATGATTACCAGTGAACTTAAGCTGAAAACAAAGAAGTGGGAACTATAGTTCCCACTGGTCACGAAAGGGTTAAGGGGTGTAATACTCATGCATCAGTGGTTATGAATATTGAGCTATACAATCCCTTTGTAATTACTTTCTTCTAACAAGCCGTCTGGTCCATGGAATAAAGCAACAAAATATGTAAACTGTATATGAAGAAACCACACAATTGTGTTTTTATTATCACCACAAATCACTACAAGAATGCAGGTAGTACACGGTCATGACAACCAATCATTTGTTCAAATAAATATTGCAACTTTTCACAGGTTTAATTTTTTTTAAACTTAATTTGGAGATCTTATGTAAGATAAACAGGACATTTTAAGCTACATTCACACTTGGATACTTGTACCAGAGCTTGTATCAGGATTGGTATATTTGACAAGTCTCAGCACTAACTCATACATTTGGTAAATATTGTATCATGCCGCACAAACCCCTCATACGTTTTGCATATGCTCATTTTACCTTTGACTTGTATCTGATACATGCACACGCGCAATAGCCAACAAAAACTCAAATGCGGGAATCAGTGGTATATACCATAAGTGCCATTGTTTATTTGCTTAGTTTATATTGTTGGGAATTGTTATTGCCACCACTATCCTTTCTTTTTTCTGTAGCATATAAAAAGATACTTAACACAAAAAAATAATCAGATGACATTTTGGGTTAGTTCTAGATCGTGATATTGCCACTACTAGATTCTACCATGCGGACAGTGACAATGTAAACACTTCTTCCAATGTTTTTTTATGATGACACACTGTCGGGTATGATGCACACAGTACGAGCGCAGCTACAAATGCTACTTACGGGATCTGCATAGAAAGTGAGTTTTTTCTTTGAGTGGGGACAAACGAAATCAGTACCTAGAACTAAACCCAGTTACTGTGCAAAGTACGGCCAGTAGAAAAAAAAACTGTAAATTTGGGTTGAAAATAAGGCTAGCTGCTTCCTTGGGACTCACTCTTTTAAGGAAAAAGTGTACCCGAAACACACCAAATATATAACAAAGATGTAATCCGCACCAAAACATATAGTTACGCACATTACTGACTGTTAAATAGACGTCTTGAGCCGCCTGTGACGTAATTATAGTCAGAATTTGGCGTGGCCTCTGTTTTTTTCACTCAAAATTCACTAAGCGCCATGGAATATTAGCAGTCATTCCAGTCAAGGCTGCCATTCAATCTAAACACAACAAGATTAGGCACATTGCTGACAGCGGCAATAGAAGTCTTAAGCCACCTGTGATGTCATTATAGTCAGAATTCGGTATAGCAGCCACCTTATTCACTCAAAATCCACTATACACCATTAAATATTAGCCAATTCTGGTCCAGGCTGCATTTCGTCCTATCACCCTCCTTGAAAATCAACATTTATACCGCATGAGGAAGCACACATTCATGGTAATTATGGCTGCTACACATCGGCTAACACCGCACATAACCCGACTATTTGCATTGTATTACTTCTGTCCTACTTGTTTAATCGATTTTGAGTAAACTTTTTCTTGAATATTAATGCCCAAGGAATTCGTTAATTACACTTTCATCCTGAAATAACAGTTTTTGCTTCTGGCCGTACCTTGCACAGTAGCCCTAAACCATTCCTTATATTTCTGTATCCAGATACTCAAAATTATATGCATTACTACATGTATCAATAAAATCATCTGCAGTGAAGATTTATTTTGCCAACAAAACAAATTACACTGTGTTCTTGACGTTTCAGCTTAGCATGTTTAACCAATATAAATTGAGTGCTTTCACTGTATGCAAATATTGCATTTCAATGACTTTCAAGAAATCGTAACTGTCAGGAAGAAAACAAAAAAGTTGAGGTTGATATGATCTCTGTATCGACAAAATTATAACGGCATCACGATCTATACATCTAAAAACCTTTTAGCTTAATTCTAGACGATACCAGCAATGTGGAAAACTAGAATTTATAAAATACATGAACGAGCATATTGCATCTAGTTTTCCATATCACAGACAATTCATTTCTATGCTGATTTAGTTTGCGAGAGTTATAGATACATATCCAAAATTGGGTATCTCAATATATAGATGTGTGCAGATGATCTTAATTTTAGACTGAGACCACTGATGAAAACTTATTTACCGTAAATAATCACGGATAAATTACATTTGATTAGTTCCCACTCAAGAAAAACCACGTTTTCCATCCAGGTAACAACATTTGAAGTTGTCTGCATAGTGAATATGTCACACGTGGAAACAATATCATAAGTAACAGCAGAAATTAGTGTTTATATCATTGTAGTCCAAGAGGTGGAAAGTAGTGGTAGCAGTATGGTGATCTAGAATCAACCCAACTTTGGACAACTCAAATGAAGACAACGAATTTGTAGAACACTGATACTCGTGTTTACTGATGTAACCACCAGGTTCACACTCATACAAGTTCCAATACTATTGCAGATGCAAGGTCTGATGCATGTTCTGAATTAGTGCCAGATGTAAAGGTAGTTTTAAAAACATATTACCTTATCTCATGCATGAGAGGAAGTCCCACGAGTATTGTAAAGCTCAAAAGAACCAAACTTACCATTCACAGGAAAAATATTGGTTTAAGGCTAGATTGTGATACTGCTACAACTTGACTTTTGATATAGGTAGCATATCAACCTAAACACCTTTGTTTTCTTTAGTGGCTGTGATTAGATTGAAATGTTCCCTGGACCAGAACAAATCTCGTAAAAGCTATAAGGATAGTGTTCTTTGACAGCTGCATTATTTTCTGTGTTGCAGAAAATTGTTGGAGAGGTATTCCAATAAAAAATCAAACGAACAGATCTTACCACAAATGAGTTCCTTAAATTACTGGTAGTTTCTATGTGCCATTAACAATAGTACCTGGGTGACCAATCTTCACTCGACATCATTTGATTTCTGTTCAATATCAAAGATTTTGAGTAAAGTTTGATTAAAGTAAAATGCTTGAAGGCTTCCTAGGCATTTTGAGGTGCACAGTTAACCAAAGAGTAGTTTAAGTAACATCAGTAGGCTTACTGGTACCTGTAACTTCTACGTAATGAGGTTAGAGCCGTTTTTGAGAAACCAAATACAAAAATTGTTCCTTTTAAAAACTATCGTTTTTAAAACTTTAAAAGCAAAACGTTATCTACATATGAAATTTCATCCAAATCACTAGATCCATTTGAGAGACCGCCTCACAATTGCTTTCAAACAAAAATGCTATTATGTTAAATAGAAATCTTAATGCCAGTCAGGGATTAATTAATGATGCGAGATTTGTGTCAATTCAGGGGATTCTACAATAACCCTTGATGATGGATTCTCATGTAACTCAACAAGAAAAACTGAAGGTAAAAAATATTTTTTTTTATATCTCGCATAGTACTCGAGATATCATATCTCAAAATTGACATGGTTGGTTGAAATGCGACTTGGACCAGAAGATAAATTTCGCCATAGCCAAGTTTGATGGTGAATTCATATGAAACTCCTCGAGACAAATTGAAAATAAAGAATTTATTTTTCTGATATGTCAAGTGAAGAGGTTAGGATTAGATCCGGCCATGACCAGAAAAAAAAATACACCAAAACCACTATGGCTATACGGTAGAAATGTACTTTCAATGTTTTATTTTGTTCCTAATGGTTGTTGTTAGGTTGAAATAAGGCCTGGACCAGAAGAAACATTACCAAAAGCACAAGGAACATCTCGAAAACCAAGTGAGATGTCTAGAACATTTATTCTTTAATTTTTATATGTTTTGTTAAGTTCTATAAGAATTCATCGTCAGATTGTAGCGTCACGGGAATGATAGAACATCAGTGCTAAATTCATTCACTCTGACAAAACTATGCTCATACCTCTCATGGTAGTATTTAACCACAAACTAACAACCACTTTTTATGGTCAAAAAATAAACGATATTACTTTATGACTGGTACCGGTAATATTTTCAATGATGTTTCTGTAAACCTCTGACAAAACCGATGATAAATTTTTAATTATCTTCCTTTTTAAATGTTTTACAATTAAACTTACAGTGCTAATATTTCCACAGGTCAGCCAATATACAAGA
The DNA here is from genome assembly GCA_031002005.1 of Vandiemenella viatica. Taxonomy (NCBI): domain Eukaryota; kingdom Metazoa; phylum Arthropoda; class Insecta; order Orthoptera; family Morabidae; genus Vandiemenella; species Vandiemenella viatica. The sequence continues at coordinate 166,361,230 of CM061919.1, read as the reverse complement.
ACTGTTCATTTAAATATTCTTTGAAATCAAAGAAACTATTTGTAGGCTTTCTGGTACCTGAATTGTCTACGAGATGGCACTAGTGCCATTTGAGATACCGAGTGAAAAAATCGGTTCATATTTTGTAAACTAGCTTTTTTGTAGGGGGAAAAAACTATTGAGGTAATCTTAAAACGTTATCTAAATATCAAATTTCATTCAAATCGTCACAGCCGTTTTCGAGATTCGAAATACACACACACACGAATTGCTCGTTTAAAGATATAAGATAAGGGAAGAAAAGAAGTATATCCTACCATAGAAAATATTGAACAGATGATATAAAATATGGATGTTAGGGGTCTACCAGAGATTCCGATATAACATTCACTAATGATGTCATAATATTGCTGATGCAAGACGTAGTATTTTCACACAATAATTCTGTCATAATACAGCCTAGACCATTATTTTCAATCAGGAATTAAGTGGCTCCACGTCAATACGTCGAAACCTATAAATATTGTCCTATCGGTATGAAATTTGGTACACCCATTCCTTAAGCGATAATATTCGATTTAAAGTGTATAACGTAAGCTACGAATATGTAGAAATGAGGAAAAATCACTCGAAATGTTGGGGATGCATACATGTTATTACGCAAGAAATACACGTTAATAGCTGTTGACATTTATTCCACGTGTTTTTAAGTCTTCATTATTGAATAAAAACTGCTTCCCACATGCAAATTGCAGATACGTAATAAGTAGAAACTCATGTAACATTTACGATTTCTCTGTGCGGGCTGACATATTGTTTTTCAATTCTTAAGATATATTGTATGGCAGCCTACCTTACAGGGAAAAACATGGTGTCTACCGTTACGAATGTTTGATACACAGTATTTAAGTTGGTTTAATTTTTTGCTAATGGCAGTTGTGGTTAGGTTGAAATGCAGCCTGGACCAAGAATTAAGAGTACGAAACACACAGAATAAATATCGACATGTAATAACGTGTATTTCTTGCGTAATAACATGTGCATCTACCCACATTTGAAGTGATTTTTCCTCATTTTCAAGCATTCGAAGCTTACGTTATACACTTTAATTCAAATATTATCGCCTAAGGAATGTATGTACCAAATTTCAGACCGATAGGACAATGTTTGTAGGTTCCGACGTATTGACTTGTTACCAATTAAGTTGTTATACACCCTGCACCAGCATGACATTGTTAAATGTACTGTGAAAAGTATTTCTAGCAATGTTTTACATTTAACTACTACAGTATTATGGTGCCTTGCAGAATCACAATCTCCAGTAATTCTGAGGTTAGTTGCACATGCAATGAGAAGTTAAAAATTCTATAAAATAACTAAGTTCCAACATTTTAGCTACTATTAATTTGACGGTGTCAATTAGAATTAACATTTTGTAACACCCCAGGAAAACCTTGTATTAGCTGATGTGAATTCTTTTCCTATTTCAGATTTGATCTTATGTTCGGCATCGTGCAAAAAGTACTGCAACGCATGGCACACATTACTTCTATGCATTTGGCACACATTCAAGAACTCTTTAACAACCAGAAGGATTCAAACATAAAATTTTACCTCTGCCTTCATCGTCTGTGCATTTTCTATTTATTCCTGAACATACTTTAGACTTCTGGAAGTCTGTCTTTTTCAACGATGTATTATTAGTCGTCGAAAGCGGTAATCTCGGTTGATCTTTCGGCGATTCATTTGACTCTTCTGTACATGTTGTACAATCTACTTTCCTGCTCCCACACCTGCATTTCTGTATATCATATTTGATGAGCTTCTTCAAATCTGAATACATGAGGGAAAAAGTGTTAGTTATGGTTGCTACACATAAACAAGAAATTGCAGACCTCAAATATTCATTCGCATTCATGAAAAAGACACAAACGCGCGAAATTAAATAAATTACCAATGCAATCATCAGTTTATAACTTACAGCAACATTTCCAAAATAAATCGATAAATTGATTAATACAAACAAACCAGTTCCGAACCTTTTATGAAGTCATGTAACTGCTCCGTAGTTATGTCCCGATAACCCATTTCATTAAGATGTGCTAAAACTTCTTGTGGGTCAAGATGGATCGCCATCCTTAATTTTTTTTACTGATGCTTCCGAAGTTACTTAGATCAAACATGCCACCTCACCTACAGCCAAATCGTAATGAATTTATTTTAGCTGCTAGTAGCAGTAAACACATAATTCAAATCATACTTTGGTAACGAACTTCAGAGGTATTAACACTTGCTTATAGCTGCCAACAGCAACACCAGAAAAAAACATTTCCCCGTTTTAGAGTGTAGCCAAAGGTAACTGAATTATAATCAACAGATGTGTCAGAAATAAGATATAAGTAGTTTGGTACGCCACATTTTCAAAGTGGCAAGGTTAAACTTTTAATTTTGATACTCATCTTGAGTTACACTATCTCTTTCGTTCACTTGATTACCATTTTCCAGAGACAATATAATGTTTCACATTTTCACAGCAACCGAATATGTAATTTGTTTACATGGAACAACTCCCAATAGCTTTGTTCCAAAGACTGATTTGATTAAAAAAATTTCAAGTTTAAGACTTCACCACTAATTTCCTAGCCATGATTTATTTATTTTAAAACAGAACACTAAAAATTGGGTGGTGAGGAAAATTATCATATTTCTCTGCGAAATTTGCATTATGCTGATAATTGGAGCATAAATCTGACAGTCAATGTCCCGCTTGTAGTTCATGTGGAAAAATTATGTTTGCTTCTTCCCAGAGAGCTATTTTCATTTCTTTTCTAACATTGACCAAGTCGTACTAGATAAGAGTGAGTTATATAAACTTCAACATAATAACTAGTTTTCTTTTCAAGATACTTCCCCAATGCACCAACAAAAACAATTCTTGTAAAAATCTGTACAAAAATCGTGGTTGTTTAGTGGTGCAATCTTATGAGAACTTGTTATGGACAAAAGCTACAATTTTTGGAGAGCATTCACTTTCTGAAAAGAATGGTTTTTTTCGGTGTTATGAACCGAAATCAGTAAACTCGGTTATTATGAATGTCATAATTGTTAATAAAGTATATATCACCGGTTCTCAACCTGTGGCCCGTGAAGATGGGGCATGTGGTCTGCACGCAGAATATTTAAAATTTAATTCTAACTGAATTACAGATATCATAACGAAAAACAAGTTAGCAAAAAATTTTCGCAAAAATTGAAAACACTGCTTGTACAGGATTAGGATATGATCAAGCAAAAATCTGGTACTTCCAGGTTATGAAGATATAACTGCATTGTTACTATAACAGTCTATTCCTAGATATCCACAATATTTAAAATGCACGTGTATTTCAATTGCGAATACAAAATTACTATTTTAATTTTGTGTTTAAAATACCCTGACATAAAACGCGTTTGATATTTTATTTGAAATACACACATTTCTTAGTTTTTGATACGGTTTTATTTTATATTGATGGCTCGTGAAAACTGATTTATAAACACATTCAAACTATTGACAACATTGCCAATAAAAAAGTCAAATGAAAATTTGGTGTTTTGTGCATGTGACATAACAATACTGACACGGCTAACGTCACTGATACCTCATGCGTGTTGCTATTGTTTGGTTTGTCGTTTCTATGCCAGTTTTGTTCGCTTTGTGGATGGAAGTTATCAAAAAAGAACTGCACACCACACAAAACACATAAAAGTTGTTTCTAAATTAAAATTAAATCTCTAAGTAATTCGTCTTTAATGTAAGAAATTAACACTTGCAGATTCATTAAATGCATAAAATGTTTACTATTATTAGGTAGTAAGTATAGTACAAAGTTTTCACATCCAACACATACACTGTATTGTGTAATGTACAGATATATTAATCCCGTTTACAGTACAATAAGTTTTTACTGCAGAAAAAGTATTAAATTTTCTTTGTGAGCGACGACAACAAAAATATTGAGTATATATTAAAGCATTTTTTCAAAGATGTCAAAAATGAGGCTGGAAGTGAAAGAAATACATCTGCAATTTGCAAGATGTGTTTAAAAAAAAGGATTCAAAACATGTGTTAATGCTACTAGAACCTACCTTACTCATGTAAAACTAAGTCAGTACATTATATTTATTTGCTATTCTTGTTTTGTAATACCAGTTTCAAAAGTTATTCTGATCTGAGAGTCAACTTGTGCCGAAATAATCTACCTTGCGGCATGGATAGAGCCTACCATTTGCTATGATCGTGTTGTATATCTTCTTTTTTTTCTCTCTCTCTCTCTGATACTTCTGGTATTAAATTGTACTTGCATAGTTTCTGCCGAAATTGAATATAATACGAGGCGCGTCCAGAAAGTAAGTTCCGTTTCAATTTATCTCCGCTGCAGCGCTGCGATTGCAGTTCCGCACATGCGCTGTAGACGATGTGTATCAAGGGGAAAAACGTGCGCCATTTGGAGATCGCTGTCAGTTACATACGCTTTGTTGTGCTTGTTTGAAATGTCGGCATTGATTGAAAATCCCGCCGCCTGTGAAATCAGGTCTGTGATTGGGTTTCTGAATGCAAGGAAAGTGAAACCAAGTGAAATTTATCGGCAAATTTGCGATGTTTACGGACCAAATGCGATGAGTGATTCGATGGTGAGAAGATGGGTCTGACAGTTCAATGGCGGGCATAGTGATGTGCACGATGAAGAACGAAGTGGGCGTCCACCTTTGGTTACAGAAGAACTGGTTCACGCGATTGATGACAAGATCCAGGAAAACCGTAGGTTTACAATTAGTGCTCTCGCTATGGACTTCCCCCAAACTTCACGATCACTGATGCATGAAATTGTTACCAAACAACTGAAATTCCGTAAACTTTGCTCACGTTGGGTACCAAAGATTCTCACTGAGCAACACAAAACACATCGGATGGGTAGTGCACTTGAGTTTTTGACCCGTTATGCTGAAAGCGGCGAAGAATTTCTGAGACGGATAGTCACAGGAGATGAAACGTGGGTTTCTTACGACACCCCTGAGAGTAAGCGGCAATCAATGGAATGGAGGCACACTTCATCCCAACCAAAGGTTAAGCCGAAGCAAATCATCACACCTCGGAAAATGATGTGCACAGTGTTCAGGGACTGGAAAGGCATCCTACTCATTGACTTCTTACCGCGTGGTCAAACAATCAAAGCAGATGCTTATTGCGAGACACTTCGGAAATTGCGGCGTGCAATTCATAATAAGCGCCGGAGACTGCTGTCAAAAGGTGTTGTTTTGCTTCACGACAACGCACGACCACACACTGCAAACGTGACGAAAAACCTCGTACAGGGATTTGGCTGGGACGTGTTTCACCATCCTCCGTACAGCCCTGACCTCGCTCATAGCGACTTTAATCTGTTCTTACATCTCAAGTCTTTCCTTGGCGGTCATCACTTCACCAATGACGACGAGCTGAAAGAAACTGTTTCCAACTGGTTGAAGACACAGGCGGCAGATTTCTATGAAGAAGGTATACAAAACCTGGTACCACGCTATGATAAATGCCTGCAAAATTTCGGCAGTTATGTGGAAAAGTAGTTTAAGAGTTGTAGAATTTTGTGCAATAAAAATTTCTTCTGTATCTGTGTACAATTTCATTTTATTACCAAACGGAACTTACTTTCTGGACGCGCCTCGTATATATAACTGATAAAATTGCGATGGAGCGCCAGCTCCGGTGGCAATCTTCCTACACAATCCCCTTTCTCCTTTCCTCTTCCAACCTACTTTTGCCCTCAATTAATTTTTACTTTAAATTCCTTCAGTGTTCCCGGTATTCATTACTTCTCTTGGTAACTTATTCTAGTCCCTCACACCATTTCCAAAGAAAGAAAATTCCAGTTTAGTCACCAGCTTCCTGTTATTACTTATAATGAAAGCTTTACACAGCAAGCATCAACAGTGAGAACATAGTCAGCAGGCCTTTAAGAATAAGGACGTGCAAGGAAAGTATAGGAAGAAAAGGGTTCTGCTCCTAGGTAGTAGCCATAGACGAGGTATAGGCACTCTTCTGCGCGATCAGTTAAGTACAGGTTACAAGGTCACAAGTTTTTTTTTTCGAATCTAATGGTACATTGGGTCACGTATTAGAGAATATAGCTTCACTTTGTAGGAGTTTCTCTAAGGACGTTAGAGTGGTTATAGTGGGAGGTGCGGGAAATAGTATTGATAGGATCGCGAGCTATAGTATCAAGGTTGACCTGAAGAAGATGCCAAAGGAAGAACAGCATTCCAAGGTTGAACTCGTGCAGGCGTGCAGGTCCTATGACACCATGAACGGCTACAGTTGAACCACGACTGTGAGACGGTAAACATGGAAAAGGGGATGTTACTTGGGAAAGGCATTAATTCTTTCTTGGGGGATGTACCTGTGGATAACATTGATAGGTGGAGTGTCACTAAGCATGGCTTATACTTTTAATAGAAGGAGAAAGGCAGTATTTTCTGAATTGTTAGCTAAAGCTGTAATGGAGTGATTATGGTGTAAGAAAAGTGCCTTTCTCACGTTAGGGGCTGCTGGTGAGGTAATGATGGTAGATGATCAAAGGGGTACTGATTGCAGATCCACGATGGGTAAAAATGCTAAAGAAATAAATGAAACTGCTGAAACAATAACTGATGGGGGCACAACAGTGAAGGAGAAGATTAATGCTGAAAATATTACAAAGCCAGTAATAAGAATGTTATTGGTGAACTGTAGAAAAATAATGAACAAGGAAATAGAATTTGCAAACTTAAAACAGAAATACGAGCCACAAGCAATTATAGGGCTAGAGAACTGGTTAAAAGAAGTATTGGACAATTAATGTTTCCCGATGGTTACAGAGAGTGCCACAGAGATAGAGGAGAAATTTGTGGAGGATTTCATACTGGTTAGCAAAGACTACTACAGTTAACTAGTGTTTATAATTCATGACCTTAAATATCTGAGGTAATAAAAAAGAAAAATCAGGGTGTTGGCTACTCACTGTAGTGGACGGATGAATGGTGAGGATGAGACTCTCGGGGAGAAAGTAAATGGATACTCAGAGTTCAGAAGTGAGAGTAGAATGGTCATTATTGGTGGGGATTTAAAATTACTAGCTTTAAATTGAGGGGGAAATAAGATTAATAACACAAGGCAACAGAGATTTGTGAATATCTTAGTAATGGAAGGACGCTTTACTCAAGTGGCAGAACAGAATACAATGGGACGAAATCTGTTGGATATCTTCCTACTAAGGCCCGATGATAACCTTGTGGGGTGTCTAGTCACTGAAGTAATAAGTGATCATGAAGCAGTTCTTATGGATATTAGACGATTCAGTAAACCAGTGACCAAAATTGAAGGGGAAAATGGGTATAATTATCAAAAGGCACATATTTCGAAATTGAAGAGATATCCGAGGAAAAGATATAGCAAATGAAAGGATTACACAAGTATAGCAGAGTCGAAGTGGGGGCAGTTCTAGGTGGTATTACAAAAGGGTGAAGAAATAATTATTCCGAAACAGAAAATAAAAAGGAGTACAGAACCTACATACTATAACCGGGAGTTCAAGCGGTTAAAGAGTATAGTGAGAAGATAAGATAACAAAGTTAAGACATAGAAAAGCAGTAGGGAATACTTAAAACAACTAAACAAGGAATTAATAATAGTAAAGAAGGTGGTTAAAGAAGGGTTTATGAAGAATATTATTGGTCATGGTGACCACTGATGGATGCAACTGGAAATTTCTAGGGCTATGGTACAAAACTGAGGAGAAGGCAGGGTATGGGGCAATTGTAGATATGGTCGGAGAAGTAGTTACTGAGAATTAGAAAAAGGCAGAGAAAGTAAGTGGTATAGTGAGATCATTTAGGTCAATGATTCAGAACTGGAGGGTGAACGAGGAGGACGAGGTTCATGAGAATATCATGAAGGATTTAACGTAGCTGAAAAAGCATAAAGGAGCTGGTGTAGATAACATTACAAATCATGTCTATAAAATAGCAGGATGTTACATTGTATCTTGTCTTGAAATGTTATTTAAATTGAGCCTAGATATGTGCTGCTTAACAGAGGACTGGAAAAGTGTAATAATAGTACCGGTTCAGAACGAAGGGGTGACAAGTAGGGTCGAAAATTATGGATCAATCAGTTTGAGGTCAGTTGTAGATAAATTAATACAGAGATTGATATACAACAACTTCAAAAATGTATGTGAGTAATGTAAGTAGTTTTCAAGTCGTCAACACAGCTTTAGGCAGGTTGATACATTGCATGCAAATCTCAGTTACTGGGCGATATGGAAGATATTTTGGATAAAAGGTCAAGGGAGGGCAATTTCATATTATAGCACTAGATCTGTCAAAGGGGTTTGACTGAGTGAGCCATAAAATGGTGGTAAATAAAGTAAAAACTATTTGAATGTATGAAAAAGTGATTTGCTGAATAGAAGAATTCTTAAAAGGTAGAAATATTAGGGTAGGAAATGCAGTATCAAAAGAAGTGTAAGTGGAAATGGGAGTGCCACAGGGTAGCGTATTTGGAACATTGTTATTAATTATTTTAATTAATTGATTTTGTTGATGTTTTACTATCAGAAGTTAGGTTGCTTGCAGATGACATAATGCTGTATAACAGGGTCAAAACGGTAGAAGGCTGAACAGCTGCAGGTTGATATGGAAAGGATATCTATAATATTATAACAATATTATAGATCAACATGGAATGAAGATAAATGCAAAAAAGAGTCGGCTTATTAGGTACACAGATAAAAAACAAAAGTTGATTATGATTATAAGGTGGGGAAAGATTGCTTGTTGAAGACTTGAAACTTACATACCTTGACATAACATTTGATAACAAACTCAATTGGGCATTGGGCGGAACACTATGAAGGGAGCGTCCATAAACTACGTTCTCAGTCTAAGAGGGGGGTGAGGGGTTGGTTAGAAGGGTACGCTGCACTATGTGCGGGAGGGGGGTTTCCGAGCCAGGTCACGTAGCTTCGTATTCATATTATTTTTTACAGTTAAAATGAGGTACAAAACACACGACACACGTCAGCATATGAATATTTATTTCCTACATTCAATTATCTCCATATGTAATTTACAACAGCTTGACAAGGGAAAACAGTTCAAAATGTCTTCTGGAACAAAAAGGGAAAAAAGCTATGTGCTACGTAGGGAGGAGGGAGTGTTCACAGGAGGCCATAATGGAGCTACTTGGCTTATGGAATCTCCCTAATCTGTAGGAAAAGGATCCTTCTCTTGTAGGAGAAAGTGATGAGGGGATGTACCAAGAGAAAAATGGGAATTGAGTTACAAAACTTTGGTTAGACCGTTGTTCGAATATGGTGTAGTATGAGACCCAAATGTTTGATATCAAATACAGGAGTTGGAGGAAACGATAAGAAGGGCTGCTAGGTTTGTCTTTGGAATTTACCGCAGAATACAATCGGTAACTGATATGATAAAGCAGCTGGTATGGAATTCATTGGAAGACGGGAGGAGGTTGAAGAGAGTCATGGAAGTGTACATTTGTGTATATTTGTGATGAGGCATGGAGTAGTAAGGATTAAGATTAGTGCATGGAAGGGAAAGACATGACAAAAACCTGCCACTGTGTTTCAGGAACAGGGGTGTGGGACTTTTTTTTTCATATATAAGGGGGGGGGGGGGAGAGGCATTGGAAGTTACCGAGAGAAATGATCAATAAATGATAAAGAATTTAGGGTTAATAGTTGAGGGCAATAGTAGACGGTTACAGGTAAGTGGAAAATGGGTGTATAGGAAAATTTTCATGGAAGCGTGCGCTCCATCGTAATTAAATTAATCTATAGTATATTGTCACGAAAAACTTTGCACCAGAAATTAACTGTTACTGAATTGAGTTTGAAAAGTTGAAGTTATCGCTGGTACAAGGAAAGCAATAAAAACTTGAATTATAACTATCAGACCTTGTATCCAAATGAAGTTTATTGAACAAGTCAAAGTTCACAACGGTCACACACTTTCACTTATGAAATCACCCCAAAGTATTCTATATAAAACTCGTTAGCAACAGTTAATGAAATAGCGAAAACTGCTGTTCACTGTAAAACTTCACTTTCGACAAAACTTAAAATCATTTGTGGGAGTAATCCCCGCGGTTTCATCGAATGAGCCTGATTGACTTTATAATGTTATGCAAGGTCAAATGTTCACCTTCAAAACTAAGGTCATTTCGTCACCAAAATCTTCAAAGTATTCTATCACCGAACAACATCGCCGAATTGAAAGACGCGGTTTCGTTCGCACCACTCAAAATCTGATTTAAGACAGCGCTGAGGCAGACAGACAGACGTCAATAACTGGGAAAGAGGTGGTCCCAGGTTGTGGGGAAGATTGTGCACAGGAGCGCATCTCCTTCCAGTTTGTTAGTTTGGTTGACATGATCGGTGTTTCATAATCAGGTTATTCCTACCCGGTGTGTTATTTCATTATTAGTGGTCAAGTATTTTTTTGGCCACCTTAATCTGTCATTGTAGGTGGGTTCAGCTCCCAATGCAGAGATCAAAGGGTTATTAAATTTTTGAGCATTTTCTACATCTACATCTACACTCTGCAAATCTCAAACATTGTGGATGGCAGAGGGTGCTAAGCACCAATCCTAAACCCGCCCTCCAATCCCGAATAGCGCGAGGAAAGAAGGAATACTTAAAATCATCAGTACGGCATCTTATTTCTCTAATCTCATCCCTCCGGTCATTGCGACCTAAATAGGTTGGCGGAAGGAGTATTTCATTGCACTCGAAATTTAAATTTTTTCGCATATTCCCAATAAATTCGAACGCAAGCTACGTCTTCTGTCTTCCAAAGTATTTCAGCCCAATCTATGTATCAATTCTGTGACGCTTTCATAAGGGCTGTAACAACAAGTCACGAATCGAGCGGCTCTCCTCTGCACCCTCTCCACTGAGTCAATCAGAACCTTGCGATACGGATCCCAAACCCCACAACAGTAATCCAGATGCGGACGCACTAGTGTTCTATACCCTATCTCCTTTGTATGAGCATTACAATTCCTCAAAATACAACCTATGAATCGCAATTTAGAATTCGCCCTGCCTACGACGGAAGTTATGTGCATGTCCCATTTCATGTTGCTTTGTACTATCACCCCCAGATACTTCAGGGAATCAATCGTGTCAACAGCTGTATTGTTTATTTTGTACTCGTGAACAAACTGATTCTTTTTGTTACTTATCCGCATTGCCTTGCACTTTTTGCAATTAAGTGTAAGCTGCCATTTACGGCACCAATCGAAAATAGCATCTTAATCGTGCTGAATTTCTAAGCAATCGTCGGAGCACCTTATTCCCTATAGATAACTGCATCGTCGGCAAACAATCGCAACCAGCATTTGACGTTATCACCTAGATCGTTTATAAATATTAAGAAAAGAAGTGGTCCTATTACACTTCCTTGAGGAACGCCCGAAGTAACATTTATCTTAGAAGAGGCTTCCCAGTCGACAACGACATACTGTGATCGATCAGTTAGAAAATTACGTATCCACTCGCAGATCTGAGCCGAAATACGGTAAGCTCGAATCTTCGCTAAAAGTCGGTTGTGTGGTACAGAATCAAAAGCTTTCTGAAAAGCCAAGAAAACTGCATCAACTTGCGAACCTGCATCGATAACTTTCATTACGTCATGGGAAAATAGGGCTAATTGTGTTTCACACGATCTCTTCTTCCGAAATCCGTGTTGACACAGTGTAAGTAACTCGTTCTCATCTAGAAACTTCATAATGTTCGAGCATATGACATGCTCCAGAATTCTGCTGCAGACAGATGTTAGAGATATGGGTCGATAATTCTTAGGATCACTCCGATCTCCTTTCTTGAAAATGGGAATTACCTGCGCTATTTTCCAGTTAGAAGGTACTTTTTTCTCTTCTAAAGATTTACGGAATATATCTGACAGAAATGAATCAATTTCCTCCGCGTATTCAGAAAATACTCTTACCAGTATACCATCGAGACCCGGCGCTTTACCCCACTTCAGGAGTTTTAATTGCTTTACAATACCTACGCTATCAATTTCTATCGGTTCCATCTCTAATTCCACACTACGTGGTAAAGTGGGGATGTTTTCCATGTTTTCGCGCGTGAATGAATTTTTGAATTCGGTGTTAAATACGGTAGCCTTGTCGCGGCTGTCTTCAACTTCCCATCCGTCTTTTATTAGAATTGGGTGATTGTTCCCATTACAACTATCTTTTTTTACATACAACCAAAATTTCTTAGGGTTTTCAGTGAGGCTCTTAAGAGAGAGAATTGGCACGAAAATCATTAAAGGCCTCACGCATCGCATTCTTAACATGTCCCCCTATCTCCTCTAACTCAATCCGAAGCATCGTCCTTTATGATCGTGCATGTATCTTCCATTACTCTTTGAGTAACCTTTTAACCTCCCGTGTGTACCATGGGGGATCGTTCCCTTCCCTGATTGTCCGTTTCGATATATGCAAGTTCATACCTTCCCCGACTATACGTAAGAATCTATGCCACCTCTCTTCAACGGTGCCTCCTGCTACTAAGTTCGTATGGTAATTATGCCTCAAATACGCTTTAAAACACTATTTTGAAGCCTTTACGAATCTGTAAACGATCCTTTCTTTTCTGTTTTTGCACGTCGTTGTTAGTTTTACTGTAGCAATTACAGCTTTGTGATCACTTATTCCCGCGGTGGTAGAAATATCCATGAATAATTCAGGCCTATTTGCAGCGACTATATCCAAAATATTTTCGCTACCATTGAGGCATCGCGTTGGTTCAGTTACGAGCTGCTCAAGATTGTGATCTGAGAAGAGGTCTAGAATGATTTCGCAAGCTGCTTTATCCCGGCACCCAGTAACGTGAACGTAATTATTCCAGTCGATATCTGTCAAGTTAAAGTCACCACCTAGCATTATCGTATGGTCCGGAAATTGCCGAGCTATTTCATTTACATTATTCCTTAAGGCTTCGGCAATATTTACGCTTGCATCTGGTGGACGATAGAAGGAGCCTATCACAAGTTTTGTCCTAGCTACATTGAGCTTGTAATAAGTCGCGTTCCCAAAGCGAGGCAATGTGCACGTATCGAGGGAGGGCTATTTTTCGGCGAGCGGAAGCCACGGGCCTGTTCGTTAAGCCACCCGCTGCGCTGTTGACAATAACAGCAGGGACAGCCAACCTACGAACAATAGGGACACGCCACTTGGATATTCTTGTATGCTGTTGCATGGAATGCTGCTCGGAGGTGGAGACGAGACACTCTTAGACTGTGTGTGGAACTGAGTGGACGCTGTGGCCGGTCGACCGCCATCCTCTGAGCGTCCGAGGTACGCATCACGTCGCCAGCAGTAACAACACCAGTACACACGGTAAAGTGAATCTAACAGTGCGACATGGTTGCAACATATCATGGCCCGAAAAATACCCTTGAGTAGCTAGAGACTTGTTTGAGAAAGCCAACTGAGCTAGCCATCTGCATATCTAATCACTTGTCAATGTTAATGTCATTTAACTTGTTTGAACAAATTCAAGTCCTTTGTGAACCCATCTTTTTACGTCTTGTAACCCCTGGGACATGTCATGTACGAGGTTCAATATTAATATGTTGATAAAAAAAAAGGTTTTAATTGCTGACGCCATACAGTGTGTCTAACAAGTTTCAAAGTAGAGCCACCCCCACCAAAAGAGAGTATTACATTATGGCGCGCCAACCTGCGGCCCGATTGTTTTGATATGTTGCAAACAAGTCGTAGTAGTGGGTAGAACTCTCTCTGTTTTCAGCATTTTCCTGTGTGGTTGTAACAGCAGCGTTTCAGCATGTACAATAATTATATATGTCGGACCTGAGTATGGGGCTAGCTGCTAGAGGGCGCCACAGATGCAGCGGGCAGCGCCACAGACGCAGCGAGCAGCGCCGCAGCGACATCTACGAGGGGCTACTTAAAGGCGGCGCACAGCACACGGAGGCCTCTTCCTGCTTGACCGCCGAGGCGCCATCACTCCGTTATCTGTCACTGTGTATTGCGAGACTGAGTCTAATAAACCGGATCCTTGTATCCACTGTGTTGTCGTAGTTACTCTCCACTGTCCGAGGGATATCCACAGCCTACCTTCGCTGACGAGCCATCTGCCTCTAACCGGGTACTCTATTCAACCCGCCCGATTCCTGATCTTTCCCGGATGGATCCGACATAAGATGTGGGGTCGCCCGCGGACTGGAGAGAGCTGCGGAATGGCACAGCCCAGTGCAGCATCATTTCGAGCCTTGTGGGATGCCAAGCAGCTAAACCCGATGGAAGTCATCGCGGCGATAAAGCCGCCCACATCTGGCAGCGAACTACCATACTCGCGTAAGCAAACGACTGCTTCAAGGGCTGCAATCCGCCACCCACTCCAGAGATCAGCAGTCTTCGCGGGTATTACGTAGACGCATTTCAAGGAGTTCTTCCCCCCAAGATACGACCAAGTGAAAAGCGCCACCACAACGTTGAACACTAGTCAGCAAAGGCAACCGAGCACCGACGAGGAACACGCAGCCTAAACATCGAGACCACGCTCGCAGGATTTCGCCGATGATAAAATAGCCTTGGCTAATATTGTGGCCAACCTAACCCAATCGCAACAGACAGCATACAACAGGGAAACTACTAGAGACTTGCCGATTCGAGTACTACAAGCAACCACATGCCGGAAGAGGAAGCTGACTTCGGACACGCGCAACAGTAGCCGTGAATGCCACCGGATGCCTACTACCGTAATGGAAGTGTTGGGGAAAACAGCTTCACCGATCGACGAAAGGCCGAGAATTGTCAAACCCGAGCAGAGCAGCAGAATCAGAGCCAATGGACAGCCAAGCAGCCAGCTACTTTCGCGGACGCAGCGACCATCGGACAGCACAGTGCCCATGATAGCAGGCACTTGATGGAGAGCCAGCGGAGCTGCTGCCCCCGTCACCGCCTACAAACGGGTCAACAGGTTCACCAGGAGCTGCGAGGTGTAAGGCTGAGTAACAACGGTGAGTCTCTTCCATTTTACTATGGCCTCGGATTTGAACGACCCCTCCCCTCCGTGCCAAAAAGTAGTGACATCAAATTGGCTGGAAAATGGATACTCCTGACCTTGGTGACGCTATGTTTGGATGCGACGCGCGCTAACTGCCAGATCTCGAGCCAGGCAAAGATGTTATGATAGTAGACACGTTTTTCAATGCGCTTTCTACCCACAAGCTAGTAAACAAGATATTAGCAGGGCAAGAAATCTTTTAACAAGGAATCGACGCTAGGTCAACTAGTCACCTTTAGCAGAAGCCGATAAGCGCTTGGACGTAGCAAATTGTGGGAATCCGACCAATCTAACCACCACCAAAATAATCAGATGTCCCACCCTAATATTGCCCACACTCGCTAAATTGCTTGCGTTCTAGACTCTTCACGGATAATGGACGAGGCGTTATCATGGGCGTATCGCACAAACGATTCGTAGACCCATGGCGCATAGTCGTTTCGGCCCCATAAAATGGCACTAAGCAACAAAATAGACCGCAAGGCAGAAAGTATCAGAACTATTAAACGCAATCATAACGGCGTGAACTACGTTAAGGCCCGTATTACCGGTCCAAAACCATCTGTTCCGACAGCACATTACTAGACAATAGTCAGTTCAATGACAATTCCATCACAGATGAATTCCTATTGCCTTCCAATTGAAGACCATATAGAAAAGATTTAACTTATTGTTTTTTTTTATATTCTAAGTGACTACCATCGAAAACCTGCAACAGAGCACTCACCAAAAAAAAAAATCATCCGACTGCAGCCGCAGTTTTCAAAGCATGGACGTAAACGCTTTAGGCCCAGAGTAGCGTATACGATAGCAATAGCAAATATTGACGACTTTTTCATCCAACCCTGACATGATTCGAAGGTCTAAAAGACGGGCTAAAAATTGAAAACGCCGCTAGTTTCTTTAATACAGCCAGATACACATTTCTTAAAAGCCATATTGAATGCTTAGGATTTGTCACAACAGATCGAATCGTTTGACCCAACCTAAACAGAATACCCGAGCGCACATATCAACTTCCTCCTCCACCATATGGATCACGCAACTGCGACAGTTTATAGTGCTTTAAATTTCGACAATTCATACCCCAGTTTACCAAGTTATGGCCACACTCGTAGGAAGAAACACGAATACGCTAGACTAGCAAAAGGACAAGGAAATCCGTAAACAGGGCAAGCGTACCTGCAGGCCTTCGATTTGAACTTACAGCACCAGGAAGGAAAACGGATGGCACGTGTTGACCTCCGTACCCGGAACAGCCGCGCCGCTACTAACAAACAACTACCGCTGCATGCCACGGAAAACAAACTTAGTTAGACAATTGGCTACCCGCAGAGTATAACACCTGGAAGTCTAAAAGTTCAAAGCCGATATGCGTCCGAAAATCTCGACAGCAGGCACGTTCCAAAAGATGCAAAATTCGTATTACTCAACCATTCAAAAAAAAATCACAAGTAATTCAAAAACCAAACAGCAAGGGTCATTATCTTCTCTACCCACCCAGCCGCACAATTAGTTTCCTCACCTTTCATCTCTGCACTCCACATATCCGGCACAAAGGTAACACACAGCAATATAACGCATGCATTACTAGTGAGTCTTCACCATCGGGATTCATTTTTCAGCAGTAGCTGTTCATGTCGAACTAAAACATCTGATCATTAATAGCGCCTAGAGCGAAACTTTAGCAGGACACCAACAGGAGAAAAGTCCTCCTTTTTCAAAAAAAAAAGAAAAGTTACCCACACGACCCAAGGTGGAATGATGGTTCAACCAATATCTCTTAAAAGGAACACAAACTTTTCAGTCCATGTTTGACCTTGCCATCAAAACAGACGGAGACAACTGGACAGAACGCCTTGGAGAAATACATCTAGCAATAAACTCCACTATTTGCCGCACTACGGGAGCGTCACCACTAGAGTTAATGATCGGAAAAGCAGCCAGACCCCTAGGACTAATGGCGAGCACCGATATCGAACAGCCAATAGACATAAATCAAACCAGAGAAAGAGCACTCCAAATCACAAAGAAACAAGCAAACTACGACAAAGTCCGCTTCGACAGCACCAAAGCACAATTCGCAAGACACAAAAAGGGAGATTTTGTCCTACTGCAAAACGAAGAGAGAAACCAAACCAATCTAGACCCAAAATTTCGAGGACCATTCAAAATCACTGAAGTGCTAGACAACGAAAGATACAAGCTCAAGGCACCAAACTCAAACCGAACGTACAAGTACGGCCATGACCGCACGCGAAGCATGCCCCAACAACAACCACTTCAAGAGACTGACAAGTAAACAAAAAAAAAGGAACACCGACCACCGCCTCCCCTACCCAACCACCACGCCGACCAACCTCAGCAGGGAGATTCCAAAGTTGTGTACTTTGTTGAGATTCCAAAGTTGTGTACTTTGTTGAGATTCCAAAGTTGTGTACTTTGTTGAGATTCCAAAGTTGTGTACTTTGTTGAGATTCCGAAGTTGTGTACTTCGTTGAGATTCCGAAGTTGTGTACCTTGTCGACAGTCCAAAGTTGTGTACTTTGCCGAAAGTCCAAAGTTGAGTACTTGGCAAGGACAACAGTGGCAACATCGCCTCGAAGAGTAAATGTTGTTACATGGTACCAGACCTCGCATCAGAGTAAATGTTGTTACATTGTACCGGACCTCGCATCAGAGTAAATGTTGTTACATTGTACCGGACCTCGCATCAGAGTAAATGTTGTTACATTGTACCGGACCTCACCCTGAAGAACAAATTTTATGATTTTATTTGGACCTTGCCCTGAAGAGTGTATTTTATAATCTGGCACCATGAAACTTTACTGTCATCAGACATCACTACAAGAAAGTCTATGGATGGTCCTATCAGGAAATTTCGTTCTTTTGTAAGGCTTGGAAGAAATTTGTTAATGTTAGTGTCCAGAAAACACTTTCCAAATTTCCCTGGGATTTCGCCAGGAAGAAAATGAGTTTCCAAAAACTTGCTTTGATGTTAAGAAAGTACATATTTTTCCCTGTTAAATCTGAAAGGCATACATTAAACCTGGATTATCTTAGTTTTTTCCCTCATTACTTTGATAATGTCAATCAACAAAATTGTTCCTTAAGTCAGGATAGCCGAACATACTGCGGTAAACCATCTTTTGTTTACAGACTCTTCACACATTCGATGGATGCTGTGATAAGGAGACGGCCGTGAAGCAACGCCAAACCAGCCTCACCAAGCCGGGCAACAAGACAGCCATAACGGATCCAACAAACCCTTCCGGGATCACAAGGAAACCAACAGAACACCGCCTGAGACAGGCATTTTTGAAGACTCCATTGCAACAACCAACTACCAGCCTGATTTCGGTTGCCATGGTTTCCCGAAATCACTCCACGCGAATACCAGGATGATTCCTTCCTAAGGCCATGGCCATCATTTTTTTTCTTCATTTCTAGCTCCGACAAGTCACACCCGGAGCCCATGAGTGACAGCCAGGGACGGCTGTCTCAGCAGGATGGCCGTGTCGGACCTGAGTATGGGGCTAGTTGCTAGAGGGCGCCACAGATGCAGCGGGCAGCGCCACAGACGCAGCGAGCAGCGCCGCAGCGACATCTACGAGGGGCTACTTAAAGGCGGCGCACAGCACACGGAGGCCTCTTCCTGCTTGACCGCCGAGGCGCCATAACTCCGTTATCTGTCACTGTGTATTGCGAGACTGAGTCTAATAAACCGGATCCTTGTATCCGCTGTGT
This sequence comes from Vandiemenella viatica, assembly GCA_031002005.1. Lineage (NCBI taxonomy): Eukaryota > Metazoa > Arthropoda > Insecta > Orthoptera > Morabidae > Vandiemenella > Vandiemenella viatica. The sequence goes on along the minus strand of CM061919.1, from coordinate 166,342,364 downwards.
TGTCGTAGTTACTCTCCACTGTCCGAGGGATATCCACAGCCTACCTTCGCTGACGAGCCATCTGCCTCTAACCGGGTACTCTATTCAACCCGCCCGATTCCTGATCTTTCCCGGATGGATCCGACATATGTCATGTGTAATGTTTGTATACTGTAACAACTAGGATTTGTAAGGCCGATATGGACGCAGTTATAGGCTGTAAATGTGTGATACATTGCAGAACTTTTTTTTGATTTTCACAGCCATTATTGATGTATATTGATATATGTAATGTTGATTGTGTTGCTCCATTGGGGAAGCTGATTGATGAAATGATTGCTTGCACATGTGTGATACACTGAAGAGCTGTTTATCAGCTGATTCCACATACGTTTTCTCGTTATCTATGTATTTTTTATGATAATGGTATTTTTGTTGTGAAATTTGGTTGTGAGAGCAGAGCTTTCAATGTCTGACGTTTGGAATAGAGAGATAGAATGTATTCGGGGTTACATTAATGTGACCTATGTTGATTTTCATGCATATGGTTGACATTCTTTGGAAAATGTCATGTTCATTGTGTTATTCTGCTGTTGAATTGGTGTTAAGGGAGGGAAAAAAATGTGATGGCTGATATATGTGAATTTTATGTTTAAAAGATATTTGTTGATGTTCGCATTTGTTTCGGTGCTTAGAGAATTTGATGTTGGTAGTGTTTTCCTGTTCTGAATGTTGAGTTTTTCATGCCTAGCGGTCCGACCAGTGTTGTAGTTGGTATATATGCTTTATGCTAATGGATGGTTTGTTGATGTTTCATTATTTGACGATGTTTGTTAGAGAGTTTATGCTGCTAGTGTTGTCCTGTTGTGGATGCAGAGTTGATGTCTGACAGATCAGCGTTGAAAAACTCGTGGATTCCGAGCTATGTACCTCAGTTTGTAGGTTTTCTGTCGGAAGAAGCAATTCCCTCTTAATGTTTTCGTTTGTCTTTGGGGGCTTCTGATTCCTGTGAGAGTTGCGAATGTATTTGAGGTCTGGGAAGACCACAAATAAGTTACAAAAAGCAGAAAAGCTTTCCGTCTCATCAGACCTAAGAGTGAAGAACGTGAAGATGGCTGAAAAGGGTACGCGAATTGCAATTTCGGAACACTATAACACGAATATCATAGACGACTCTTCAAGTCGCCAAGAAACCGTGTCCTCTCCATACATTTTGGGCGAAACGATGGAAGGGGACGGATATACCAAGTCTGGTCCTGAAGGAATGGTTGCCCAACAGAAGGAAGCAGCGAAAAATCCACTGAGCGAAGCCGAAAAATTTGACAGTTTGTTCGCGATGATGACTGAGATAAAGACAGATATAAACTTAATCAAAACGGAAGACGGAGGTTTGTGAAATGCTGAAACGAGAGATGGAAGGCTTTAAGAACACCATATCGGCAGAAATGAGGGAAGTCGAGGTAACAGTGAAAACGTTGCAGGAAGAACAAAACAGATTATCCAGTGCTCTGAATCGCACAAACGAACAGGTGGCGCACACGCAGAAGAGTGCGTCGGAGACAAGCAAGAAAACAGAAACAAAAGCAAACCAACTAGAACTGCGAGTATCTGATGTACAAGCAAGCACTGAAATAGGGATGAATCATATCGGAGGGCAGATCAGTGAGGATTGCAAGAGTATCGCCGAGTGTAAAGCAGTATGCAAAAGTCTCGGTGAGACGCAGAAGAGTTTTTCCAGACAAATAGTAAATGAACTGAATATCCTAGGGGATCAGAAAGAGAATGTCTTACAAGCATGTGCACTAAGATATGTAAAGGCGCCGAAGGCAACGCTTGTAGGAAGTGAACGTATGTACTTGCAGTACATTCATCTCATTCAAACAGCAAAGACATGTTCAGTGATTGGGATTTCTATACTAGACCTGTCAGATGGCCGAAAATCTAAGTGTGTCTTGTATGAACAGATATTTCACGGTAGGGGTCTGCCCGGTGTTCCACTGAATGAAAAAATTTCGGCACAGGTGCCGAAGGTGAAAGGTTTTCACGGACTGCGTTCCATGACGACGCATGTTCAAAAAGCAGCATGCCGCAACATAAGCGTGAAGTATTTTCATTTCAAGGTTGGAAAAATAAGAGTTCAATGTTGTGATTTCGCCTTTATGATGTTGAGAGGGAACGATGGTGTGAAAATCGTTTCGAGACGTTTAAAGTCAACTCATAACCAGCAGATTTATTATGCTTTCTCGATGTAATTGACGCTGATGTGAGTTTGAAGGTACCTAGTTGGTTGTAAATATGGCCCTTAGTTAAGATATAATAGTCTATTCTGTAAACGGTAGTTTTTGTAAGAAAATCGTGTACACACATTCAAGATGAAATACGTGAGTTCCGATGAAGAAATAATGAGAGTTCACGTAAGTTTTGCTGACCCGACTAACTTCGCTACCGCTGTTAAATACTGGGAAAAAAAAATCGGAATATAAAAGTTGGGACAAAGAAGAAGTAATGTCTGGATAGGCTACGAAAACATCCTGTAAAATAATCTCGCTTATAAATAATGCGATTCAAGTGGCGTGGGAAGGAAAACCAAAAGTGTTCATCTACAAGAAAGATAATAATCTAGCGGCCAAATTCAGAATTAAAAATGACGATAAGGTTGTGAACGAAATGTTGCTCGCGGGAGTAACCAATACACATAAGATGGTCTTGTCAATGAACAGAGAACCTCCTTTTTGTCTACGTAGTGTGTCGGAGAGAGGTATGGCGTCAGAAAGGCGCAGATGTGTTATGTGCAGATAGGCTGAAGTGGGAACTGAGTGTCTACAGCTGTCTGCTAATGTGGCAAATAAGTCCACCTCATTAAGCTGGGGAGCTCAATCCCCAGAATAGCCAAAAAGCGGCAGAAGTAGATTGTTGCTTTAATTGAATAAAGAACAGCCTCTCGCAGAAAGGTACATAACGGATGGCGTGATTTACTCACTGGTGCGGCGCAGTATGCCCAACAGTGACCGGTAAACTAAGAACATGAAGTCATCAATTGTTAAAATTCGTGATTATCTTATGTTCCTGAAGTTCTGGTAATTACTCCCATGAAGATGTAAATGAGAAAGGGGAACACCACGGTGAGTTCGAGAAAAACAAGATCGTAAGTTTTAAACATCACCATCTCCATATGAAAGGCCGCATAGATAAGTAAAATGTCCCACCACACGCACTTATATTGTTTCCCAAGTATGTCGGTTCAAAAGGACTGGTGATATACAGTACTGAGGTAGCGTAATGTTAAAACAAGCAAGATTATAGCAGTGACAAAGGGTTAGATAGGGTACTGAGGATTTGGAATGCCAAGAAGAAACAGGAGAAAGTGACTTGTTGCAAATCTGTGAATATCAGCTGGGGCGGATGTCGTCCCTGCCAGCAGGGGGGTCAGCAGTGTTTGTGTGAACTTCTCGGAATAGGGGAACCAGCAGGTAGACTAATCCCCTAGTCTCTTGAGTGGTGCTGGAGCCCGGCAGGTGTGTGTCCTTGACTTTGTTGTGGGTGAACGAACGGGGTGAGATGACTATTTGTTTGTGAAGTGGCAACTACCTTCTCATATTAATGCTTGTTTGAAGTTTGGTCTTTAATACTGTTGTATTGTAAATAGATGAGTCGTGTTAGTGTTAGATTCGAGGTACGTGTACAAATTTTGTGATAGGTGCATCATCTGTCTTTAGAGTAATTGTTTGTATAGCATGGGTTTTGTTGTTTTACGCTTTGTGTATATTAGAAGACAGTGATTAATGTTATTCCCCTGTGGTCTAATGTAATTATGTTCTAAGAAACTGGATCATTAAGTTTAGATTTTATGTGATTATTGATGGCATTGATTGATGTTGCCACCTGTTTTCATCTGAAATTTTATTATATGTGAAGGTGTATGTGAATTATGGAGGGTTATCTTTTATCCTGTCTGAGAGATTTATGTTATGGAAATTTTAAGATCATAATGATTCCTCAGAGCTCCATGTTATCAACTGATATTTTGGAATAGTAGAAAATGCATAGATTATAGGTTAAGAACAATAGATACTGAAAGACTTCAGCTGTGTAGAGGAAGAGTTGTGGAGGGACAACCTCACGTAAAAATGTTCATAGTTTCTTATTTTTGATGGACCTGTAACGCTTAAAGACATTCTATTGTGAATCTATAGTGAGTGCTTATGACACACTATGACAAGTACTGTGAACCATTGTTTTATTTTTATTTTAGTGTTGTATATTTTTTATGTTGTGTGTATAATGTATAATAATAGATTAAGGCTGCACCCTGCTGTTATGTGGATGGTACACTTTGGATGGCTGATGCATTGGGGAGTTTTGCACACGAAGCGAGTTGTATTGTAAACATTTACTGTTTGGCGCCTTTGACGCGTCCTCGCATGACATTTCCGCAGGGGAATTTTGTTTGAAAATGGGTGAAGTTTATAAATATCTTATGAAATTGTAAGTTTGCAAGGTTTTATAGCTTTGTAAATCAAGGGTATTGCTATCAAGAGGGCAGGAACTGAACAGTGAACAAAGTTGCAGAGAAGACTTTATAAGCAAATTTAAATTCCAAGGAATTTAAATTTTGGTGGGTTGTTCGGCAAGCTGTAATAAGTCGCGTTCCCAAAGTGAGGCAATGTGCACGTATCGAGGGAGGGCTATTTTTCGGCGAGCGGAAGCCACGGGCCTGTTCGTCAAGCCACCCGCTGCGCTGTTGACAATAACAGCAGAGACAGCCAACCTACGAACAATAGGGACACGCCACTTGGATATTCTTGTATGCTGTTGCATGGAATGCTGCTCGGAGGTGGAGACACTCTTAGACTGTGTGTGGAACTGAGTGGACGCTGTGGCCGGTCGACCGCCATCCTCTGAGCGTCCGAGGTACGCATCACGTCGCCAGCAGTAACAACACCAGTACACACGGTAAAGTGAATCTAACAGTGCGACATGGTTGCAACATATCATGGCCCGAAAAATACCCTTGAGTAGCTAGAGACTTGTTTGAGAAAGCCAACTGAGCTAGCCATCTGCATATCTAATCACTTGTCAATGTTAATGTCTTTTAACTTGTTTGAACAAATTCAAGTCCTTTGTGAACCCATCTTTTTATGTCTTGTTACCCCTGGGACATGTCATGTAGGAGGTTCAATATTAACATGTTGATAAAAAAAAAAGTTTTAATTGCTGACCCCAACCAGTGTGTCTAACAAGTTTCAAAGTAGAGCCACCCCCACTAAAGAGATTATTACAAGCTTGATCCATATGATTTCGCAGACATTATCGACATCTATTTCACTACATGGGAGGTACTTACTAACAGCTATAAATACGCCACCTCATTGGGAATGCAACCTATCCTTACGGAAAATGTTCATACTATTATTAAAAATTTCGGCGGAACTTATATCCGGTTTTAACCAACTTTCTGTGCCTATTACGATATCAGCATCTGTACTACGAATAACGTTTTCGAGTTCAGGCTGTTTATTACGAACACTTCTGCAGTTAATTACTAGAACTTTTAATGTTCGAGATTCTTTTAAGCTACCCATAACATGCGGTGCTGAAGTTATCTGGGCTGTCCGTAACTGAATTTCCTCCTCAGGGTCATCCTCCCTCAGCCTAAAAAACCCCCCAATGCACACCACACGGCCCCTGCCACTCGTGTAGCAGATTCTCGTTTGTATTGCACCCCTGATCTAACCAAGGGATCCCTACAAGACTCAACACCAGGGCGAAGATCAAGGAATCTGCAGCCATGACTATCATACAAACGCCATAATCACTGGTTCAGCCCCTCAACACGGCTCTGAACCAGAGGGCCACATTCAGTCCTATCAACAATGCTGCAGATAGTTAGCTCAGCAGAGATTTTGTGGCCAGTGGCCACAGAGTTCACCCTTTCCGCAAGTCGCCCGAAGGACGAGCGGATAAGCTCCGACCCTAGGCGGCAGGCACCATTGGTGCCTACATGAGCCAAAATCCGCAGCTGGCTGCACCCCGTCCGTTCAATGGCATCCGGGATGGCCTGTTACACATCTCAGATCAGACCCCCCCCCCCCCCCGAATACACAATGAATGGATACCGGGTTTCATCCCCGACCTATTCGCCATTTCCCTAAGGGGCTCGGTAAAGCGCCTAACGTTGGAGCTACCGACCACTAAAACCCCCTACTGCAGTTGTTCAGACTTTGCGGTCTGTGGGGCTGCCAACGCACAGGCCGACGATTGCAGGACTGAATCAGTTCCAGACAATGCGTCAAACCGCCTGGACAGTAGTACAAGCTCGCCTTCTTGGGAATCAGGCTTGCACGACTGCCCCCGCACGCGGCTTCGATGTCCAGAAAACACACGACAGCCACCACTAGGCGACGGCCGCAGAGATTCCAACGTCTTGGCCTGGACTGCAGGTACAATGACTGGTATGGGAAACCTGCGAGCCACTCAGCTTCTACAGGGTCACCAATACCGCATCTACTGCACTCACTTGCGGCAGCTTCCAGCTGTGTAACTCTAGCTAACAAAGCTGCAAGCTGGGTGCGCAGATCAGTCACCTCAGCCTGCACACAACAACCACAGTCCCTACACATACTACCTTACAGAAAGAAAATCTAAGGAGTACACAAAAAACGGACTTACTATGCGTTCTCAATAGGAGGCCTTTTGGCAATAACCAAATATACAAAGACGAAGCTTAAGCTAACTGCGCACTTTAAATTAACACTGGAGGTACTACTTCACATAACGGTTGCTGGAGATCAACTAGCTGCTACTCTGCGACGACAGAAATTATTCAAAGATAAAATCTAACTACAACACTTTGAGTAAAATATACAGAACTGGTAGCACCTGACTCGACAGTTGCTGGAGATCAACTAGCTGCTACTCTGCGACGACAGAAATTATTCAAAGATAAAATCTAACTACAGCACTATAAATATACAGAAATGGCGGCACTTGACGATTGCTGGAGATCGTTTGTTGCTTGATGACTACACTCTCACGCCTAACACTGGCCCGACCTACAACATGCCTGCTCAACTTACTTTTACTGACTGGCCATAAAGGGCTCTATTTATAACTGCATCATAGAATGAGAAAAATCCCCAGTTCTCATGACATCATCCAAAACTTCGAGGTATCCAAACCGTTCCAAACGATTTGAAATTTTAACACTAGATAGCTTATTTCCAAAATGTTAAAATGTATCCTAGTGAAAATTCTTGCATATTTTAGCCATAAAAAATTATTTTCATTAGATTTCATCAAACTTTCATGTCCAAAATCTTTTAATTACTAAGTCGAAATAACTTCTAAACTATTCTATAGGACTCTCTCTTTCATTAAATGTATAAATTATCCCTGTAACAATTTTCTAACTGTGTGAAATTCCAAAAGTTTAAACAAGGTATTTTTCTAAAATCTGTATCTCCTAAACCATTGAATCTACCGGTCTGTAACTTGTTTTAACCAATTCTACGTAACTTTATCTATAACGTGTTTTAATGTGCAGATGCTATCTGCTTTACTTGATTTATTATTGATTTCCAAAAGAAATGCTTAGTTTGCACCAAAATCTAACGAAACTATGAAAAATTCTTGTTTCAAACTATTGTATGGATCCTAACGAGACTTACTGCAAAATGTTCAGACGGAAATGTACTTATTTTGAATATAGTATCTTCTGCTGAATTTGTTTATTTTCTTCAAACAGGTCATGTTTACATCCATCACGTGTAATTAATTTCCTAAAAATGCTTCATAACCAACCTTTAAAATTTAGTTACTTCTGTCAAAATTTAATATGATGTGTAATGAAAAATCACACTTCTTAAGTTACAAATCTCATTTTGCTAGTTAGTGTCTGAAATATCTCTGAAAATGAATGCAACAGTTTCTTTTTTGAAATAATTTGAATCCCATTATATAAAAATGTTAATACTACATTTTGACTTCATATGACTGTTTATTCTGAAATATCACTTAAAATACTTCAGTAAACAACTATAGACCTGATCTGCAATGTTATTGAGTTGAGCTCGATGCTCTATAAACAAATTTGGTTATGAAATCACAAAATTTTAGGTTACTCTATATTTAGGACACACTATATTTCCTCATGAGAGAATGGTTCAGAGAGAAAATGGTTATTCCAGTAGTTAAACAATGTATACTTCAGTTGCAAAATACCATTGGGACAACCTTCAAAACAGCATACCAAAAATTTTAAAATTTTAAAATAACTTTACACCTTGCTTAGAAGAAAATAAATCTATATGGACAATATTTTATATTACTATTGTTGAAATTTTTACATTAATCAGCTATTTTTGGAGTCTGCGCCAGCTGTCACATCAAGAGGAACAAATTACTGCACTTTAATTGTTGTTCGAGGCAACACGGGAGTTTGAATGAAAATTACAAATATTTTACAGCGTGTAGTGAGGCAGATATTGTTTTTATAGGAGACAGTTTAGGGGAACAAACTAGACGGTATTTTAATCTTGGCCTTGTTGGAGGTCGAGCCATATCTCTGGTGTTACATTGTCATTGGGTAGGCTGTATCACATGGTAAATGCTTTAGAGTTAGTATAATATAGGTGTATCATCTGTATGTTTCAGTTTTGTTGAAACATGTTTTAGCAATAATCATAGGTAAGTAGTAACGTGATTTTTTTTTATGTAATATTGTCATTCCTCACTGTTGTCATTTTTTGTTTTTCTTGCTTTGGCTAACACAGACTCCAAAAATAACTAAATACTGTAAAAATTTCAATAACTGTAATGTAAAATTTTGCCCCTTTAGATTTATTTTCTTCTAAGCAAGGTATAAAGTTATTTTAAAAATTTTAGTGTGTGTTTTTAATTTTTGAATCAATTATCTTATTATTAAATTATTAGTGGTATTACTGTTTGAGTTGTTGGAATCTGACTCGAAGTTTGGGCAAACCACTTAGTCGATGGAGGTCATGTCCTCGTGTCCCTTGGTAGGTGATGAGCGAATCTGATGGCTCTATTCTGGATCGTTTGTAGTAGCTGAAGGTATGCGTGCTTCGTGTTGCCCCACACAACCGTAGCGTGCTCCAATATTGGTCTAACTAGGGCGGTGTATAGGCGGATCCCTAGGTCCGGTCTTAGTTTAGATGTTGGATTTAGAACTGGGTATAGTGAACTTAGTCTCCCATATGCTTTGGCACGAACGTTGGTGACGTGAGGTTTCCAGGTCATTCCCCTATCAAGTTTGACACCGAGGAAAGTTGCCATCCTCGTCCAGGTTGTGTGTTCGCCGAAGAGCACTAAAGGAGGTAAGTGAGGAACTTTCTTCCTGGTTATGACAATTGCCTGGCTTTTGGAAGCGTTGTAGGCAAGCTTCCATTTAGTGCCCCATTGCTGGATGTTGTCGCAGGCCTGTTGTAGCCTTCTGCGTAAGAGGTGAACATTCAGGCTCTTTGTATAATAGGCGGTGTCATCAGCATATAGCGCTTTCTATACGCGAACTGTGGATGGAGTATCCGCTGTGTACAAGCTGTACAGGACTGGGCCAATAACTGACCCTTGTGGGACCCCCGCGGAGATGTTCTTTATTGCTGAGATGCCGCCGTCCATCACAACTCAGAAAGTCCTTCCCTCAAGGTAGTTTTTCAGAAGCTTAACATGTGAGAGTAGTATTCCCTGTGTGAGTAACTTGTAAATGAGGCCCTGATGCCAGACGGGATCAAAAGCCCGGCTCACATCAAGCAGTACTGCGCCGAAGTATTCCCGACGTTCGAAGGCAGAGAAGGCCTCTTCTGTGAGACGGAGCAGTTGTTGAGGTGTTGAATGATGTCTGCGAAAACTGAACTGTTCGTCAGGCAACAGCCCCTCACTGTCGATGACGGCGCGTAGTATCTTGAGGCAGAGTCGCTCAAAAACTTTTGAAAGAGTCGGCAGAAGACTAATTGGCCTGTAGGACTTGGGGGATCTTCTGTCCTTGCCCGCCTTCGGAATGGGTATGATGTCAGCATGCTTCCAAGTAGATGGATATTCGCCCTTTTGGAAAATTTCATTGAAGGCGTCTGTTATAAACTGAACGGCGATTGAGGGCAGTTGCCGAAGGATACCTCTGCCGATGCCATCGTGTCCTGCAGCTCTCTTTACTATGAGGCTCGAGAGCATTGACGCAACCTCTTGTATAGTTATCTCGTCAATGCGATCCTCTTCTGGGGTGACTGCTTCGAGGAATCGCCGCAGTCTTTCTTCCACCAGACGAATATGGTCGTTGTCTTTAGGATCATTGACTGGCTGAAAATTTGCCTCGGAATTTACGGCCAGAGCTTCTGCCTTTTCTTCAGGCTCACAGACGTAGTTATTTCCCACCACCAGGGGCGGGATTTTATGCCTCCTCCGGAGTTGGGCCTTGACCCATCCTCTACGTCCAAGGTGGAGATGAAGTTGGACCATTCCGAGATCTTGTGCTTGTCCACTTCAGCCTTAATTTCTCTCTGCATGCGATTTATTATTCTCTTAGTGGCTGCATCACGTGTGAGGTGCCACTCCCTAGTCAATTGATTTTTGACAATAATAGCCTCTCTGATTTGCGGAGGGAGTTGCCTCAAGCGGATCTGCTGTTTGCGTCTCGGCCGGGTGGCCGCATCTGCAGCCTCACTGATCCAATCCGCCAAGTTGGCCATAGCGGTTATAACAAGGCTATATTATTCTATTCAACCTTACCAGGCAAGCCATGTTATAAACTGCCGATCATTCCTTTTTATTTAATTCGGCAGTTGTTGCATATTAATGTAATGCATTAAAGTGAAATTAATATTTGCTAAACCAAGAAAAACCACACATATATAGAACACCATCAACATGAGACATTTATTCAAACTCATATATCCAAAAAAAATAACACAACCTCTCGTAAACTAACACACTCCTTGCTTGCTTTTTTCTTAATGCGATTACCTCTCTCATACCAGAGACAATATTACTTATATTATTCTTTGGTCAGCGGGCGCTGACCAAAGATAATTGTCACTTAATGTCAACACTTATAATCCAGTCTTAGCGTATATGCCACACCTGCCCCCACTTCGAGGCAGATTAATAAATTTAGCACAATTTTTAATTTGCCGAGAAGTTATTGAACTACACAATGGATGACAACATTTTCTCCTTGAATACAATGTCCAACAGTTCTTCTCAAATTTAGTTTGCAATGGCCTTACTTTTTCCACATTATGCTAATAATTTCGATTCAAAATCCAAAGTATTTTTACAGTCTACATCAGTTCACTATTTAAATTTTTGCTTGTCACTAAATCTGGCATAGCGTCCAATTCTATTATTGTTCGTTCGCCATGACACGTACACTCAGTTCAGATTAAACATGCTCAAATTTCAATCTTAACCATTACATTTATCATGCTACTTTTTTCATCACAACAAGGCGTTAACAATAACATTACATATTACTATGAACCATTGGATTGCTTTTCATGTTTCTTTTATGATACTATTCTGTTTTAAGATCAATACAATATTACTTTGACAATTACTTAACATTTTATCTTTTCAGTCCTTTGTTCTATACAATTTTAAATCGATCACATTTCTTAATCCTAATATTTTATTAGATTTGGCATAAGCAAGCAAATAGGCGCTCGCATTTGGCTTAACAACAATCTTAAAAGGTCCGTGATATATTTTAAAGAATTTTTTAATCTCTGCATTTATTTCGCAAGAATTTTGTCTAATTTTCACCAAAAACATATCTCCCAAATCGAATTGATGATGGAAATACTTGCCCCCGATAAGCTTCTTGCATACACGTAGTTCTACCGTAGCTTTTTCGTCCGCCTCTTCCAATTCCTTTCTGCCACTTTTATATATTCTTCCAGCCCTTCATGTAATTTCTTTCTTGTTTTCCAGTTTTCCTTTTCATGAGACCATTCAACTACTTCTCTTGTACTTATATCAGGTGGGTACTCTTTTCTCAAATAATTTGAAGTAATTCGGTGTCGGCCGTCATCGATTGTGTCCTGCAACAATACTTCCATCGATCCCTTCTCATCTTTCCTGTCAAAAGAAACATATGTAGCGGCTTCTGTATTACCGTGCCGGAAAAATACATTCGTTCTTTTATTGCTACCTGTACCTGGTACAATATTCTTTTCTTCGGTTCCCATCTGCAATACATTTTCATCTTTTTCTTCGTCATAACTCCTTATAAAAAACATTCTTATTTCACTTTCATCATTTTCTTCATATTCATTCTCACTACTTCTGCATTCGTACTCTTCTCCATAGATGCTAGGAATATTTTCAATTTCTTCACTTTCGTTAATACTTAACGGTAGCTCGCTATCATTATCTGCTAATTCTTCTTCCTCGAATGTCTCTTTTAACGACTCTTTTCGTGCTTCTGCTATACTCATTTTTTCTTCAACAGCTTCTACATAACTTCGTACTTGGCCTTCCAAAATTTCTTCCATTTTATTTTCCACATTTTTCTGACTTTCTTCTATTTTTTTATTTAATGACACTTCTACTGTTTCAACAATAGTTTTCTCCTTTTCTTCCATATAGTGATCCATTAAAACAACGACATCTTGCTCCATAACTTTCTTGATTTCAATGGTATCTTCCCTCATTGTTTTCAGTTCTTTTTCTGACTCCTTCTCCACCATCAAATTTCTTCCAGACACACTTACTATCAATTCTTCTGTCCTTTTAATATTCTGATTAATACTATCCGTAATCCTTTTCTCAGATTCTTGACTACTTTGTATAACTTGCGTGATTTTTTCATTAATTATTCCGATGTCTTGTCTGGTTTTTTCTTGGCTCTCTTCAAATCTTCGGATGTCTTGTCTGGTTTTTTCTTGGCTCTCTTCAAATCTTCAGATGTCTTGTCTGGTTTTTTCTTGGCTCTGTTCAAATCCTTGTCTGGTTTTTTCTTGGCTCTGTTCAAATGTTCGGATGGCATTTAATATCAATTCAAGGTCCATACTCTTTAGGTCTGTACTCTTTTCGGCACTCATTCTAGCAAATTTCATACAATTATTATATATAATACATATATTACAAGCAACAACAAAAGTTTTACTACTCAGGAGAGCCAATCCCCACAGCAAAAATCACTGCTTCATATTTAACTTCTTTACTATACACTACTCACTCCTTATCAAAATAATAAATGATTTACTACTGAAGAAAGACATTCTCAATAACAATCACTGCTTCAGTTTCAAGTTCTTTACTGTACGTTATTCACTCAGTGTTCAAATTTTAATTACTTTTCTTTTCTTTTTTCTTTATATGACTGATGATTACTGCCACCTCAGAACTTATAAATGGAATGTTCTCTACTTGCCGTGCTGCGTAGAATGAAAATCTGGAACTCACCGCTGCCACTGCGTCATCAGAAGATTCCAATCGTTTAGGGTGCTATTCTCATTAGTAGTACACCCATAAATTCTGGTCCAGGGTCGCCAAATATAACAAGGCTATATTATTCTATTCAACCTTACCAGGCAAGCCATGTTATAAACTGCCGATCATTCCTTTTATTTAATTCGGCAGTTGTTGCATATTAATGTAATGCATTAAAGTGAAATTAATATTTGCTAAACCAAGAAAAACCACACATATATAGAACACCATCAACATGAGACATTTATTCAAACTCATATATCCAAAAAAAAATAACACAACCTCTCGTAAACTTAACACACTCCTTGCTTGCTTTTTTCTTAATGCGATTACCTCTCTCATACCAGAGACAATATTACTTATATTATTCTTTGGTCAGCGGGCGCTGCCAAAGATAATTGTCACTTAATGTCAACACTTATAATCCAGTCTTAGCGTATATGCCACACGGTGGAAGGGCCGGATACAGCCGGTGGCGGTGCCTCTTCTATGCGCTGAGGGAGGAGATCTTTGAAAGAGTACCAGTCTATGTAGTTGAGATTCCTGCGTAGTTTGTCGGCTCGTGGAGTGACGTCTGCAGCCATGTAGAACAAAACAGGAATATGGCCTGACGATAAGGCAGTTTTTGTGACTACAGCTATGTTATGTTGCAATCCACTCGTGATTGCAATGTCCAAGACATCAGGCAGTCCGCGTCCATAAATAGTGGGTTCAGTTGGACCCCAGGTAACGGCATCGTTGTTTTCGATAACTCGCAGGAGCTTCCGGCCGTTCGTGTTGGTGACGCGAGAGTTCCAAACAGCATGCTTTGCATTAAGATCTCCCGTAATGAAAACATTACTGCGCAGACGAAGGAGGGCCGAGAAGTCCGCTTCATGTAGGAGGCCTCCTGGAGGTCTGTAAGCTGCCACAAATAGTACTCTCCCTCGAGAAGTCTCAACAGCGACACCAGTAGCTTCAATGGTCTCCAAAGGTGGCAAATTTATCGTGTTCTTGACGTATACAGCGGTACCACCTCCCGCTGTAGGTCGATCATGCCTGTAACAAGAGTAGTTGGGAGCAGCGGCTTTCACCCCCGTCTTGAGGTGCGTTTCATTTACGAGGCAGACATCTATCCCCTTGTCGCGTAGAAATTCTTTAAACTCGCCCAATTGTCGCCAGAGGCCGTTGGTATTCCATGAGCATATGGTGAGATCCTCAATGGTGTTAGCCATGATGTTCCATGTTTGCTTGTTGGACGGCAATTACTGCCAACTTGACTGCCTCAGCGGTTTGTTTTGGTAGGTCAGAGATTTGCTTGTGGAAATCTTGGACGAGAGTGGTGACCGTCTGTAGCAAAGACAGCACCATGTTCATGAGCACCGCATTGTCGGACTGAGGGTTGTCCTTATTAGGAGGACGGAAATTCTGCTCGTCCGCTTTCTTGCTCGTATTTGAGGTTTCCATAGTTTGGGTGGAAGAGCGGTTATTGTGGTTATCCCTCTGATCCTTCCTTGCATTAATTAAGTTACGTGGTAGGTTTGTAGAAGCCTCAGCGTAAGTGGTTCCTTGAGTGGATTCCGGGGTTGTATGATCCTGGTTCGTCTTTTTATTGGTAGAGTCGGTTGCTTCATCCCCCTTTTTCTTCTTCTATTGCTTCTTCTGGAGCATCATTGCGATGTAGGAAGCGTTGTTAGCTTTCTGTTTCTCATTGAATTTGCTAAAGGCTTGGCATTTGCGATAACTTGCAACGTGCTCTCCGCCACAGTTAGCGCATTTTGGGGGAGTTTCGCCTTTTTTAAGGGCGCATTCTCTAGTAGTGTGTTCACCAGCACACTTTACACATTTTGGTGGCATAACACAGAGGCGGAAAACATGACCCACACCTTGGCAATTGAAACAGTGAGGTGGCCCTCGAGTGCTTCGTAGTTTTTCTGTTGTTACTTTAACAGAGCAGAGTGAAGTCATCTTATAAATTGCTCTGTTGTCCATATTGTCAGAGAGGACCACCAAGAACAGTGGGATCTCTTGTCCAGTTTTAGGAGAGCGCAGTCTGACTACTGTTCTCCAGCTCTTCTTTAATATATTCTGGGGAGAAGTTAAATGGTAATCCTCTGATGACCACCTTAATGTTTTTATCCGCTCCTGTTGGAAATGTATAGAAGGGGATTTAGTGTGTTGACGCATAGGCGAGATAGCCTGATGGTCAGCCTTAGTCTTGGGTAGAAGTTTGTAGAGGTCGCGACCGGCAGGCCTCACTCCGCACTCATTCTTGCATATCTTCTTTAAGATGGTGTACAGATTTCTGTAGTCATCCTTGTACGAAACCATAATCGGGGCCGGTTTAGGTTACCTGGTGGCTGTTTCGGGAGCACCGTCCATAGCTGGCCCGTCAGCAGTGAGCAGGGGCGCAAACGAGTTGCTTGTGCTAGCCGGACTTGTAGTTGTAGCTGTTTTGATGTTCAATTGAGCCACTGGGGCTGGTCGGCGCAGTTTGCCCCAGCCTTCTTCATCCTCAGTTGTCCTCGATCTGTTGCCCTTGGGTGGTGGGGGAGGCATCTTGGTCCTCGTCTTGACGGTGAGTTTTGCTGTCCTTTTGGTTTGCCTGACTTCCTCCTTGTCATTGCCGAGGTTGTCCGCGCCCCTCTTGCGCGAGGAGGGCCTCTTCATAATCCATCACCGAATAGCTGCAGTGAACATCAGGTAGGGCGGTGAAATTAGGAGCTGTAGCAGCACCATGCACAGGTCCCTCTAGTATGGCGATTTCCGAAGAGTGGTCTCCGTCGGTAGGCCTTGCAATGCTTCCCGCAGAAGACAAGTCTCTGTCGGTAGGCATGACGACGCCTTCTGTAGTAGACATAGGAACGGGAGTGTTATTCTGACCCCGTGTTATCACCGCAGGGTTCCTGGGGTCAGACACAACCCTAGCGCTCTCACCAGGGGGTTCCACTCCGCTCGGGAGTGGGCCGTGTGGTTGTAAGTCCCTATCGCCTCGGAATGGGAGGGCAAAGGATCCCCAAAGAAGAACAAGCAAGCAATTCAGCTTACCTTCACCTTCGCTAAGCGAGATAGAATTAGCATACACGAATCACAGAGAAGCGTACATGCGTAGACCAATACTAGCTCACTGTGTGGGTTGAGTTCGCGCTGAGGCAGCTCCTAGCTTTCCCCTTTTATAGTCTTGCCTTCGAAACGTCTCATTAGTCTTTAAATTTGAATGAATCTTTCCCAAAATTAGACATCTAAACCAAATTATATCTAATATTTTTTGGTTATGACATATTTCCTCAAAGTCCTATTCGTTTACCAGTTACTGATTATTTTAGTTGACGGGTTCCTTTTATTCCTGAAATGCTTAATCTTTCGCACAGTTTTAGTATTCAGAAAATTACTTTTCGCTTCTAGTTTCGTTTAGTGCACTTTTTAAGCTGTATTTATTTTTCTTTAGAAGTTATTCCAGCCAATGAGTGTCTACGCCCCAGATTTATCATGTTATCTGTACTTATTATATTTCAAAATTCAAGACCTTTCTATTTTTATTGTTAAGGTCATTAGAGGAGGGATGGGACTTGGGACAAAGAACGGGAATGAATTTGGCCATGGCCTTTTTGAAGGAAGCATCCCGGCATTCACCTGGATTGATTTGGGGAAACCATGTAAAAGCCAAATCTGGATGCCCGGAGGGGGATTCGAACCGCAGTTCCTCGAATGCGAGGCCAGAGCGTTAACCGTTCACCCACCACGCTCGGTGAATACATTTCTAATTTATCCATGATTTTAAATTAGGTTTTCGCTTTTCTTACTGAAATTTCATACTCTTGCTTTTGCTTAGTATCCCCTCTTCTAGATCTCTCTAGTTTAAGATCATTTAGAATTGCTCTATTATGCAACAATTGAAATCGTCCTTTTCCAGATATAACCTACTGTAAACAGTAGCAGGGTGATCTGGACAGGATATCTAGTTTGGTTGGTAAACATGGGATGAAGATAAATGCAAAGAAGGTTCAGGTTATTAGATACACAAATAAAAAACAAAACGTTGATTATGATTATAAAGTGGGGAAAGAATTGCTAGTTGAAGACTCGAAATGTAAATATCTTGGCATTACATTTGATAACAAACTTAACTGGGCAGGACACATTGGAGAGGTGGTAGGAAAAGGTTTCAAAATTCTGCACTTGTTGGAGAGAGTGATGAGAGGATGTACGAGAGAAGTAAAGGAATTGGGTTACAAAACTTTGGTCAGACCATTGTTTAAATATGGTAGTGTAGTATGGGCTCCACAATATTGGTATCAAATACAGGAGTTGGAGAGGGTGCAAAAAAGGGCTGCTAGATTTGTTTCCGGAAATTATCGCAGAATGAAATCAGTAACACATATGATAAAAGAGCTGGGTTGGGACTCATTGGAAGACAGGAGGGTGAAGAGGGTCATGGCAGTGTACAAGGCGTATACTGGTGATGACGGATGGAAAGATATGGGTGTAGGTATGAAAAGTAGTGCATGGAATGGAAAAGATGACCATGACCACAAGCTGGCACTGGATTTCAGACAGAAGGGTGTAGGAAGATTCTATTTTTTAGGTAAGGGTGTCAGGGACTGGAATAAGTTGCCAAGAGAAATGATGAATATTTTACCAAAAATGTTGAAAGAATTTAAAGTTAAAATTTGTAGAGAGAAAATGTAGACGGGTGCAGGAAATGGGGCAGATGGGTGTTTAGACAAATTGCCACCAAAGTGTGTGCTCTATTGAAATTTAATTAAATTAAACAAAAAATTTATCGGCCCCTGTAAAACGGTATCAACTACATCCGACAAAGTTTGTTTGAAATTTTCAGTGGTGTACTAAGAAGATTTGACATAAACATCAAGATGTGTAGGAGGCTCTATATACAGACAGTGCTTCTAAATTTAGAGCACATATTGGTCTTCAGTCGTCGGTTAAAGCTACCGAAGTAAGTGCAATTCATGTGTATTGCATCAGTCGCTCGTTAAATCAGGTTATTCTAGATACAATGAAAAAAGTAAATCTAATAAGAGAAATTTTACTATTAGTAAGAGAGCGTCTTGTATTTCTACGTAGTTCACCGAAACTCCAAACTTGTTTTGAATCACTGCAAGTGGCTGGCGATGTTCAAAACCTTTCTCTGCGGCCATTTTGTCCAACAGGGTAGTGTTGTGTATCTTCCGTCAAAACTATTCAACTAGTTTAGTGCTATGTTTTCTGAACGAAGCAAAATATGAGAAACATGATGCCGACGCAAAAGCAAAATGTTTTTTTACAGTCATCAGCCTTTTGAATCTCTTTTTATCAACGAATTTCTAAAAGAAATTCTCAATGGTTTCGAAGTTCCAAATGCAATTTTACAAATGATTTCTTTGCTTCTGCAAAAAGCTGTAGATTATATCTGCGAAGCACATTATATCGTTATAAAGAACTGACAAACAATTTCAAAGCCTTTGGAAATCAACTCTTGATCAAGCTCTTATCTTGAATGATCTACAAATTAACATCAACTCTAAAAATAAGTAGGATACACAAAAAGATAGATGATTCATCAAGTGAACCGCCCCAGTTTTCCTCTCCAGCTGACTTTTGTCAAAAAAAATTATTTTGAAGCTTTAGATACGTCGTAGGATGCTATGACACATTTGAGTAACGTGGATCTGGTTTTTTTTTATATATATATACAGAGAAAAACGATACAAACAATATTTATGTGAAAGAGTTCTACAGAGATTACTTTCATGTCGATCGTTTGATTCTTCATCGTAACTTGCTTTTAGATATTGCACGAACAAATACAGGGTGATTCAAAATGATTGTCGGGGTTTCATGAATTTTTTTACCGGCTGTGTACGAAACATACAAGTATTATCTTTACATGAATGAATAGACAAACTCTGAAAGTTTTGTTTTGTTATTATTATTATTATATTTTATGGCTTTAGCCAAAGGGTAATACAGCCAATAACCTTATACAATATATTCGAATGGATTTTAAATTACACCTTTAGTACATTTAACATACAGGGAAATTATCTTGACCGATTTCTTGCTCGGAACTGAGAGGTATTGCATCAGAGAAGTTATATCAGTTATATTCAGACCATCTTCTAGCAGTTGTTTTCTCGCTGATTGATGTTGCTTGCAGCTCAGCATGAAGTGATAAATATCCTCTACAGAATCACACGATAGGCACATCGGCGAATCCACCAACCACATGACGTATTTTTTGTCACGTAATAAAGTGTGACCTGTCCTAAGTCTGTTCATTAAAGTAATTTCTCTCCTGTTCAGTTGTAGCTGAGCGTACCATGGCTTGCTTACTATGTTGTTGCAGATGGCTCGATACCAAAGACCCTTTCCCTGGCAGTCGGCAAGCCATCTTTTCTCCCATTCAGTCTTCACAATGTTGGTAACAATGGCCTTGAAGTCTGTGTAGGGTACCGAAACTTTTTCTGTTTCTGCAGCAGTAAGGCGGTGACGTGCTGTTCTATCTGCTGCCTCATTTCCCGACACACCAACATTGCTCGGTACCCACTGGAACTGCACTTGTATTCCTTCTACCGATAACTTCTGAAGTTCCCTGGCTATGTCATAGACTAAATGGTTCCGGCATCTTCCTTTTGATACTTCCATTATTGCCTGTAGGGCACTTCTAGAATCTGTAAAGATCACTATATTTGACTGAGCTGTCGAATGAATGTATTGCAGCGCTTTTAGAATGACATAAAGCTCTGATGAGAACGTCGAAAACTGGCTTGGCAACCTGTAGACTTCCTGAACGCAGCGACCAGGGTCTACAAATGCAGCAGCGGAAGCCTTTCCTTTTTCCTTTGAGCCGTCTGTAAATATTTTGTGCCACATCTTCCATCTCGAGTTCAGTGCTTCTAGTGTGAGGCCCTTCAGTTCCTCCTCACTGTGATCTTTTTTCACTAATCAGTCTGTCATAAGGTAAATGTGGACTAGAGGGGATAGATCTGACCGTTGCCATAGTTCTTCCTCACTGTAGAAGTCATTGATATCTGAACTGTAGATGGCCCACTGAGCTGTTGTTTGAAAGAAATTCACAAGTGGAGGTTTTTTCGATACTTAGATAGGTTCCAAGAATGTTCATGAGCAAGAAGCTGCACTTTTCTTATTGGTGGATGTCATTTGGTGGAACAAACTCTTATCCAAAATTTCATTCCCACTTTCTTTTTTCTTAGGACTAATGGAAGAGTTGCTGTTTCTACCTCCATCGCAGCAACGGGAGTGGTTTTAAGAAAACCGCCTACCACCCTTAAAGCTGCCGATTGGATGATGTCTAACTTTCTGAGGGTAGAAATTGACGCAGTTTCGTCGAGAAATCCCCCATATTCGAGTCTGCTCCTCAATAAGCTATAATAAATGTTTCTCAGGATTCTGGGATCCGTGCCCCAGCTCAGAGCTGCTAGGTCCTTGAGGATATTTATTCGCTGTATGGATTATTGTTTTAGTTCTGCTATATGTCTTCACCATGAGAGTTTAGTGTCTATCCACATCCCCAGAAACTTTACTTCGGAGACTACTTCCATAGTATATCCACCTATTGTAATTTTAAAGTCATTATTCTGAAATTGTCTTTGTGAGAATACACATAACTTACTTTTATCTACCGAAAGCTCTAGGACTCTATCTTTCAGACAGATTTGTACTTCATTTACCTGAGTTTCAAGAAAATTATTTGCTTTTTGTTTGTCAGGATGAGAAACATAGACCACAAAATCATCAGCGTATTGAAGATAGGTTACAAATCCACTCAGGCTATTGCAAACTTTCAAAGTATAAATGTCAAATAGAATAGGACTCATTGGGTCTCCCTGAGGCAAACCTTGGAATACATGTCGACTGTAGCAGTCACCATATAAAGTAGAGATAATGTGTACTCTGTGCGCCAGGTAATGAAAACACCATGATGAAAGTTTTTTTAGAGTGTCCTATATTTTCCATTATTTCCCTAAGTATGTTTATCTGCACATTATTGTAGGCTTCCTTGATGTCAAGAAAAGCGGCAAGAAGGAAGTTTCTCCTACGTCCGTAATTAAGGTACTTAAATTGTCCATGGTGCTATACCCTTTGCGGAATCCCATCGTTCTATCACTAAGCAACCTATGATGTTCCATATGCCATTCAATTCTGTTTTTTATCATCGCACTCATCAGCTTTGCCAAACACTGTAGAAGAGATAAAGGGCGGTAGGAGGAAACTTTATTTTTGTACTTGTTAGGTTTTGCCACAGGTATAATTATAACATTTCTCCACTGTACTGGGACAAACGTAGCTGCCAGCATGTCATTGTACAGTTGTAGGAGCACCTTTTTCGCATTTTGCGGCAGGTTGTAAATCATTGAGTAAGTGATCTTGTCCATTCCTGGTGCAGTGTCTTCCTTCTTCAAGGAAGAGATCCATTCTGACATAAGAAAGGGTGGTTCCCCCAATCTGATGGAATTAGCATTAGAATCGTTTCCTGATTCAGGTTCCGTATTTAATGGGACGAACAGAGGCGCAGTCTTGCTTAGAAATAGTTCCTCTGCTTCATTATCAGTATTGACACAGTTAGCAACCGTCCTGTCGCCCTTGTACCAACGTATTTTCCTCCACATCTCTTAGGAAGAGATACCATACGAAATGCTAGAGAAAAATTTTTCCAGCCTTCTCGTTTTGACCGTCGAATAATTGCTCTTGCCCCAGCTGACCTTCGTTTGAGCAATATAAAGTTTTCTAAGGTTGAGTCGTGTCTATATGTTTTAATAGCTAGGCGTCTCAAAGCGACGGCTCTGGAACATTCGCTATTCCGCCAAGGTTTTCTGCTGTCAGGTTTCTTTATTCCGAAGTTGGCCATTCGTATACACTCTTCTGCACTCCTGACTATAACATCCTCAAATTCGTTGTAACGGACCTGCAAGCCAGTTGAGGATTCGGAATTCTGACCCAGCCGCATGTTGACTTTTTCTTGATATAGTTTCCAGTTCGCTTTCTTGCAATTCCAGCGTCTCATTTGAGTGTTAAAGTTTTGCAGTAATGACGTGTCAATAGTTGTTTTAAGAACGAAGTGATCGTTACCTAGAGTATCTTTTAAGATTTCCCACCTCGATCTCAGCAACAGATTAGCTGATATGATTGAGATATCGGGGGAAGAGTGCTTCTGATATGGAGCACCGAGTATTGTTCCCTGTTGATTATTGAGCACTGATAATGTGGATGATGTGATAGCTTAAGCCAGCTCTTCTCCCTGCTTATTTGCTTGAAAATCATGGCACAATGGATGATGAGCATTAAAGTCTCCTCCCACAAAGCTATTAGGTGGAAGTTGATTAAATATCGCAGTCCAATTTTCTTCACTCATGTTAATTTGAGGCGGCTTGTAGATGACATTAATTGTATTGATGTTGCTTCCTAGTCTAATATTCACAGAAAAAATTTCTAGTTCACTTATTGTTGCAAAAATATTTCTAATACAACTGCTTATGCCCTTCCTGACCAAAATGGCCACTCCTCCGTATCCATTCTCTCTGTCATTCCTGTATATGCTGAAATTCCTGTGAGTGAGGATGGAGATTGACGAAGCCACGTTTCGGTAATCAGCACCACATCAACTTTATGTTCTTCCATTATCCTTTGGAGATCATTCCACTTATAGTAGAGACTTCTAGCATTCCACTGTAGAATGATCATTTGTTTCTTCCTAGCCATTCTCAGTTGTTGTACAAAGCGTCTCCATGGTAGGCCCAACTAGGCTCATCTCACATATTTCCTGCAGTATGCTGTTAGTGGATACTTCATGTATTTTTTTTAGCACTGTTGCTGACAGCTTTCCTTTCATATGTTGAGATATAACTTTGAGCACTGTTTTCACGATAACACCGATAACTTCCTCGTTAATTACTGTGCTGTCTGTTCCTTCTGTTTGAACCTCACAAGACATTTTGTCACTGGAGATTTTATTCTCTTGTATTGCTCACCGCTTGTAGAAGGTATTTTTTCCCTGGTGACTGTGCTGAAAGTTTTCCTCTGTAATGGAGGAAAATCACTATCTCTATAGTCATGTCTGGGTACTATTGGTGTCCTATGGTTGATGACTGTGTCTCTTTTAATTCTTCTTGGCGTTTCCTCGCCGGACATGTTCTGTCTTTTGCGACATGATCGCCGCTGCAATTTACGCATTTGAAGAAGTCGCTGTCACAGTCAGACATTTTGTGTTCTTCTCCACATCTTGCACATCTTTCTTTACCTTTATAATTATTAGCAATATGATTAAACCTCAGGCATTTGAAACATTGAATTACAGGGGAGATGTAGGGTGTTACCTTAAATCTTCAGCAGAATATTTCCACTTGTTCAGGCAGGTATTGACTATCAAACGTTATCTGTACTGTTTGTAAAGGTTTCGTTTCAATCTTGCCATCTAAGCATACTCTTTTAGTAAAATGCCGCACGTCAATGATCGGTGCAGCTGATTTTATATTGAGTTTTATCTCCTCGTCTGTCAGATCTAATGGTACAAACCTGATAACCCCTCTCCGCTCTACTCTGCTTGCCGGTATAAAAGCTTTTAAGCTGAACGAATGTAATAAAGCATTGTTGCCTGTAAATTTGTTGGCTGCTTCTGCTTCTAAGAACTGCAGAGACATTCTATTTTTACCTTGTTGACTTATGCGTTTAAGACCAGGAATCTTGCTGTAGAAAATCTTTCCTATGTGAAGTGGGTGAGGCATGTTTCCTCCAGCTGTTGGCTCTATTATAACTATATAAGGGCCTTCTGATTGTGCTTTATACAATCTATTAGGTTGTTTACTTTTGTCCTTATTGTCCTTACTAGAATCCCTGGTGTCCAGCTGTGATGTATAGTCATCCTTTTCCCCGCAGCTTAACATGTTCTCACCTTCTAATTGGGATGTTGACTGTAAAAGGAATATACTCTCCTGATTGGCTCCATTATACTTAGTTTTGTTATAACTCAATTCAGATGGTATTAAATCATCTTTACTAGGTTTATAACACATAAGCTTACAAACAGATTTACGTTTCTTTTTGACTTTATGTTTCTCATCGTCCTCACTGTCATTGTTATTACCATATTTCTTCTTAACAGGCTCTGACATATCTTGTTCATTCTGGTATACGAATGTATCCACACTTACCTCATCTCTTTGCATAGTGGCCCCTCCGGTAACCTCTGCCATGCCGCTTGCCGAAGCGGTTAAGAAATGGAATTAGCACTAATTAATCACTTTAGAGTCACTAAAATGCAGGTTTCAACACACTCTCCCTAAGCACGAGATAGTTTTTAATAAAAAAAATGTTATTTAAATACGAGCGTAATAAACAAGCGTCGTTACCGTAAACAACCCAAGTTTTGTTTTGTAGCAGCCGCTAATCTTGTAGTTACGTTTTGTTCCGCCAGATGTTTGCAATATGGCAGCTAACGCTATAGAGAAAGCTTTTTGCACTCTAGATTTTCACTTTGTCCAACGGCACTTTCGAAAAAATTTATGAAGGATGGACCTTCAGACAATTCTATTCGGAAGTGGTATGCTCAGTTCGTGGAGAAGGGCTGCTTATGCAAAGGGAAAAGCAGGGGGAACGTCCTTCTGTGTTGAAAGTCGACGTGAACCGCGTCAGAGAAGCTTATCAATGTAGCCCGCGGAAATCAACAAGAAGAGGCAGCAGAGAACTGAACATTCCGCAAACCACAGTTTGGCGCGTGCTACGAAAACGCCTAGGGCTGCTTCAGGCTTTAACTCCTGACGACCAACGCAAATGTCTCAAGTTTTGCAACATTATGCAAGAAAAAATGGAAGAAGATGTAAAAAACTAATTTTTAATGATGAAGCGAACTTTCACTTGTGCGGGAAAGTTAACAAGCATAATGTGCGGATTTGGGGGACAGAAAATCCCAGTGCTTTTATTGAACACCAGCGTGATTCTCCACAAGGATATGTGTTCGCTGCTGTTTCCAAGGCGAAAGTGTACGGGCCGTTCTTCTTCAATGAACAGACAGTAGCAGGACTAACTTACCTCGATATGGTCTCTGAGTGGTTGCTGCCTCAGCTGAAAGAGGTGGATGATTTCATATTCCAACAAGATGGTGCTCCACCTCATTTCCATCGGGAGGTTAGAACATTTCTCAACGAACAATTGCCGCAGCGATGGATAGGACGCGGAGCCGACAGTGATCAAATGCTCATGGCTTGGTCACCTCGTTCACCAGGTTTAACCCCATGTGATTTTTTTCTGTGTTGTTACGTCTAGGATCAAGTTTATTTTCCTCCTCTACCTGCGACTATCCCGCAACTGAGGGAACAGATCAGGGCCGCCTTTCTAAACATTTCTGATGATATGTTGCGTCGCGTGTGGGATGAAATGGACTATCGCATAGATGTGTGCAGAGTGGCACAGGGCGCACATATCGAACATTTGTAATGGATGTAAAAAAACTTGATGAGTTTCTTTACACATCAAAATAAGATTCAAATTCTTATCTCAATTGTGCTAAATGTAGGAATTTTTTTAAACCCCGACAATCATTTTAAATCACCCTGTATTATCAGACTAAACAATGAGGAAAACTTTTTTATACTTATATATAATTTGCCATTTCGAATCTACATGAGGTGTAATACATGAAATAATCAAATTGTTAAAAATCGTTTTACGGCATGCATCTCAGAGCGGTCATTTTCAGCCTTGCGTGGTACTATGACTCAACAAAGATTGAATGATCACATGGTAGTGCACGTAAACTGAGGAAGAAATCACTGGCATATTTATAAATAGAGCTGTAGTTCCAAATATATATATTGAAAAAATTCATATAATTATATAGATTATAAAATGTTCCTTCTTAAAAAGGATTATTATTCATAGTCATGCAAATCATAGTAAAACTGTGTACATTAAGTAGGTAAGAATAAATATCTCCAGCTAGTAAAAATTATGTTACACACTATTAATATAATGGTTTAATTTTTAGATTTCTATTATTATAATAGGTATGCGTTATTTATTGTTAAATCTAGCGTTATTTATCGTATTTTTTCCTTCTCCTTTGAACCTGTATGTTAATTGCTAATTGTACCCGTGTTTTGTTTACGAAGGCGATCCTTGCGGACACAAATCAAATGCAACAGCAAAATTCTATTGGGAATACACAAATTTTAGTTACCTATCTACTGTCATTATAAACTTGAAAATCTGTAATAAGTACGCCTATAGCAAGACCGCAAATAGCGACAACGAGCACAAATGATTGCGAAATCTCGAGGCAATAGTCGCTTTGTAGAGCGCTGACAGCAACGGAGAGCATCGACCCTCGTAGGTTTTGGCAGGTCGATACTTCACAGTTGACAAAAAAAAAAAAAAAATCCCTTCCTGTAATAAGCCGAGCGGAAAGTTACACAGAAGGATGAGGGAAAGCGTAAGCCAGGTCGTATAGTAAGTTTGTTAATCACGTCAAATAGTCCGAACATATTTTAATTACGTTTCGAACTGGAACAGAAATTAGAAAATACAAAACCGTTTTTCCTATTCTGCATGCCTGTTCACTTAAAAAAAAATTAAAATCTACTGGACTGAATTAGATGCGATTTTCACAGTGTAAGACTATTTGGTGTCTGCGACTTCGTTCATGTTTGTCAGAAAATTTTAAAGCTTTTTATTTAATATACTTGTACCGCTAAATATTTCCAGCATAAAAAGTAATGCATGTTCTCCTTGTCAAATCAGCAAGTAAACTGCAAGTTCCGTCTAAATTAATTCACACAATCTTCCAGTTCTTTCTTAAAAAAAAAAAAAAAAAAAAAAAAAAACACGAGTCATCAAATTACCATGAGCACCCACGAGGTTTTCTAAAGTCGGAGCCCTGTTATGAATTGATATATATTTCCTACTCAGGGATTATTAGTTTATGAAGTGCATCCATTTCGGCACTTCTAAACTGAATGCACCATTGTAACTTTGTTTGAATTATATATAGCATAAGCTTGGTAGTTAGTTCAATTAGAATACTATAGCATAGGTAAACTTTGTAGTGTAAGTTATTTAACAGTTTTAATTTCTTATTTGCCGTAACTAATTCAAATCAGTGGTTAGAACTTCAATTGTTAAGATTATATTATCCAATATTTAGACTACTCGGATTAAAATACGATTTATATATATAAATACAAGCTTCGAGCCCGTCAAAAATGACGGTTTGAACGCAATATTCTGGCAGTTCACTTTTTTGCAGTTGGTTAATTATACGGAATTGTTATTACATAATGCTAATGGCCTTGATTTTTTAATGTTATACATATTTCATTTGCAGTTCACATAGCAATACAGTAGTAACTTGTATTGAATTAATGACGACGGAAGTATAGAACCTATAAAATTAAAAACAAATTAGGAATCCCACAAAAACTTTTGCTATCTATGTAATACTAGCAGTTACCCGCGACTTCGTCCGCGTTGAAAAGTGTTGTAATATAAGATTTTCTTGAGAGGTCTGGTTGCTCAGTGGTTAGGGCGTCCAACTGGAGATGGAAAAGTCCCCAGCTTGAATTCCAGTCTTGGCGAGGATTTTCAAAGGTCCCTAGCTCGACCTTCACCTCTGGCATAGGTTGGTGTGTGATGTGAATTACGCCAGAATGCTCACTTTGTTCTGATTCCGTGTTGAACTGTGGGTCCTCTATGTCCGGTAGGATTACTGGGTTACGTTAAGAGGCTACGAAAGGGACTGATTCCGGAGACGTAAAGAAGTCTTGTCACCAGGTCAATACGACCATACAGTTTATTTAATAGCTATTTTTATTAGTAATAGTAGTAATAAATATTGCAATAAAATAAAAAAAATCTATTTATGTTCCACAACTACTTCACTGAATTGATAAAGCAGTAAAAATATTCAGTTTGTAAGGAGTATTTTCAGTTTAATATATCCGTATATACAATATTGAGGATTTGTCTCCTAGGTTTTGGCTATTTTCATAGCCCTAGTTTTCTTACATTTCTTTGAAAGATTTGAATTTCGTTTACCCAACATCTCTTAAAATTACTAATTTCATCACGCGAATAAAAATGAATATAGTTTTAATTAATGGAAGCTCAAAACGTCAAAATATTAGCAATACATTGATGGAATCGACTAAATATCAACAACAAAAAAATACTAACATCCAAACAGCAAATAAATACTTAAGTGGCCCAAGGACGTTCATTTCCATTAGTAAAATTGCGATACTAAAAATGAATATCTTGATTTGCATTCAGTACTGAAAAAAATCTTTAAAAAAGAAGAACTTAATTTCCTCTTTGAATATTGATTTTGTTTTTTAGGATATATTGGTTCCATCAACAGAAATTTACATATTATAGTAGTAAGTATAGTAGTAATTGATTCTTTTATCCATAATAATCAGAGGTATTGCGGTAATGGTTTCTCTATCTCTGGAAACAACTGAATTGCCTATAGACCAGTTTACTATAGTTCATTCGTTTCGATCCATTAATTCTGCGCTAAAATATAAATTTGAATATTAAAGTAGTAATAGATTGTTTCTTCATATTCGGTTTCTTATTCTGCATACAGAATTGAATGACTACCGGCGAATTACCACTCCGCTTTTCCGCCACTCCACTATCTGAATAAAACATTGATAAATTTAAAAAATTTATTTCGGGCAACGCCGCATGGTTCTGCTAAATCGTCCAAGCTTAATATAGATCTTTTGATACAATATCGGTACAAAGCGATACATTATGTCACTAAAATGGCGCTCATGAAAGAAGCTTAATAACTAATAATGTTTAAGTTCTCATTCTGGCCCAGGCTGCGTTTTAAAATTACCGCTAGAAAATCAAAGCTTCTATCACTCGCACATTAATACATTAACTATATTGTATGTTAGTGACGTCATGAATAGCGAAATAAACTTGACTTATTATTAACGCAGTAAATTAAATACTGAATACGTCTAAAACTACATTCAGCCGCATGAACTATGTCGTCAGCTTCATGACAGTTATTGAGGTAACGTAATTAAAAAATTTATGCTAAAATGCTTTTAACTTACAGTGTACAACGGAAAGTCCCCAATTCTCTACGATCGTTAATATTGCAGGTCAAATGTACATCGCGATAAAGTGACTTTTATTGCTCGTGATTTAGTAAGGTGTATAATGAAATTAATTGTGATAGTAATTTATGATATACTAATTAAGAATTTTGATATAGAAAATTCTGTTACCACTCGAAAAGTAGGTCCAGAGCATTTAATGTGTTGAGATGTGTTTGTATCGTTTGATTTTGTAGCGGCAGTATTAGCAGAAATGTGGTTTGATTGAATGCTGCCTGGACCAGAATGTTTTTTGTTACAGGAGATGGCAGAAGGAATTTAGTTGTTATGCTCCGTGCAAATGAGGTGTATTGTGTTTTAAACGACTTTCAGTGTTACTTCATGAAACCATAAGTTTATACATTAGCCCATTGAATACATTCGTTTTAAGTATAGCGTTCGATAGATATTTGCAGAATATTGAACAGTAAATAAAAAGAAGTACTATTCGTACAAAAATTCTGAACAAAAAATAAAAAGGGTTAGTTAAGTTTTAAATTTCGGCAAAAATAATTTGTAATACACAGACTGCATAGTAACAAAAAAGAAACAGGAAATAACCGAGATAGAATGGAATCCTTTACATTTTTATAAATGCGACATTTGGGGCACGACCATTTTGCACTTTCAGTGAACCGACTTTCGTGCTGGTATACTCATAGCATTTTACTTTTTTTCCAAGCTTTGATTTTTTATATTTATTATAACGCATATATTACGAACGAAATTATATACGAATTAATATTTGATATGTCATAGTATTTTATGTACGCAACTGAAAACATCTCTTTGCGAACTTGACAACAGTACCTACCTTTCTTTTTTTAATTTAAGGTTAAGAACAGATTTATATTTCCTGCTTCAAAACTATTATTTGTCAAGTGCGTCAGTTTTATGGCTTTTAAACTAAACACAAACTTGCATATGTAAGTAGGTTTCTGCTTTTATTTCTGAGTATAAGTGTTTGCGATTTACTTAAAAAGCAAAGAGTAAACGTGGCACGGCTATCTACGAAGTAGGAAACTCTTTGTTGCTCCGAATTGATATTAATGGCAATTTCTAAAAGAACTATGCGTTTTTGCGGGATAAAATCTATCCTATTGCACTTCGCACGCAATTAACTGACTTCATGCCAAATTTCATTTAAATATGTCGAGTTATTAAGGCGTGATTGATTGCCAACGTACATCCAAACACACATCCGAACTTTCTCATTTTCTCATTTATAGATATATAGATTAGTTTTATTCCTGGTCCAGGCATAGTTCAGCACGATAAATATGGAACTTCTTTCACCCGCATTAATTAATACTTCTAGTAACATGGCGCTTATGAAAGCAGTTTAAATGGTTGAAAAACTGATTTCAGAGCGAATTATGCTGTAACAAATGTGTCAGTGGGGATTCAGGTCAACTTTGCCACAACCTCCACTAACGTTGCATTCGAAAATCATAGCTTTTATTACCCTCATGTGAATAACGACAGGTAGCACCTATGGGATAGTCTGAATTTATTTTTGAAAAGCTTGTATAGAAAAGCGAATATCTACCATTTATAATGATATCTTCGCGATATGAGTACCGTACAGTGGTTAGATTATCGGAGTATTTGACTATGATTTATTTTGATAAATGAATTTTACTTTAATGATGGAAAGTATAATATCAAAAACGGATAACGGTCATTTATCTGGGTGACACACTACGCGATTCGTAAATTTGGTGTAAACTTTCTCTTAGTTTTTAATAAACTTCATTGTTTCTTACCATTTGCCAAAAAAAATCTTATTTTATGGTTTAACCTAGTCCTTATAATTGACAAGTTTTTTCAAACCTAGTGCAACATTAGGTCAGGTAATAGAAGATATAGGTTCACTTAGTAGGAGTTTCGCTAAGGACGATAGATAGTGATAGTGGGAGGTGCGGGAAATAGTATTGATAGAAACGTGGGTTGTAGCATAGAGAGTGACCTGAGGAAGGTGGCACAGTATCAGGGTGGAACTCATGCAGGTCCTATGTCGCCATGACCGACCACAATTGCTGTGAGGCAGGTAAATGTGAAAACGGATGTGTTACTTGGGAAAGGCATTAGTTCTGTGTTGGGGGTAGTGCCTCTGAGCACCATTGGAAGGTGGGGTGCCACTAGGCATGGCCTACACCTAAATAGGAGGGCAAGGGGGTACTTTCTGAGTTGTTAGATAAAGCAGGAAAAGAGGCCCATTTCCAGTGATGATGGGGTGAGGACTGTGCCTTTTTATTATTATTTTAAAATGTTTTTATGTACTCGCTTTGGGCTTTGTCTGTCCGGGTGGAATTTAGTAATTGATTTTAAACTAACTTCTGGATGAGCTAGAGACTTGAAATTTTGGCCATAGCTCAGAACAAAGCATGAAAATTTGAAAAAATCGGAAAAGTTGTGTGGAAAATTTAAAAATTCTGGAAAAACTGAAAGTACTCTTTTCTATGGACTGATTTGGCTAATTTTTATTAAATGTTGTAATAGTTAGAATAAGGATTTTAGTTAATGAAAAATTGGAAAAGTTACCCGGAGAATTGGAAAATTCAGAGAAAACTGAAATTCTTTTTTTCTTTGCATCAATTTGGCTATTTTTTAAAAAACATTCTTAATAGTCAGAAAAAGGTTTTTAAACAAAGAAAAATTGGAAAAGTTGCCTGGAAAATTCTGGAAAAAGTAACTAGCCTTGGGCTTTGTCTGGGTGACGCTAGAGACTTGAAATTTAGACTATAGCTCAGAACTGGCTGACAATGCATGAAAATGTGAAAAGTTCTCTGGAAAATTTGAAAATTCGGGAAAAACGGAAAGTACTTTTCTATGGACCGATATGACTAATTTTTTTAAATGTTCGTAATAGTCGGAATAAGGTTTTTAGTTAATGAAAAATTGGAAAAGTTGAAGCGGAAAATTTCGAGGAAACTGATAGTTTTTTCTGTGTACCGATTTGGCTAATTTGTTAAATGTTCGTAATGGTGCGAATAAGGTTTTTAATTGATGAAAAATTGGAAAAGTTGTCCTTGGAAAATTCGGAGAAAAACTGAAATTCTTTTTTTTTTCTGTGTAACAATTTGGCTAATTTTTTTAAAATGTTCTTAATAGTATGAATAAGGTTTTTAAAGAAAGAAAAATTGCATAAGTTGCCTGGGAAATTGGGGAAAAACTAACTCGTTTTGAGCTTTGCCTGTCTGGCAAGGAACAGTCGTCGCGTTGCCGCAGCGTGATCCAAAGAGTATAAAGAGCAGTCAGCTGTTTTATTTTGATTTCTCTATTTATGCAGTGTTAAAATTAAAGAAACCCACTGAATAAACGGTACAGTTGTAGGATCAGTCGTTACAATATTATTTTGTATTCAGTTAATTTTTTTCTCATAGTCTCAAACAGATTCGAAACTCTAGACAGCTTTCCTGATAGAAAAGTCTGGTATCCCGGCCCGACACAGTCACATGCCCGGAAGAAGAGATAGAGGTGGACAACCGATAGACGGCGCTAACAACAGGTCAACTAGCGCCACCGCCTAGCAGGTTTTCCGCCGCACACAGGGGTATTTGACACAAAAAGTCGATCAAAATTATTTCTACGTAACTTTGATTTTTGTTTCGCTTCTTTTGTGTATTAGAACTTATAACTGTGAAGTAGGAATAATTATAAATAACACGTACTGTGTTCATACACTATATAACATATTAAGCGAATATTTACAAAATACCTAAACAATAATCATATATGTACAATAAAAAATCATTCTGACGAACCGTCCCATCCTTCGTCGTCGGAACCTTCTCCTTATGGCTCGTTCTCTTCTTGAGTACTCGGGCCCCATTAAATCAATATTTTAATAGTTTCTGGATTGAATGATTTAGATGATTTGGGAGTTTTGTGTTTGATAAGGCTCAAATACCGATCCTAAGTTAATGAAAGCCTATTAATGACATCTGTGTTGCACTTAACCCAACTAAGTTTTCTGGAGTGTGTCTCCCTAAATCGTCGAAAATATTTGTTTCTAGCTTCTTCTGCTGCTTCTGACAGATTTCCTATAGGCAAAAGTGCCTACTCTATTATAAGTGGGCCCTCAATAAATACTTCTTGTATAAGTGACATTGGATGCACGAGTACAGTTCAATGTACAGTACATCTTAAATTTTTCGTGTCGGTGGGGAATATTTTTTTTTTATGTCTATCTTGTGCCCACTATATATCATTCGCATAATAGTATAAAATCTGTCAATTAATGTTTTGTTAATACCTATTATCTCTGTGGACATCATTGGCCAAAATCGGTCAAATCATCGAAAGATTTTCTAGGCCGACCCACATTGGTCGGATTGGATTTTATGGGGATTTCGATACATGTTTTGAACCAATCATGGTATTTCTTTAAAAATACACTCTCAGTACTCTTAGCAGCCTGCCATTTTCTTTTAATTTCCAATTTAAGCCGTGGCGAGACGGTGATGGAATCATTACGAATAGATACTGCAGGTATCGTTAAAGCAATTAGAGCTCCTGAAGTGGGGAAAGCACCGGGCCCGGATGGAATTCCAGTAAGAGTATTTTCAGAGTATGCTGCAGGAAATCGGCCATTTCTGTCTGATATATTCAGTAAATCATTAGATGAGCGAAAAGTACCTTCAGACTGGAAATCGCGCAAGTAACTCCGATTTTCAAAAAAGGTGATCGAAGTGATCCTGGGAACTATCGTCCCATATCTATAACATCTGTTTGTAGTAGAGTTATGGAGCATATTATATGCTCGAACATTATGAATTTTCTAGATTATAATAATTTGCTTACAACAATCAACATGGATTTCGGAAGAAAAGATCATGTGAAACACAGCTGGCCCTATTTACACACGACGTAATGAAAGTTATCGATACAGGTTCACAAGTAGATGCAATTTTTTTAGATTTCCAGAAAGCCTTTGACTCTGTGCCACACAACCGCCTTTTAGCGAAGCTTCGAGCGTACGGTATATCGGATCAGCTTTGTGAATGGATAAAGGATTTTCTAACTGGTCGGTCGCAGTATGTTGTCGTTGAAGGAGAAAGTTCTTCTAATCTAGATGTTACATCGGGTGTACCTCAAGGAAGTGTAATAGGACCACTTCTTTTCTTAATTTTTATAAACGATCTCGGAGACAAAGTGAAAAGCCTTTTTAGATTGTTTGCTGATGATGCGGTTATTTATAGGGAAGTAAGAAACTTTGGCCGATTGCTTAGAAATTCAGCGCGATCTGGATGTTATTTTGGCTTGGTGCGCTGAGTGGCAACTTACTCTAAACTGTAAAAAGTGCAAGACAATGAGCATAACTAACAAAAAGAATCCGATTGTTCAGAAATACGAGTTAAACAATACAGTTATTGATATGGTCGATTCTATAAATATTTGGGAGTAACAGTACAAAGGAACATGAAATGGGACATACACATTAATTCTTAGAAGGTAGAGCAAATTCTAGGCTGCGATTCATAGGTAGAATCTTGAAAAATTGTGATGAACAAACAAAGGAGATAGCGTACAATCTCTTGTGCGTCTACATTTGGATTATTGTTGTGCCATTTGGGACCCGTTTTCGTAAGGGATTGATCGAAAGTATAGAGAAAGTACAGAGAAGAGCCGCTCGATTCGTGACCGCTTGCTACAGTCCTTATGAAAGCGTCACAGAACTGATTAGTAGATTAGGTTGGGAGTCTCTGGTAGATAGACGACACACGTTTCGTTTAAACTTATTGGAAAACATGCGTACTCCAACTTTCACTCATGAGTGTAGTGAAATACTTCTTCCACCAACCTATTTGAGTCGGAAGGACAGGAAAGATAAAATTAGAGAAATAAGGTGCCGGACTGATTCTTATATGAATTCTTTTTTCCTCGTACCATTAGGGATTGGAATGCACAGCAAAGAGATTAGCTTTGGTGCTGAGCACCCCTCTGCCACCCACAATTTTGTGAATTGCAGAGTATATATGTAGATGTAGATATAGATGTAGAAAACTTTTGTTCGAACTGTTGCGTTTGTTCGACCGTGAATGTTGGTTGATTTAAAATATTTTCCTCGACTAATTCCAACTTTTGCACGAAATCATTTCCTTCCTCGTGTTTATTTCATATCATAATAACTTTTTCGGGTAATGAGCATGATACCAGAAGAGCCCATAACAAAGAAAATCTAGATGAATTAATGTGACCGAAAAAAAGTAAGTTTTTTCATTGTAAATAATCTAGAATTTTTTCGAATAAATAGACGTTTGGCACTTTTTGACACCTAATTTTCAATGAAACACCAAGATAGTACACTAAACTAATACCATACAAGAAATCAGACTCGGGAAAGGTCCGGAAACATAACAAAATCACTCTTTAATACTTTTCGTAATAAAAAAAATCAGTACAAAATGAGTCAGTTTACAAAAATGTTCAGAAATAAAGTTGTGCGATACCTTTGGATGTATGTTACTATTATTTCAATTCTAGGTACCTGGCTGAACAATATCCATGATTAAAATCACCCCTGCTCTCTTAACATCACTCACAAATTAAATTGGTACAACTTATAATTTTCTTGTATTTGCTTGGTAACATTACGTGGGTCTTGGAATGTGCTCAGAAGATGACTGTTCACGGGGGTGGGGAATGAAGCTTATTTAAAAAACATAGCTGATTGTTATTCTATAGACATTTGCCTCGAGTCAGGTAGATACAAGTTCTTGGAATTTGCTTACATTCTTTTTTTGACTTTTGATCGGCTTTTTGTGTCAAATACCCCTGTGTGCGCCGCGGCCAATCAGAAGGGATCTTCCTAGTATAAATAAAGCCGCGCGGTCCCACTTAGGGCCATGCTGTGTTCACTTCTACTCAGTTTCGCTTCCGTCTCTCTGTGCATCGCCTAATGGACTCTGACCAGCGCACATCTCGGTTTACGTTCGGTTACTCCATTGGACTCTGTGCATCGCTTATTGGACTCTGATCATCGCGCATCTCGGTTTACGTTCAGTTACCTCTTTGGACTCTGTGCATCGCGTGTTGGACTCGGCTCAGTGCACTTCTCGGTCTACGTTCGGTTTCTTCCATGGACTCTGCTTCGTTTCCACCGTGCCTTCCACCGTGTAGATATTTCGGTCGCCGTGTGGGCACAGCAAAAAGTTTCCTTTATGGTAAAGGAGACAGCCACTCAAAGCAAGCGACGCTTAGAAAAGCAGAAGCAAAAGCGACTTGCAACGCTTCAACAGGAATTGGAAGCAGATCGGTCTGCAAGATTAGCCAAACGTCGGAAGCGAGCAACAGAAGTTCATGAACATCAGCGTAATGTCAAACGCACTAATGATAAGGAACGTAAGGCTCATGCAAGATCCATCGAGAACTCGTTCAGACACTCTTCTCGACTTGCTAGTGACGCACAGCGACATGCCGAAGCAAGAGCAAATGAAACGGTTAATCAGCATAGCTCTCGACTGGAATCTAGTCGATTTAGATTCTCGGAATCAAAAACTAGAGAGACAAGTCGGGAACGTGAAGCAAGATTCTACGTGAGGCTTATGCTCAACTGTTAGTTGATGACTCAGATTTTCAATCAACTATAAACACTTTTTGCGACAAGTGTTGTGATATCTGCCAAAAATACTGCTACCCTAATCAGGTACTAAATTATCGTTTGACTTTGCCAACGCCATACTTGCCACCGGAACTTGTCGCTAAAAATGATTTACTTGTGTGTCATCGATGCAATATGCATTTGAAAAGCTAAAAGAGTCAAGCTCCATCTAAGGCGTATTGGAATAATTTGCTTCCAGGTGATATTCCTGGTGAAATTGCAGCATTAATTGAATCAGAACAACGTTTACTTCAGCGCATCATTCCGTATGTCAAAGTGATCAAATTTCCAGGTAGATATGGTCAATACGGTTTCAAAGGACATGCAACATTATTTGCTCTCGATATTTTTGAAGCCATTGAAAAGCTGCCTGAAATTCTTCCTCGATCGAGCACAGATGCAGGAATGGCTGTAGAACTGAAACTCTGAATAACTTAAATTTATCAAAAAACTAGCTGTTACCCGCGACTTCGTACGCGTGGACTTGGAGTTTAAATTCCAGAATTGGATATAGAAAACTGTTAGTAACGTAAGATTTGTCCCAAACAACACCGAGTCGACAGGGGGGGGGGGGTTAACTGATGGCAGCTTTATTTCAGCTTGGTTTTTTCTTCTTTATTCAACATGAGCATCTGAATCATATAATCTAATAGCAGCACATTGTCTTCTAGACCTGCACCTTAGGCCAGGTTTACGTCCGTAAGGCATGTCAAAAAGGAAGACAAATTGGTGCCAGAAACTTTTATACAGACACAAATGAATAGTACAGAGCAGAGCAAATTGACTTCTATACTAAATAATAAGTTTTGTTTCTTATCGAAATTTATTAATAAATCAAACACTAACAGATTGCGTGACTGAGCAACCAACGTAACATTACAGACTAACACACGAATCTGTCTGTCTTTCATCATTCGATAAGTTCTTAAAATTTCGTGACTAAAACTGTTATTCATGCCGAAAAAATGTCCTGTGTCCTTCCTACAC
This sequence comes from Vandiemenella viatica, assembly GCA_031002005.1. Taxonomy (NCBI): domain Eukaryota; kingdom Metazoa; phylum Arthropoda; class Insecta; order Orthoptera; family Morabidae; genus Vandiemenella; species Vandiemenella viatica. Next base: position 166,304,246 of record CM061919.1, on the reverse strand, counting down.
TATTTCATTGTTAAATTCCATCAATATTGATATAGCCATTTAGTCGTCAAAACGTAACAAAAAGACAGAAACTTACTTCCACATTTATAATATAATAGCTGGTACCCACAACTTCGTTCGTGATTGTAAAGTATTCATATTGACAGCTGTAGACATCTAACCACCATAGTGCACGATGGGAGACTCGATACTACAGGGCGTTCGCCGGAAAACGCAACCCTCCCAGTCAGTTGCCGTCGGCAACTTTCTCGGACAGCGGAGTTTCCGCCACATGGCACCGTGAATCACCGCACTGTTTAACACCTCCGCTGCCCCAACAGTGCAGTGCAGTGACCCTTACATTGTTAAGAACGGTTTCTTTGCATTGTAGCTAGTTTGTGACTTCAGTCTCTTATTAATCAGTGTTGTGAATAAACGTTTCTTTGCGGTTTGGCTGGTTTGGGGCTTCATACTCTTACTAATCTGTACCGTGTTTGAGTGTGAGTAAAATTATGGTACGTTACAGTTTGCAACAAAGAATATTTCTCTACGATACATATGTGAAGAAGAAGTCGTTTAAAAAGTGTCGCAGTAAATTTCGTCGCGAATATCCTGGCGCTTTACTGCCAGCTAAATCAACAATTCTGCGTCTGGTTAAAAAAGTAAGAGAAACGGGTTCATTTTTTAACAAAAAGAGACTGTCGGTCAACCGTATTCTCACAGAGGAGAAAATTGACGATATCGCTTTTCGACTAGAACAGTCACCCAAAAAATCATTAAGTCAGTTAGGGCAGCGTGTGTCTCGAAATATGTTCAGAAGATGTGAAATGTGCATTACACAAGAGTGTCAACACTTCCAGCATCTTTTATAAGGTAAGCTAATGAATTACGACACATTTAAATGCTTAGCACATACAAGTTTATGAAATAGTCCGCGGCCGACGGTCGAACAATGCCGGGAGCTGACCGCTCGCTCGCCGCGAGCAGTTTCTTCCTTGTAGCGCTAAAAGTGGGTTGCGTTTCCCGGCGAACGCCCTGTATTACCACACACAAATACCAGTCTTCTGCGCTATGTAGTTCCGGCAGCAAAGTAAAATTTACGGATACACACAAGTCTTTGGATGAAATACGAAAATATTCATGATCGACCAATTTCGAACACCATATCTCACACACTCCCACAGTTACCGAATTTCGGCCAACGTTGTGATCGATGGGTGACTCTGTGTTACTACCACACAAAAACGCCGGTAATTTGCGATTGATAGTTTTCACTTAAAAGTGATACAACGTGACACATGCGTCTTTGGCAGAAATATGAAATTGCCGCAGGTCGACCATTTTATCCCCCATTTCTCCCACACCCCCATAACTACCGACATCTAACAACCATAGTGCACTACATGAGATACAATTCTACTACCATACACAAACACCAATGTTCTATGCTATGTAGTTGTGGCAGAAAAGTGACATATGCGGAGACAGTCGAAATTCGAAAATATCCTTGGTCGGCCACTTACAACCACCATATCTATCACACAGTAACACAGTTTCTGAAATTCGGCCGCTGTTGTGATCGAAAGGTGACTCTGTGCTACTACTACACACAAACGCCAGTTATCTGTGATCTATAGTTTTCGCTGAAAAAGTGATACACCATGACACTTTTGTCTTTGGCAGAAGTATGAAATTGCCACAGGTCGATCACTTTCAACCCCCATATCTCCCACACCCCCATAGCTACCGACATCTAACAACCATAGTGCACTAAATGAGATACGATTCTACTACCAAACACAAACACCAATGCTCTATGCTATGTAGTTGTGGCAGAAAAGTGACATATGCGGAGACAGTCGAAATACGAAAATATCCTTGGTCGGCCACTTACAACCACCATATCTACCACAGTAACACAGTTTCTGAAATTCGGCCGCTGTTGTGATCGAAAGGTGACTCTGTGCTACTACTACACACAAACGCCAGTTATCTGTGATCTATAGTTTTCGCTGAAAAGTGATACACCATGACACTTTTGTCTTTGGCAGAAGTATGAAATTGCCACAGGTCGATCACTTTCAACCCCCATATCTCCCACACCCCCATAGCTACCGACATCTAACAACCATAGTGCACTACATGAGATACGATTCTACTACCAAACACAAACACCAATGCTCTATGCTATGTAGTTGTGGCAGAAAAGTGACATATGCGGAGACAGTCGAAATACGAAAATATCCTTGGTCGGCAACTTACAACCACCATATCTACCACAGTAACACAGTTTCTGAAATTCGGCCGCTGTTGTGATCGAAAGGTGACTCTGTGCTACTACTACACACAAACACCAGTTATCTGCGATCTATAGTTTTCGCTGAAAAGTGATATACCATGACACTTTTGTCTTTGGCAGAAGTATGAAATTGCCACAGGTCGATCACTTTCAACCCCCATATCTCCCACACCCCCATAGCTAACGACATCTAACAACCATAGTGCACTACATGAGATACAATTCTACTACCATACACAAACACCAATGTTCTATGCTATGTAGTTGTGGCAGAAAAGTGACATATGCGGAGACAGTCAAAATTCGAAAATATCCTTGGTCGGCCACTTACAACAACCATATCTACCACACTAACACAGTTTCTGAAATTCGGCCGCTGTTGTGATCGAAAGGTGACTCTGTGCTACTACTACACACAAACGCCAGTTATCTGTGATCTATAGTTTTCGCTGAAAAGTGATACACCATGACACTTTTGTCTTTGGCAGAAGTATGAAATTGCCACAGGTCGATCACTTTCAACCCCCATATCTCCCACACCCCCATAGCTACCGACATCTAACAACCATAGTGCACTACATGAGATACGATTCTACTACCAAACACAAACACCAATGCTCTATGCTATGTAGTTGTGGCAGAAAAGTGACATATGCAGAGACAGTCGAAATACGAAAATATCCTTGGTCGGCAACTTACAACCACCATATCTACCACAGTAACACAGTTTCTGAAATTCGACCGCTGTTGTGATCGAAAGGTGACTCTGTGCTACTACTACACACAAACGCCAGTTATCTGTGATCTATAGTTTTCGCTGAATAGTGATACACCATGACACTTTTGTCTTTGGCAGAAGTATGAAATTGCCACAGGTCGATCACTTTCAACCCCCATATCTCCCACACCCCCATAGCTACCGACATCTAACAACCATAGTGCACTACATGAGATACGATTCTACTACCAAACACAAACACCAATGCTCTATGCTATGTAGTTGTGGCAGAAAAGAGACATATGCGGAGAAAGTCGAAATACGAAAATATCCTTGGTCGGCCACTTACAACCACCATATCTACCACAGTACCACAGTTTCTGAAAATCGGCCGCTGTTGTGATCGAAAGGTGACTCTGTGCTACTACTACACACAAACACCAGTTATCTGCGATCTATAGTTTTCGCTGAACAGTGATACACCATGACACTTTTGTCTTTGGCAGAAGTATGAAATTGCCACAGGTCGATCACTTTCAACCCCCATATCTCCCACACCCCCATAGCTACCGACATCTAACAACCATAGTGCACTACATGAGATACAATTCTACTACCATACACAAACACCAATGTTCTATGCTATGTAGTTGTGGCAGAAAAGTGACATATGCGGAGACAGTCGAAATACGAAAATATCCTTGGTCGGCCACTTACAACCACCATATCTACCACACTAACACAGTTTCTGAAATTCGGCCGCTGTTGTGATCGAAAGGTGACTCTGTGCTACTACTACACACAAACACCAGTTATCTGTGATCTATAGTTTTCGCTGAAAAGTGATACACCATGACACTTTTGTCTTTGGCAGAAGTATGAAATTGCCACAGGTCGATCACTTTCAACCCCCATATCTCCCACACCCCCATAGCTACCGACATCTAACAACCATAGTGCACGACAGGACAGACGATTCTACTACCACACACAAATACCAAAGGTCTATGTTATGTAGTTGTGGCAGGAAAGAGAAGTATACGGAGATACGATTTTTTGGTCGAAATATGAATACGCCCTGCACTGACCAACTTTAATCATTATATCTCCCACATCCCCACAGCTATCGGCATTCGGCGAACGTTGTGCACGACAGGAAACTCCATGCTACTTCCACCAACAAACATCAGTGATCTGTGCAAGGTAGTGGTGGCTGAAAAGTGTAATATAGGAAAAAACACGTCTATTTTTATATATATATAAATTACAACATATCGCCGGATCGTGTCTACACAGCGCTTGATTGGTTAATTGCAAATAACCCACTCTACAAGGATGTACACAGGATATCATTCACGTTATTCCAGCTCAGCCGGAACAACGCGACGAATCTGATGACCAAGCTACTGATGCTGCAACTAGCAGTGCCTATATGGAAATGAATGATTTATCGCGAATTGTACGTGCTTCCTGGAATAAAAATAATGAAATCTTCCGATCTGGACATGCTGGACATCAATGCTTTGCCATGGTTGTTGCAAATTTAATTCTTGCTGCCATTCTTCCACCGACTCAATGGGATACAAATATTTTAAATCGAAACCTGATCGAAGGCGATTGATTTTACGAACGGATTGACAGGGAAACTAAAAATCAACCAGGTGCTTTTCCAATTGATAGTCTCGGCTATTTAGAGATCAGAAATCTTGATGTTGTAAGACATTATATCCTTATGTTCGACAATATATTTGCTGTTGAATATAATGATTTAGATGGTGCCTTCAATGGAAGTTTATGCGACAGGGAGAACGATGGAGTTAATTTCCTAAATCTTCGTGCTTCGATAGACTTATTGTTCGTCGAACATATGTTGGTATTTTGATAGTTGCCAGTAGTGTATATGGTCTCATGCATTATGATGACAAGTTTTATTTCACCGATTCTCATTCATGAGGACCGAGGGGAAAAAAAATGGAGCTCAAAATGGAAAAGCATGTATTATCGAATGCGACACTCTTGACCAGTTTCTTCGTATTATCCGCCGAACTACACATTCCAATGCAGGTACACAATTTTCAATTAATGCAATCAATGTTGTAAAAGAAAGAGTTGTACCAATGCAACAATATTCAGAACCACATCTATTAATACATGTCAATGGAGTTTCTACTGAACAAAATGATCTAGAACCAGAGCTAGTAAATGTATCGCAATTCTTTCCTGTGCAAACATCTGTAATGGCACCAATTGATCACGAGCAGCCAGATGTTAATGACGAATTTAAAGAAAGTAGAAATATTAACGAAATTTTTCGCAAAACTAAGAACAATATTGTAAATGTAAATCGGGAGTTGAAAGCAGAGGAATTTTCATGGTTCTATCTCTTCCCCAAATGGCTTGAACGAAAAGCGCTCGGTCAAAATTACTCCACTGGATTATTTTCAGCAACGAATTCTAGGCTCGGATACTCGTTTTCAAAGGACAGATTATTAGTTTTATGCGCTATCGATATTTGAATATCATAAAGTGCAGTCGACAATCAATGCATATGGCAGAGCTGTACGTGGACAACACGGTATTGTTGAACATCTTCATTTATAATTAAAGAATCTCGGAGGATCTGCATCATATTGGCGAAAAGCTCATAATGAATTAATTGCATTTATTCGTTGTCTTGGTCCTCCAACTTGGTTTCTTACTTTGAGCTGTAATGATTTGAATTGGACTGACATGCGCAAAGCTTCATTGATTGCAGATGGCAGTCTCGATGAAGATCCTAGCCAATTAAAGGTCGATGAAGTGCAACGTTTGATTGAATCGTATCCTGTTGTGTTGAGCCGACATTTTTCACGTCATGTTGATGCTTTCATAAAACAAATTAAACGTAATGATGATCTTCTTGGTGGAAAAATCATTGATTTCTGATATCGAATTGAGTTACAAAACCATGGAAGTCCACATATTCACCTTGTTGCATGGATTGAAAAAGCTCCATCTTTTGAAACTCAAGAAGGACTTGCGTACATCGACCAAGTGATCTCATGCCGCTTGCCAAGCGAAGAAGATCAAGATTTAAGAACACTCGTCAAACTGAACCAAATTCATCGCCATACGCATACATGTTATAAGAACAACTCTGATACATGTCGATTTGCTTTTCCTCGTGACCCATGTCAACAAACTCGTATTGCACCACCGAGTTCAAACGAATTTATTCGAAATGGCGGAAGATTTTGCACTTTAAACGAACAACAAATGAGAAATGGGTCAATAATTATAATCAACAGATTCTTAAGTTTTGGAATGCTAATATGGATATACAACCATGCGGATCAAACGAATCTATTGCCCATTACATTGCCAAATATATTTCGAAGACGGAACCATCAGATGTAAACCAAAGTGTAGCTAGCTATCCGTCAAATTCGTCAAGATGAAACCAACATTGCAACGATGCTCTTTAAATAATGCATGCGGATTTTGAAAGAGCGACAAGTTTCCGCGTACGAATGTGTTTATCGACTTTGTCACCTGCCACTTCGTTCTAGTTCAAGAAAGTGTGGGTTCTTGAATAAAAGAAAGCCCGAACAGCGATATCGAGTGTTGAGATTTGAGGATAATCAAGCAGTTGGACTTTGCTCAAACTTATTTGAGAGATATGCTAATCGCCCAAGACAACAAGAATAGGGTTATGATTTTCAAAATATGTGTCTACTTGAATTTTCAATTAATTTTGAGTCATTTTATGCATAGAAAGCGGGAGATAGTGAAGAAAGCATCGATGCGGAAAAGGAAGAACAACAAACAAGACAAAGATTCATAAATCTAGTAAACAACACTAAAATGGTCATCAGAAATGTTCCAGCTATTGTACGAATGCCATTTTTTTCAAATGCAGACGGACCCAGAAAATTATTTCTATAGTCTTCTGCTCGTGCAATATGTACCATTTTACTCTGAAGATGACTTAATTGATGAGCATAATGATGCACATGAGGCTTTTCTTGCTCGAGAACAGCAATTGAAACATACAAATGCATATCTTGAAATACACCGTGCGAGAGATAGACAACTTGAGGTTGCTTTTAATCAGGCATATACTTTCAATCTTCTTGAAAATCAGAAGAAACTGTTGAGGCAGAACTTGAAGATGAAGTTAATGAACAGACGATGACAAATGAACAGTTTCAGAATGTGTGTGCTGCAATGAATTTACGACAGCGAGAATTATTTAACACCATAACTCACAGTATCCAGGACCAAATGAATGGAAGTCCGGATCGCATTAGAATGTTAGTTACCGGAAGGGCTAGAGTTGGCAAAACATTCACATTTAATGCCCAAACGAACAGGTCAATCGCTGTTATGGTAAGAAGACAGTAAAAGTTGGTGCATTGACTGGTATAACTGCACGACTTGTTGGTGTAACAACACTACACACACTATTTAAATTACCAGTTGAGAAAGACGGAAAATTTTTAGGAAATTTGGCACCACTCACTGGTAACTATTTGAAAATCTTGCGAAATCAGTGGAAGGACATAGAATTTCTGTTCATCGATGAGATTTCCATGGTTCCATACGAAATGTTGTGTATGATTGATTGTAGATTGCGACAATTGAAAAAGAAGGAAAGTGAACCTTTTGGTGGCATCAATACTATCGTTTTTGGGGATTTGTTTCAGTTGCCACCTATTCGAGGAGCTCAGACATTTCACCAACCTGAAAGATTCATTCCGGCAACTCATTTGTGGCGACTCTTCAGTCTTGTTGAGTTGACAGAAAACATGCGGCAACAAGGTGATGCAACATTTGCAGATCTCTTGAATGCTCTACGTGTCGGTGAGTTTAAGGCCCCACATTTTGCTCTGTTAGTGTCAAAAGTGCTAACAGAGGCATCTGGCGATTTTGATTTGAATAGAGCAATCCGCATACATCCAACTCGTGTACAAATTGATGCACACAACACAGCTGTCCTTGACCGATATCAAGCCAAGGAATGCGAGTTTTCAGAATTCGGTCTCAGGATGTTCTGATTAATGCGACAAGGAATGCGGATAATGTTAACATGGACAACATTGTATCAGGTGATATCGACAAGACTGGAGGATTACAAAAGGAGTTAGAAATTTTCAACGGAGCGAGAGTGATGCTTCGCTCGAATATTAATATAGAACAAGGACTTGTAAATGGTGCAGTGGGCATTATAACTGAAATAGTTTGGTCGTTATTTCGCCGTGATCAGATCTACGATACTGAGATTCCATCTGTTCGTATCGACTTTGGCAAAGATGGAATTCATTTAATCAAGCCAAAATCAATACAGTTTTCGGCACTTCGAAACTATGGAACAATTGAGCGAACACAACTTCCGCTAATACTATGCTGAGCCTGCACATTCCATAAAATGCAAGGATGTACAGTGGACCATGGTGTTGTATACCTCGGTCCTGCACTATTTGCTAAAGGACAGGCGTATGTCGCACTAAGCCGTGTCAGATCTTTGGATGGATTAAGAATAGTGGAGCTCGATTGCTCGAAACTCACTGGCAAGACACAGTGCAACGAAAATGCAATGAAGGAGATGGACCGAATGCGACAATTAAGACCTCCACCATCATGAGTGGAGTCATACATTTAAAATTTTGACTAAAACGGATCTGACATTGATTTTTTAATATTTAAATAAAAGTTTTATAAAAAAAATTCGCCTGCTTCGTTAATTCATTTCTCAATAATAATAAATGAATAGTTTGTTGTATATTGGTATGTAGATATAACATTTCTATTTCAGATATAATAAGAAGAAAAGAGACTGCAATAAATCTGAAATTTGTCGCATATCTCTGTGAATATGTCATTAAAGTATTTAAAATCAATTCCAAATTTCTACTCACGTAACCCTAAAAAGCATAAAATAATAATAAAATTAAAAAGCTTTTTAATGTAAAATGTTTTTATAACGGACTAAAAAGTATAAAATAATTTATCTAATCCTTTTGAAGGATAAAACCACATACAGATTTCTAACTTCTTCTAAATTGCACTCGAACTTATACTTGGAAATTTTTGATAGCTATTAAATTACTAGTAAGATTGATGACGAAAAATATTAGGCGCATGCAATACATAACTATAAGAAGTGTAGAGAGTAGCTATCAATGAAAGAACTTACTTATCAGTTCACATTATTTGCGGTTCAATAAAATTGTTAGTAGAGCTTTTAATGCATCAATTATCTGTTGCATGCGCCCAATGTTTTTCGTCATCAATCTTACTAGTAATTTAATAGCAATCAAAAATTTTCAAGTATAAGTTTGAGTGCAATTTAGAAGTTAGAAATCTGTATGTGGTTATATCCTTCATAAGGATTAGATAAATTATTTTATACTTTTTAGTCCGTTATAAAAACATTTTATATTAAAAATCTTTTTTTATTATTATTATTTTTCAATTGACCCAAAATTTTCCTTATAATTCTCCATTCCAATACTCCAGGGTTATCCAATTTCTAATTTAACAGCGAACGGTCTGGTGGCTCAGTGGTTAAGGCGTCCGACCGGAGATTGAAAGGTCTCCGGTTCGAATCCCTGTGTCGGCGGGGATTTTCATAGGCATTTATCCAGATTTTCCCCTCTGGCACAGCTTGCTGTGTAATGTGAAGTACGTCAGAACGCTTCCGTGGTTGGGCTTCCATGTAAAACTATAGGTCTCCTGTACCTGGCAGAGTTACCGGGTTAGCTTAAGGCGGCGAAAACAGGGGTGGAATGCGCAGCTGACAGAAGCCCTGTCATCAGGTCATTACGACCACACGGAATTATAATTATTATTATTTAATATCAGGCATTTACTTGCATAGAGGCATTCCGCTTTCAGCACTGTATTATAGTGTCTTATTTTAAGGCTTTCAGAAAGGCACTTTTTGCTGTAATTCAACTATTTTTATTGTTGCAATTATTAATTTCAGTGAAATGCCGCCAAAAAAATCTAACCTCAACAATGCGTGTAGCAGAGAGACACGACGCAAACGTGTTGAGAGGCATCATCATTCAGCAGAACAAATCGCGGCAAGTAACGAAGCTCAAAGAATCAGGACAGCAGAGCGTCGTATGCAAGAATTTCAAGAACAGCGTGATGAACGTCTGCGACAGAATATATCGAGAACAAGAGCGGCACGAGAACAGCACATCGCTACATTTAGAGAAAGAGAACGAGAGAAACAGCAAATCAGCCGTGCATTAACACGTGTATCATTTGTTCGTCTTGCGTTAGAATATGCATCAGACATTGTAATCGATGCAATGGACAAAGTATGCCAATACTGTCAGGTGTTGAAATTCCGCAATGAAGCAGCCGGCATGTGTTGTGCATCAGGAAAAGTTGTATTATTACCACTTCCCACTCCCCCAGAACCTTTATAATCACTTCTTACTGGCGAATCAAACGATTCGAAATTGTTTTTGCGCAAGACACGCAAATTCAATTCCTGCTTCCAGATGACGTCTTTTGGAGCAACTAAAATTTGCGATCTCACATCTGATGGACGTCATTTTGAAACTACATTCAAAATACAAGGCCAGGTGCACCATAAGATTGGGTCGTTGATGCCGATGCCTAATGGTGTCCCGAAGTTTCTCCAAATCTATTTTATGGGAAGTTGTGAACAACACGGTGCCAGTATAATTTCATCGAACAAACAGAAGAGAGAGCAATTGTGATATTGTTGGAAATTTTTTTGGAAAATAATAATCGACTTATTCAATTGTTTAAAAGAGTGTCGCCACAATTAAAAAATGACATCTATCAAATTGTCACCAAAGCTGACAAATTACTACCAGGAGAACACGCTGGCAGGTTCAACGCGCCAACTGTAGATGAAGTTGCAGTTATCATAGATGGTGATCCAGTTGACAATAGAGCCATTAAAAGCACACGTCGAGATAGAACTGTTAGTATAATTTCGGATCTACACCGTTTGTATGACGCACTCCAATATCCAATGATATTCTTGCAAGGGCAGGATGAATATCACATCAACATCAAACAGTGTGATCCAGTTACTGGGAAATTTAATATTCAACTATTTAATTCCTTATTTTATTAATACAGCACACCCACGGTATTCCGTACAGAGGCCGGATTATCGCGGTCCAACTATATTAATTTCTTAATCTTCTAAGTTTTTTTTACTATTTAATTTCTTATTTTTTCAGGTAATGAAACAAATAAAAAATTTCAATGAAGTACTACGTCCACCGACTGATGATTAGACATAATCAGGATAACTATATCCTTCGATATCGTCAACTGTACCATCTATACGTCGTGGATATATACGCTAAGATTGAAAACGAACGTTTGCGATTTATTCGATACAACCAGGTTAAATTACGATCGGAGGAATACATCCACTTACGAGATGCTATTATCGGCAATATAGATGAAAATTTAAATGCCAATGATATCGGTAATGCATTTATTTTACCTTCAAGCTACAGTGGCAGCCCACGGAACATGCAGGAATATAATACAAGATGCGATGACTTACGTACTTCATCATAGTGGTCCAGATTTTTTTATTACATTTACATGTAATCCGAATTGGGAGGAAATACAAACTTTGCTATTACCAGGCCAACAATCAATGCATCGTCATGATATCACGGCACGTGTGTTCAAACAAAAATTAAAATCATTGATTGATTTAATAGTAAAAAATTCGGTTTTCGGTAACACATATTGCTATCTATATTAGATTGAGTGGCAAAAGCGAGGTTTGCCTCATTCTTATATCTTGATTTGGCTTGAAGTTAAAATCCGTCCAGAAGAAATTGATCAATTAATTTCAGCCGAAATTCTGGAGCCGGTAATTGATCAAGAATTGTTTGATATTGTTACCAGTCACATGGTCCACGGACCGTGCGGTGCTTTTAACATGACATCAATATTTATGGAAGATGGAAAATGTAAAAAACGTTTCCCAAAGGAATATACGAATGATACTATTACGGATATCGACGGTTATCGGTTGTATCGCCGCAGAAACGCTGAGAATGGTGGCCACGCATTTACGATGCGAATGTCAAATTCTAGAAACCAAGTTGAAATTTATTTATTATTATTTTAATTGCAATGGAGCACACGCTCCGGTGGCAATTTCCCTACACACCCATCTTCCCCCTATCCTGCACCCACCTTATATTTGCCCTCTACAAATTTTATATTTAAATTCTTTCAAAGTCTTTGGTAAATTATTCATCATTTCTCTTGGTAACTCATTCCAATCCCTGACACCCTTACCTAAAAAAGAGAATCTTCCCACACCCTTGTGCCTGAAATCGAGTGCCAGCTTGTGGTCAGGGTCATCTTTTCCCTTCCATGCACTACTTTTCATTCCTATTGCAATACCTTTCCATGCCTCATCGCCACTATATGTCCTGTACACTCCCATGACCCTCCTCATTCTCCTCCTGTCTTGCATTGAATCCCATTCCAGCTCCTTTATCATATCCGTCACTGATTGCAGTCTGCGATAATTTCCAGAAACAAATCTAGCAGCCCTATTTTGCACCCTCTCCAATGACAATCAGTGGCTGCTACCATACTCACCATTGCTTTCAAAAACGTATAAAGCTCATATTAATGTCGAGTTTTGCAGTTCTGTAAAATCCATTAAGTACATTTGCAAATATGTTAATAAAGGCAGTGATTTGTCCGTATTTGAAGTAAAAAATGTAAACAAAAATGACGAAATAGCACGCTCCCAGATAGGTAGATACATCAACAGCAACGAAGCTATCTGGCATATTTTTAGTTTTGTAGCGTTGCAAAAGAGCTCAATTATAATTTGGGATGCGTGTACCATGGCTTATAAACATTCGCTCGAAGCATTTCATAGAACTATGCAAGATTTGAAAGGCAACGATAAACTTTTCGGTGATACAATCCTACTACTGTCTGGTGACTTCCGACAGACATTGCCAGTGATTCCTCGCTCTAATTTTGCCGATGAGATTAACGCATGTTTAAAAAATTAGTTTTCATGGCGGAATGTCGAAACACTTCGATTGACCATGAACATACGAGTACAATTGCAAAATGGTCTTTAGGCACAAGTATTTTGTAAGCAATTGCTGAATATTGAAAACGGTGAAATAGAACTGCATCGAAATACACGATACATCAAATTGCCAGATAAATTCTGCACTGTTGTTTACTCAAAAAATGAACTAATTGAGAGTGTGTTTCCGGATATATCAAATAATTGCTCAGATCATAATTGGCTCAGTAATCGTGCTATTTTGGCAGAAAAAATGTTGATGTCAACGAAATTAACTTCCAGATACAACAGTTGTTGCCAGGTGATCTGATGTCTTTTAAATCAATAGACACTATTGTAGATAAAAATGAAGCCGTAAATCTTCCAAGTGAGTTTTTAAATTCTTTGGATATACCAGGAATGCCACCATACAACCTTCTATTAAAGATTGGTTCACCGATAATTCTACTTCGGAATTTGAATCCACCTAGATTATGCAACGGTACACGTTTGGTCATCAAATGGATCATCGGAAATGTTCTTGAAGCAACTATTTGGACTGGAAAGTTTAAAGGAGAAATCGTCCTGTTGCCACGTATTCCAATGATACCATAAGTATATCCAATACCATTTAAAAGGCTTCAATTTCCGAATCGTTTGGCTTTCGCTATGACCATAAATAAGTCTCAAGGCCAAACAATGTCCGTTTGTGGCTTGGACTTGAAAATACGTGTTTCTCCCATGGGCAGCTATATGTCGCCTGCTCACGTGTGGGGAAACCATAAAATCTATTTACAAAAGACAGGCTAACCAAGCGTTTCTTAGAAATCAAAAATATTGTACACAAATTAGCGTTCAGATAAATTAAAATTATAAATTGTAATAACTTAAAATAATTGTTAAAAATGTTTAAAAATCAACTTCATTTACCTCATTTATAAAAATGAAATTTCAATTTATAAATAAATAAAAAATAATTTCTTTATTATTATAAATATCAATTTCTTATATATTTTCAACTAAGTAATTTCTAATAAAATGTAATTAAACATTTTTATGTTCGTTTTAGGGCTGGAAGAAGCACAACAGATTTAATATTTGCCTTGAGAATGCTGGTGGAAAAATATTGGGAAAGAGGGAAAAACCTAATTATTGTGTTTATGGACCTAGAAAAGGCATACGATAATGTTCCTAGATCAACTATCTGGAAAAGTCTAAGAAAACTTGAAATACCAGAGTACCTCATTAGAAAGATCCAAATGCTGTACAATAACTGCAAGAGCTGTTTCAATGTTGGGGATGGTTACTCTGAATGGTTTAGTACAACCAAAGGAGTACAACAAGGAAGTGCCTTTTCACCCCTTCTGTTCATAGCGGTGATGGATAACATCTTAAAAGAACTAAAAAGAACATTCAATAGAGATCTTCCGGCACTGGTGTTTGCAGATGATGTAGCAGTATGGGATGAAACAGAAGAAGGAATACAAAATAAATTGAAGATGTGGAATGATAAGTTTGAAGAATATGGAATGAAATTGAATAAAAAAAACAAAAAAACTGTAGCACTAAAAATAAGCCGAAAGAATACAGACTGTCATATAACATTACAAGACCACGAAGTTGAAGTTGTTGACCAATTCAGCTACCTGGGGAGCATAATTGCCAATAATGGTAGAAGTGAGTTAGAAATAATGAGTAGAGTAACCAACGGAGCCAACTTCTACAGTACCGTACGAGGCTTACTATGGGACATGAAGGTTCCCAGAAGAACAAAAATTTTCTTGTAGAAATCATATCTCATTCCTATTCTCACATATGCTTTGGAAACATGCACACTAACATCAAGGGACCTTAGCAAGATCGAAGCATGTGAAATGAAGTTTCTTAGAACGGCCCTCCAGAAAACTAGACCGCATAAAGAATGATGAAATTAGATCAAACCTAGAGCTAAGGGAATCCATGGAAAAGAGACTTAGGTCATCAAGACTTCGGTGATTTGGGCATGTGAAGAGAATGACTAGTAAAAGACTGCCAAAAACTTATTTGGAAAAATGGATACTGAGCAAAAGACCAGTGGGAAGAAGATGGACAGACCAACTGAAGGAGGACGTAGAGAGAAGAGGCTGGAATTGGGAGTACATCACAGACAGAGAAACCTTTCTGGACAGGAAAAGGTGGAGAACAATCGTCTATAACAACCAAGGCTCGTAAACCACACCCGTGAAACTGGAGATGGTCCCCAACGATAATGATGATGATGTTCGTTTGTCCTTAATTTCAACTATCCGAAACTTTACCAATTATTTTTCAATTTTCAAATCGACTAAAACGTTTTTGTCTTTATTAGTGAATATTAATTTGACTACATTAGGTATTTTAGAATAACATTGATCAAACGTACTGTAACTACTGAATCACAGCAACGCGTGACCGGGTCAGCTAGTAGATAGGTAAATCTTAAACCAATTCTGTTAAGAAAACATAATTTAACATACAATTTGCAAAGTACTGTGCCAGCTCAGAAGAGATGGTGACAAGCGGATCTAGAACAAAATACATTTAAGTATCCATCCTAATACACAAGCTCATGCTACAATCTCTGCTGTTTGATCTTCCAAAGGCACCATTACTAAATATCTTGAAAAAGCATCTTTGTAGCAAGAGCTTTTGTATTAGGATGGATACTTAAATTTGGCGTACCGAATTCTATTATTACGGATCAAGGGTCAAATTTCATGTCGGCATTGTTCACACAAGTCTGTAAGTTATTGGGTATTGAGAAGTTGCGAACTACAAGTTTTCACCCGTAGGGAAATGGTAGAACTGAAAGAATTCACAGGACTATTGGAAAAATGTTGAGCAACTATGTAAACAAGTCACATAATGATTGGGATTTATTATTGCCATATGTGGTGTCAGGTTACAACACTAGAGTCCAAGTTAGCACAAGGAGAACCCCATTTGAAATTATCTATGGTCGAGAAATGACGTCACCTTTCGAACTATTCAAGACTTCAAAAGATATTACATGTGTGTGTCCAAGTGAAGTGCCGTGCAGAAGTTTACGTTGAGTATTCATTATGTTTTATTCAGTGATTTTATTGAGTATCTTATTTCCTTTTGCTTATTTAGTCCATGTTATGCCTCTTAGCAATGGTGTAGTATTTTCTAAGGAGAGTGATGTGATTGCTTCAGATAATGCAATATTTACCTTAGACAATTGGTAATCCACACTTAAACTCTGCTCTGTACAAGGGGCAATCATAAACATACTTGAATCTAACTTATTCTGTATCAACTGTAAATATTTCAAAAACACTCTAGGGCTCAATAAAATATCACTAACTTTCCCACTAGAACCTTATAATAGAGCAATTCTTAATCTAACCAATTCCATACGCACATTTGTTAACCCAAAAATAAGCTCTTGTATAGTTTTTACACTAAAAATCTGAAAATTCAAAACTGTTAGTACACTTTCTACTTCATGCATATTCTTACTTATTACTGATTGAATTTCCTTGGTTTGTGAGATGAAGGCATCTGCTAATACTTGTATTGCTTGTGTATGATTTGTAATGGACTCCTCCATATACTGAATCAAAATCAAGTGTGATGAAAGACTAAGCTTCACATCATTCCCTACAGCTTCCAAATTATTTACCCTTGACTCTAGATCTTCAGAATTAAAAGTTCCAAATACAGTTTTCAAAATTTTTCCTCCAAGATCGAAATATGTCCTTTTTGCTCTGTTTGGCTTATGAGGTAGAATTTCCAAAATATTGTAAAATTCTTGCTGTAAAGCAGCATACATTACTTTTAGATTCAAAGAAATTGAATTTATGGCTGAATCATTACGCGACAGATTTTCTTTAGTAAGCTCATCAAGAATACTGAACGTGCTCTCTAGATTGGTGTATTCATCTCTTACAATTCACAAATCTTAATTTATTACTAGTGACCAATAATTATCTGAAGCAATCACATCACACTCCTTAGAAAATACTACACCATTACTAAGAGGACTAAATAAACAAAAGGAAATAAGATACTCAATAATAAAATAACTGAATAAAACATAATGAATACTCAACGTAACCTTCTGCACGGCACTTCACTTGGACACACACAGACACACATACGTAATATCTTTTGAAGTTTTGAATAGTTCGAAAGGTGACGTCATTTCTTAACCATAGATAATTTCAAATGGGGTTCTCCTTGTGCTAACATGGACTCTAGTGTTGTAAGCTGACACCACATATGGCAATAATAAATCCCAATCATTATGTGACTTGTTTACATAGTTGCTCAACATTTTTCCAATAGTTCTGTGAATTCTTTCGATTCTACCATTTCTTTGTGGGTGAAAACTTGTAGTTCGCAACTTCTCAATACCCAATAACTTACAGACTTGTTTGAACAATGCTGACATGAAATTTGACCCTTGATCAGTAATAATAGAATTCGGTACGCCAAATTTAAGTATCGATCCTAATAGAAAAGCTCTTGCTACACTCTCTGCTGTTTGATCCTCTAAAGGCACCATTACTAAATATCTTGAAAAAGCATTTGTGATGGTAAGTACATAACTGTAACCTGCTTTAGTACGCTTAAAAGGACCCATTACATCCAAACCAACTCTCTGAAATGGTTCTGCTGTTTTTGGTAATTGTTGTAACTTTTCTCTACCTCTTCCTAGACCTAGTCTCTCATTACAACTTTTTACATACGCTCTGACATCTCCTTTACCACCTGCCAACCAATATTGTTTAGCTATCCTCTGATTAGTCAACTTCCATCCACAATGACCTGACAAAATGGAATCATGATACAACTTCATTACTGGCTCAAGTAAGACTTTGGGGACTACTACTCTGTCACAGCGCTTAGTTATGCGATGCAACAAATTATCATGAAATACAAACCATTTATTTTTTCTCCAATTACTGCATTCCTCATCTTCTGCTTGCGCAATTGGCAATTCTACTAGTGAAGGGGGGTCTTGTGCCTCTACAACCCTAACTTTTCTTCTCAAACCATCCGCATTACCATGCAATTTTCCGGGCTTGTACACAACATCAAAATCGAACTCACTTAGCATTAATGTCAAACGCATTAATCTGCTCGAAGGGTCCTTTAATACAATTCAACGGTGCGTGATCTGTGATTATAGTAAATTTTCTGTCATAATGGTAACATCTGAAAAAGTTAATACTCCAAATAACTGACAAAAGTTCATGCTCTGTAACACTGTAATTTGTTTCTGCTTTATTTAACTGGCGGGGAGCATAGGCAATTGGTCTTTCTTTTCCAGCTACAACCTGAGATAAAACTGAACCTATTGCTACATTACTTGCATTTGTGGAAAGAACAAAAGGTTTGAAAAAAATATGGAAAAGCCAAAATTGGATAGTTTGTGAGTGCTTCTTTTAAAGTATCCATAGCTTGATCACAATCAACTGTCCATTCGAATTTCACACCTTTTCTCAATAGGTTGGTTAATGGTTTAGCCTTAAGGGCATAATTTTGAACAAATTTTCGGTAATAATTAGCAAGACCAAGAAATGATTGTAACTCTTTGACACAGGTTGGTGTTGGAAACTCTTTTACTGCCTGAACTAAACGTGGATGCGGTTTCACTCCTTCTCTAGAAATATGATGACCCAAATATTCTTACTCTGAAACTGCAAAATTGCATTTTTCAATCGACAACGTTAAATTTGCCTTCTGCAGACGTTCGAAAACACTTCTCAACCTCCTGACATGTTCATCAATATCTTTGGAAAATACGAATACATCATCCATGTAAACCAATGTAGAAAAAGGCTTTAACCCCCTCAAAACAACGTCCATCAGTCTCTGAAAAGTAGCTGGAGCATTTCTTAATCCGAAAGGCATTCTTGTATATTCATAATAACCGTTCGGGTCATTGAACGCAGTTTTTGGAATGTCCTCGTCAACAACTCTTATCCGATGATAACCACTACGCAAATCAAGGTGGATAAAATACTTACACTGGCAAGTTAATCCACTGTCTCTGAAATAGAAGGTAAAGGATATACATCTGAAATTGTAACAGCATTTAAACACCTGTAATCCACACAAAATCTAAACTTAGTTTCTCCATTTGGACTCTTCTTTGGAACGATAACGACTGGGGCTGCCCACGGGCTATTTGACGGCCTGATAATACCATCCTTTAATTGTTGATCAATAAATTCATTGATCAGTTGGCTTTGATGGAAAGGAACCCGATATGCCTTCTTATAAATGGGCAATTCTATGTTCAACTATATCTGTGGCTTGGCAGATTCTACCTGGTTCAAACAACTCTCTAAATTCCCGCAATAATCCTTCAATCTTCTCTAAATCTCTCTGGGGCAAGTGGCTCAACTTATCCTTAAAACATACTTCACGCTTCACTTGGGCAATACGCGCCTTTTCACCTCTTACTTTACGGTCAGCCTCATTAGCATCATCATAAACGTCAACAAATATACTGCTAGCTAGCTCCTTATCACGTAAAACTTCGACATGTGCTACCTCATGACTACGTGGTATCTCAACATCTTCTTCACCAAAATTCTCAATTATAAGTGGAATTTATATACTACCGTTAACTGTGCGCACTTTACAAACACTTCTCTTAATAGCATTGGTTCGAGTCCAACAATCCAGACTCATCTGGTGTGTTGACCAACACTACTGAATTTTCATCACACCCTAAACTATCTCGGACTGGGACATTAATAACTTTATCTGATGCTTTGGGAATTTTCTCTGCTTTGGTTAGACGGGCGGCAGACTCATAGGCTCGGGTAACTGCCAAATTTGGGATGGCCTTTCCCTCCTTTGGACACGAACACTGTTTGTTATCTGGTAACGACGAAGGTGGGTCTACACTTTTGAGTTTCCGGAAAACAATCGATCGTTCCGCCACATCGATCACCACATTGTGCTTGGATAGAAAGTCGATGCCTAAAATACCCTGGTATGAAGAATTTAGTGTAGGTACCACATAAACTAATGCATCATGAACATAATTATCTACTAAGATGGTAATATTCTTCATTCCCAATATTGTACTATCTCTACTCCCATCCAGATCAGTAATCTTACAATCGGGTGGTCATAACCCCTGAGTTCCACAAATACTCTTAGAGAACTAGGTCACCTCAGCACCTGTATCAACTAATAAATCGCACTGTCTTCCACTTATGCTGACACTTACAATTAAATTTGCCACTTGAGGATTTGCCCTGGGGAATACAATAGGTACCCTCTTTACTGGGGTTGCGACATCGCGGCTCTGCTAACCCCCTCCTCGTTTAAATTCTTTTGTTCAACCCTGTCTCCACGCCACATCCTATTACCCCTACCACGATAATTGCCCTGTGCTCTTGACTAACTTGAACATTGCACACCCACATGCATAACATCTTGGCCCCCTCTTAGCATTAAATACTCGCCTCGGTGATAACCTACTGCCCTACTCTTCACTTGCTCATACGTCGCAGCATGCTCAATCACCTCGTTAAATGTCTTGGGTTTCTGTAGACTCACATATTCTCCAATTTTACCTCCTAAACCACCTAAAAACGCGTCAAGTGCCCTTTGATCTGCCTCATGACTTACAACAAGGTTATTCTCTTTATGGTCTCTTTCATCAGCGCCCTTTAATGTGAATGTGTTTTCATTTACTATCTTAATTCTATCAGCAAAATGTTGAATGTCCTCCCCATGGTGTCTTCTCAAGTTACATAACTGTGTCCTATAAAATCTCAATGTCTGCTTCTTTGAAAAGCGCTTTAAAAGCTCATCTTTCAACCCTTCATACGTCTCAGTTTGTTTGCAATCATCATCATAAACAACAAACTTAAATGCTTCACCGACCAATTTGGTCCTCAGAATCCTCATTTTCTCACTACTTGACAAATCACTAAATGACAAAAAATCTTCAAATTTCATAAAAAAACTCTTGAATTAACTCATTAGCTGTACCACCAAGTGTTATATTACTATTCATAACTGCATTATTAATTTTAGACTTCAATTCAGGATCAACAACTCTACGCGGATTCAATTCCGCCAATTTTTGACTCAAAATGTTAATTGCTTCTTTTCAAAGGGACTTCTCTATTCTCTAGAAGGACAGACATGGTGATTTCCACTCACATACTAGCCAAACTTCGAAGTTACAGCTGGTTGTGCTCGAATCCCCGTTCACCTGCCACTAACTTCCGACGCTGGAATTCACCGACCGACGCTACTGTCGTTGTCCGGAGGCTGCTACCGCTTTGTTCCTCACCGCCGTTGGTCTGCTGCTTGGCTCCACAGGCTGCTTTTGGCTCCACTGGTTCCTGTTGCACAATTTTTTATGTTCGCGGCTACCAACATCCACTTTCTAACACCTACTGTATCGAATAAATCCGACTTCTGACACCACTTTTGTAGTTGAACTCTGTTTATATGCGTGTAGTGCTGGGTTTGAGTCCCGCAGATGACGCCAAAGTTCTGTTTTGGAAGGCTGAGTGGATATTGATTGATTGACTGATTGACTATCGGACGTGTGATTACTAACCTGCCCGATAGTATCGTCTTCATGATGTTCTTCTTCTTCTTGTCAGGACGACGGCCTTCTGCTGACACCAGCCAATATTGATGATGCAGATCGACAACTGTGAGGATGATAGCTGCTGAAACAACTATTGTCTAATAAAGATATTAAATATTTTAAATGGAAGGCTGCGTAGAGTTCTTTGGCTTGAGTGTTGTTAGCCTGATACGGATTAGAAAGGTTTTACGGAAGGAAACAGAAGTTACAAATAGTTCCGGTTTATTTGTCGTAAATCACACACAGACAGTTTCACAAACACAAGAACGTAATTTCTGTCCCACGCAATATGTTAGCAGTACCCCCACTAGCTTGAATTTAGACTCCTATTGCCGAAATGGGGTATAAGCGATAATGTTGGTAGTAAATCACGACACACTCGATACATTGATGTGTTACGTACGAAAGTCCCTGGCGCACCGACTGCGTGTAGATGCCGGCAACGCCCGTGCTTATCTTAGCGCATACCATATCGTCTTTCAGCGCACGCTGTGCAGCTAGGTATATTAACTTCCCGTTTGCAATATGTTTCGGGGATTTATTTGGTTCCCTTACATTAAATCCTTCACGGATTTCATAAGTTCTGGTGCTGGCCCTGTTACTCATGGTGGTTTTGCTGAAAGTAAGGAATAACTATCAATATTTACAGAGATCTGGTGTTGCGTGTTTTGCGACAAGCCTTCTTTATCGATGATAATGTTGTGCAACAGACAAACACATTTGACAATTGTTTCAATGTTTTCAGGGCGTACCTCTATTTCCTTCATCAGTACCCTCCATTTGGCACTTAATACGCCAAAAGCACTCAACTACTACTCCCCTTGCTCTCGAAAGTCTAAAATTATTTTTTTTATCTCCTCGTAAATCTCTTCGAGAAAAGAGCTTCAATGGATAAACTTCATCTGCTAGTAAAACGTGAAGCAAGATAATATTAGAACCTGGTAGAGGTCTTGGTTCAGGAACATGTGAATTATTTTCAAGGTGATGAAATATCAAGCTTTTAGTAAAAATTCCACCACCAATCTGTTTCCCATAGCTTTCAACATCTATGTAGATAAATTAGAGCAGAATACAATCAGTGACAGACATGATAAAGTAGCTGGAATTGGATTTATTGCAAGACAGGAGGAGGATGAAGAGGGTCATGGGAGTGTACGGAGCGTATACTGGTGATGAGGCATGGAAAGATATTCGAGTAGGTATGGAAAGTAGTTCATGGAAGGGAAAAGATGACCATGACCACAAGCTGGCAATCGATTTCAGGCACAAGGGTGTGGGAAGATTTTCTTTTTTAGGTAAGGGTGTCAGGGATTGGAATGAGTTACCGAAGGAAATGAATAACTTACCGTAAACATTAAAAGAATTTAAAGTTAAAATTTGTAGACGGAAAATGTAGGTGGGTGCAAAATAGGGGGAAGTTGGGTGTGTAGGGAAATTGCCACCGGACCGTGTGCTCCATTGCAATTAAATTAAATTTATAATTTGCATCAGCAACTGCTTGAAGCACTATGGAGCAGTACTGCTTGTTGTTGATGAACAGTGAACCAGAATGGGGAGGGTATTCCATCAATACAGCCGATATAGTTAGGAAAATTCCATTGGGTAAAAAAATCTTCCGAAATGGCTAAAAACATTTCTTCGGTACGGAAAGGCTTTAACTTCTATTTAAATTTTTATACAATTTGCTTCTTGCTGTACTTGATTTGAATAAATCTGATTAATATTAAATAACTTGGAACAAATAGTTTATACTATTAAACCAATAATTTCCTATAACCGTCACTTAATGTACGAAATATTCTTATTTTATGTTGAATAAGCGACCAGCCTGATGGTTCAGTGGTCTGATTTGAGACAGAAAGTTTCCCAGTTCAAATCCCTTTCTCGGTGGGGATTTTCAAAGGCCCTTAACCCCACCTTCATCTCTTGCACAGCTTCTGTATAATATGCCCTAACGTCGGTTTAGATTCCACGTTAAACTGTAGGTCATCACTGGGGCTAACAACTCTAATTATACACACGAAGCAAATTCAATCCAAAACGAAGGCTTAACGTGGTCCTGATTGGCCCATATGAACATACATTTTGAATAAGCTTTTGTGATAATACGCATGAATGCATAATTCTAGCATTTCTCTTCGTTGTGTGTGCCGGTGCCAGATGTCACGCAAGCCTAAGGTAACTGGTAGTTTCTCCATAGGTGCAGTGCAATTCCGGACTCTGTTTCTCAGTTTTCGAACTTATTCTGTGTAAAATACAGTTGAATGTTTTTGGTCGTATTCTGACGTAGCCGAAGAATTTTTTTATTTTCTCTGATTAGATCAGGGAAAAGTAGAGCAAATTCTCCTATATATATTTTACAAGGGAAACTCAAGGAGACCATTAATCCAACATTCTTTCTCATATTTCAAGAAGAAGAGTCTTAGTAGAGAATTATCTAACAACATCCAGTCACCTTCCATTTTTAATTAAATGAACAAGTAATTCCTACTTTCACTGAGACGACAACTACTCTGACGAGCGCGCACGACAAACTCCGATACTGTGACCACAACCACACTGACGAGCACCCACATTTTCGCAAGAGTTATAAGTCGTCAGAGTACGCATCAACTGTGACTTACAATGCGATGCTGTAGTTCTAGCCCCTACACTGCAATGGCCAGCTTAAGTGGCTTGGTCGGAACTCTAGTGAAAGATTTTTTTTTAACGAGTCTGCGGTCATGGTTTGCTAGCACGGATGACAATTACGATTTCCGAAATCCCACAGAACAAGGAAATTATCAGACATTTCTGCCATGCGGGAGCAGGAGCTGTTCACACCTCTCAAGCATTTTTTCAATACGAAGCCGACTTGAAATCTGTGTTTTGAAGGGGTTAGTGTCAGTTACAAATCCTGTCCAATTGGATTATAGTTACGTTTAAAGATATGATTATTACTGAAAATACTTCTGAATAACTAACTACTAGTAGATAATTAAAATAACTATTAAATGTCTATGGGCAGTTAAAACACTATAGTACTGTTTTATTGGTCCTGGTGTATTTTTTGGCGTGCTTTTAAGGTGTGGAATGTTTTACGCGTAAAATAAGAATGTGTTTCTAATGTTACCCGGAATTTTAGTGCGTTGTAGTCTTATTAAACTGTTAACATTTAGTTTGATTGTTATTTACCTTTAGAGTTTTTCACTTTCTCAATTCTGATGAAGGGTAACTTTAAATGAAAAAGTAGATGATACATTTAACTTCTATTTATTGCAGAAACATATTTATAATGAAGATCTGTCTCTTGTCTATTGTGTCGGGCTTTGCTGAGGTAATGCGATGCACTATAGTGAAGCCAAAACAAGACGAACACTCCTTTAGAACTATCCAAGTCCGAGATTGACTCGAATCGGCGACCCTTAGAGTGAGATGCCGGAATTCTAGCCCCTACACTGCAAGGGCCAGCTTAAGTGCGACTCTGCAGACCGCTTTTAGAGCTATTTTGGCAAGAATCACACAACTATTAGGATATGATTTAGTTTTCTTCTTAAACCCACAGAAATTTTAGTTTTATTTCGATCATTATCAAGACTGATTATACTGTCATAAACATTCCGCCCGCCCGATTGTAGAGCCGGACCCATACAGTTCCGCCGGACAGGGAACCTGGATGTAGGTCCGCAGCGCTGGATGTATGTACATCCAGACTCCTTTAAAATTTCGGACCTACTCATCTTTAATTCCAACCTGATGCTGCTGTCGGACACAATTCAGCAGAGGAAAGCGTCGTACAAGAGTAGAACCACATATTCGTGAGGAATCGCGATCGAGTGCCAGCTTGTGGTCATGGTCATCTTTTCCCTTCCATGCACTATTTTTCATACCTATTGCAATATCTTTCCCTGCCTCATCGCCAGTATATGCCCTGTACACACCCATGAGGAGGGTCATCAGAGTGTACAGGGCATATACTGGCGATGAGGCATGGAAAGATATTGCAATAGGTATGAAAAGTAGTGCATGGAAGGGAAAAGATGACCATGACCATGACCACAAGCTGGCACTCGATTTCATGCACAAGTGTTAGGGAAGATTCTCTTTTTTAGGTAAGGGTGTCAGGGATTGGAATGAGTTACCAAGAGAAATGATGAATAATTTACCGAAAACTTTGAAAGAATTTAAAGATAAAATTTGTAGAGGGCAAATGTAGGTGGGTGCAGGATAGGGGGAAGATGGGTGTGTCGGTAAATTGCCACAGGAGCCTGTGCTCCATTGCAATTAAATAATAATAATAATAAAGCCGGGCGCATGACGTCACAGCGTGATACACGATGTCTAAAGTAGCCTTTTATCAGTAGTGATTTTTATTTACTGTTTACTCATTTTTGATATTTCCCATATTTCTGAGTCAAACGCTTCTATTATTTCACGATATGAAATTGCCGTTTAGCTGATTGTTATTGGTCATTAAGTAACGAAGAGCTTTGTGGATCAAGGGAGCCAGCTACTATGACGATAAGGGGGCATTCATAAATTACGTGAGGTGAAATAGGGGGGGGGTCTACGGAAATCTCACGTGAGGTTTTGGGAAAAAATCATTGGACTGTGGAGCTAAAAAAAAAATCTATAAATTGCGTGGAAGTCGATTTTAGGGGCGAATTTCGTCGAAAAGTGGGGGTATAACCCGATTTTGGAAGGGTGAGATCTATGAAAAAGGTCTCAAAAAGTTGCGAGGGCGGTTTCTATGGGAGGGGGGGCTCCCAAGGACCAGATCTCACCAGAAAGGGGGGAGGGTGTCCGGCCAAATCTCACGAAATCTCACCAGAGGGGGGAGGGGATCCGGAAAACAGCTCACGTAATTTATGGATGCCCCCTAACCGCTCAGTAAGCGTTCCAATCGTTCCGTTTAGTAAGAAAATTTAGAATGTATACAAACGAAAATTTCTACTTCGCAGATACCTTTATACACATGGTGAGAAATTAAATATTAAAAAATCCTTCCTTAAAGATTACATCGTTCAAGAGCTAAACAAATAGCAAAGAGTAAATGATTGGAGTATGTGACAGCATTTCTGCTAACCTCAAGTAGATTCTTTCTTCGACATGAAACTGTCGCCTCTTGTAAACAACAGACTATTTTTATCGGCATAACACATCTGATTTTACTTTAATTTTTTGATTAATTACCAGGTTCTTCCATGGCTCAAGTGTGTTACTAGAATTTTACTGAACTTCATCCCTAAAAAAGCTTTTCTATGTTTGTGCAAAGCGCTTTAGGATGGTCTGTTTTTCGGATTACTCGTTAAAACTAAAGTTACAGTTTATTTGTTAGGTTAGGGCAAGACAGAGTCGGAGTATACGGCAAATGAAAATATTAAAGACTTATTTATACCTACAGAATCAGCAGACGACGAAGTTGTAGGCCAAGTTTTCTACTTGTTTAACCAAATGTAAGAATAATTGGTCACCACACGGTTCATGTTACATGTTTCCTATTTACAAAATGCGCTCATCCTCGCAAATAATTTTTCAACAAAAGTCTGATATTTCGGCAAGATTCGTGTTCCAATCCGAGAGAGATGTTCAAACACTGCACTTGGTACAATCTGGAGGCTTTAAAGCCTTGTGTAAGTACTGCGGGTCCAGGCTGCAACGTCGGGGATACCATACCGGCTGACTTGAACAGTTTTCAGTTACCATCAGGGCGAATGCATTAAAGACCACAATTTTCTGCCTATAAAAATGACACGTCTCACAAATAAATTGTCACTAATCGTAGATAACAGAGATTACACGGTTCATTGACCGTCGGTAACACTTTAACATTAGAAAAGCAACTGCGATAGAGGCAGAAAGAGGCGGTCAAAAAACCGTCACCAACTGGCGGACAAATTAAAAAGTCATCAAGGGAGCATCTTTATTTATTACTAATCTTAACAATTTACTTCTTTAAAATAAAATTTACAGAATTAAAAAAAAAGCTTTTGACCTGTCTAAACAGATCACAAACGTTTCGATTTTTATCGTCATTGTTCGTAAAATCGTATATTTTTTTACATAAACATACACGATTAAATGGGTATAAGAAAATCAAATATCACTGCTACTGGTTTTCTTCCTACACAGAAGTTTTAGCCATGAAACTTATTGGTCTTGATACTGTTCAGCTTGCGACGAGTTTGGAGCTATCCGAGATTTATCATCTAGATTTCAAACGCATTTTATCTTTGAAAATGGTTATAATATGTAATTTTATGAGCATGCTAGTTAATAATCGATCCTCTTTTTCTTTAACCTGGTATGCCGACTTGTATTAAAAATTATATTTGGAATTCGAGGTACAGCGTAGAATGAAGAGTTTTTCGTTCTCTCCGGTAATAAACTTGGCAGGATAAGAAAAACTTAATTTGCTGCCACAGTTTACTCTAGATAATGAGTGACGGCTTTCGAGATTAAACGTACCGTCCTGGTGACATCACAATATACACGCTGTCAGTGCCGTCTATCAGGTAGCGGGGTTCGTGGAGGGGGAACGGGAGTTGGAACAGCTGTTTACCAACGTCCTTGAATTTCATTGTGCCATTAACGTCAGTATTCTCTATTTCAACTCGTTTATTTTTGAGATACAAGTGACTTTTGACGTTTGTGTGCATGTAATCAAGAGAAATATTTATCGTAAAAGTGATACATTAGTGCCCTAATATGTGACAGGAAGCTCTCCGTATGCAAGTATATGATGAATTCTAAAAGTTTACAGTGATAATAATCTATGCTGAATCTATAATCTCGCTGTGACAATAACTTTGCAGTTACTTACGAGCGTTCAGTACACTCTTCGGGAAAAGTTGGGCCCAAATTGAGAAATAAGGGATGGTTTTTAAGTTCTTAAATAGATCATAACGAATTCAAGATGAAATTAATGCTGCCCTAGACGTTTTGTTTGTCGCCGTTTGTCTATTTTGCAGGTAAACGTCATCAACAAGCCTGCTAGATTTTTATATAAGACAGTCTTTGGCTTTCTCAAAATCTAAGCAGATCTGAAATATTCCTTTATAATGCGATATCCCAATATGGGCAAAGAACAACACAATTAATAAAAACAATAATAATAATGGAAGTGTACATAAATAAATTTGCGTCACTTTACATTTTTTTCTTAAATGTGGAAATAAAATATTTCTGTTACCTGTAGAACCACATCGTCCAAGGAACATGATTGGGATCTCCTAATTTTTACTCAGCATTGGCCAGTAACAGTTTGTTTGCAGTGGAAAGAAAAGTATGAACAACACACATGTGCATTTCCCTCTGTTAGAAACCAATGGACTATACATGGAGTGTGGTAAGTATAGCTTTTAATATTTAATGAGTAGAATCAAATAACTTATTGAAAGAGTTTTTATTTCCAGAGCAATTTAATGAATAAATAATTAAAAAATGGCAACTAATTCAGAGGGTAATTTGAGAATTGTTACCTGTGGAATCTCCCAGTTATTAGCAAAAGTACCTTTTGAAATTTACTCTGCTGTCAAGTGCAAACTTGAGAAAATAATTATTTGATTTTAAACAATGTATCTTCTTTCAGAAAATGTTTGATGTAAGGCTCGTGGTACGAAACATATGATCTTGGGGTAGCTGTAAAATAAGAATGGAGAAAGAAGGACTTGTGGTATTCGCTTCAAATTTACCACTTCATATATCAAAAGTAAAATCATAGAGTGTGGTTGGCAGAGTGTTAACACTCTGTACTTCAGGATAATGCGGGTTTGAACCTCCCATCCACATTTCAGTTTTCCATGGTTCCCTGAAA
The DNA here is from genome assembly GCA_031002005.1 of Vandiemenella viatica. Classification (NCBI taxonomy): domain Eukaryota; kingdom Metazoa; phylum Arthropoda; class Insecta; order Orthoptera; family Morabidae; genus Vandiemenella; species Vandiemenella viatica. Next base: position 166,274,799 of record CM061919.1, on the reverse strand, counting down.
TCACTCCAGGCAATTGCAGATATGGTTCCTACAAAAGGCCAAGGCTGAGTTTATTTCCATTCCTTGCCCCCAGTCCTTTCCCACCTCCAGTACTAGATTCCAATGAGGTGCAAGATCATCAGCAAAAAAAAAAAAAAAAAAAAAATATTCCTAGATAGGCCCTCCAATTTTACTCACACAATTTAATGTTCGGCTGCTGTGCAATAACCCAGTAGGAAGTTTTTTTTTTGGTCGGGATGCGAGTTCCAAATGTAATAATATTCCAGAAAAAGTGTTTATTAAAGGCTTTAAATATATACTCATGAATAAAAGTAATTTGAAATGTAGGTAACTATATACAATATACAGGGCTAGTCAAAACGATTGAAGTGATTTCAGAAAATTACTACAGATTTATTATTTGACATATACTTACAAGATTACACAGATATATAAACAAACTGTGAAAGTTTTTTTTAGTGTCTACAGATGCTCAATATGTGCACCTTCAGTGACTCTGCACACATCAAGTCTATAATCAAGTTCTTTCCATACCTGATGCAGCATGTCTCTGTCAATGAGAGCAAATGCATTGGTGATGTGAACCCGCAGGTCTGGTCTTCGTTTAGGGTTTCGTAAAAGACACAGTGTTCGTGCCACCAGTACCAGTTGATCTGCCAGACCTGCGGGTTCGCATCACCAATGCATTGCTCTCATTGACAGAGACATGCTGCATCGGGCATGGGAAGAACTCGATTATAGACTTGATGTGTGCTAAAGGTGCACATATTCAGCATCTGTAGACACTCGAAAAAACTTTCAGTTTGTTTATATATCTGTGTAATCTTGTAAGTATGTCAAATAATAAATCTGTAGCAATTTTCTGAAATCACTGCACCCATTTTGACTAGCCCTGTATTAAGCAAACTTAACTGTTAGTGTTGATAGTAGGTATTTCTTAGCCTTCATTCTTGGATAGAAGGAAAAAAGAAAGATTGCACATCCATATGGTAAACAGGGAAGAAGTAATAGTATACATAACTTTCTGTAGTTCATAAGATTCTCTGTGTATAACTGACATATAGTTTTTTCTGAGACAGTAATATGCTTACACATTCTTCAAGGCAATCAATGTTATGAGAAAAAAGAGGGGTTGATACAGGGTATTTTTGGTAATGCATTTTTCAAATGCCCATACAAGTCTTGATTTTATTATTTATCACATCAGAATGGCACAGCTGTATGTGGTTAGTTTGAAATGCAGCCTGGACCAAAATAAAAATTAACACATTTGATTACAACAAAAGACACGAGGAATTTAGTTTTTATTGATAAATTACACTAGTTTGACTTTCTTGCTGCAATAATTTTGTGGAGGTTGCGGTTAGGTTAAAATGTAACCATGACCAGAACGAGTGCTAACACTTTTCTTTATAGTATTTGTGAATTTAGTTTTTATTAATAAGTTGAGTTTGTTTGAATTTGGGCAGCAATATACAAGTGGTGATTGTGATTATATTGAAATGCAGAATGCGCCAGAATGAAATATTCATACCATATCTCACTAATTTGCCAATCCTCCTACATTTTCTGGTGCCCATTTATGTCAAAGATATTTGAAGATGCTACTGTTAACATCAAAAGAGCTTTACTAATGGCTGCTAGCAATCAGTCGACATTGTTTCTTATGGTAAATTTTGTGTGACTTAAAGTCTAAGGTACATTTTTCTTTTGCTTTAATGCACACCTCTTCTTGGACGAGAAATATGTGCACCAAATTTCAGATCAAAACAACAAATCCTGGGCATGCAGCTATTTCACATTCACCCAGTGTTCAAAATTTACCTATAAGAAAGCTCTCTGGGAGATGTAAGCATTTGGTATTTGCAGAGGATACAAAGCAGAATAGAACTTTTCAGAATTAATTAATTTTATTATTGTCTGTTTTGAACTTTTTGGGCTAAGTGGTCTGCTATCTCAGAGATCTGTTGGGAAGTGTATGGTTCATGATTTAAATCTGATCATGGATGGGAATTGTTAATGTTGAGTTACATGATAAACCAAAAATGGTAATTTAATTCCATGCTGCAATTATCATCTCCATTAATTATTCCATGACTCTTATAGATTCAATGGTACGTTTATTTCTCCTGTGTTTGTTTTAACAAAGGCATTTTTTGCATGCTTCAACATTCTCTTTACTGCTTAATTCAGAAAAGTATTTCTGTCAAATCTGTCACATTACTGACTATGTGGAAGGATGTAGGCAAATTGAAGTCCCACTATCGCATACCAAAAGCCAATGGGGAATTTCTCATGAATGGGAAGCATATGTCCAGTCCTGAATTAAAAATGATTTCCTGTATGATTATGAAAAGTGGACTTAATACATTTTCCCCATTGGATTTTCATATCTTTACTTCGCTATCAGTCATTAACATCGTATGGTAAGGGAAAGACAAGGAGAAAAGTATATGAATCATGTCATCATAACTAAGCAATAGCAGGAGAATTCCCAAAAATAGTGTATTTTTAATCTGCAAACAATAATAATTAGGAACTACACATACCATACGGGTCTTTCAATGTCTGACAATTAAATCCATCTACAACAATATTGATTTGTAAATAGTTTATTACATGTAAAAGGCTTTTTAAATATGGGTAAAACACAGCAGTAAAATAAAGAATAGCATAATGTTATGGTGTGACAGTGATAGATGGTATAAAATTACTGAACTTAATTATAACTGAAATATGATACATTTAATGCTGCCATGTTTACTTTATATAGTATCATTTCTTAAACTAAAATGAAATTTATGGCTGGTGATAAATATTTATAATTAGATACCCATTTTCCCGCTATATCCCTAGAAGAAATTGCCATTTCGGGTATTATTTAAGAAAAAAAATATATATTAAAGGTATAAAAGAGAGCACTTATAAATAATGATGATCAAAAAAGTAGATAGATGTATGAAGTCATTACACTACAAAGCCTTCATCTGTGGTGACTGATTATTTTTACTATCCTACTTTATTTACAAAGATATATTGCTTGTCATGTCAAAACAGTATCCAGTTTTGAGCACAGGAATGTCAACACAGCTACAACTGCTGCTGCTTTGTATTCCATTAATTCAATGATACATAAATATTGGCTCTACAGTACACTTAATCTCAAATAGCACACCCTATTGAATATCTGTAGGAAATTTCAGGTCCAACGCACAACTGCTTTTATGGACATTGATGGGTTAGTGTAATGAGCCAAAAGGAAGTGAACAACTCATTTGCAACTGATATCTGGCATGTATCCTAAATATGATAAATATGCTACCGATTTTCCTCCTTCTTTCCCCCTCACATTTTTCTTGTTACTTACTGCCTTACAAGCTCTCCAACAACTTTCCAGCCACTGAAATCAAACCAATGAATCCATAGTTCTCTTTATCTTTTCCTTCATTATGAAATGGTACTGCTGTAACATATTTCCAGTCCTTTGGAATACAGCAAATTTTCAGATTTAACCTAAACAATAATTCTAGTATTGGTTCAGTGTCACTATCATGTATATTTAGCAAAAAATGTGATTAGTATTATCTGTTCAAGCTGTTAAATTTTTTTTTTAACACTATGCAGATTTCTCATAATATCCTGAGACTTTATTTCTGATTTCATAGTTTATTTATAATAACATGGTCAAGCTCCTGCTAAATTATTTCTTAAACTATCCCTGTGTCCACACATCTTGCAAATTATGAACACAATATTTAAGACTTTTTCATGTCCTGTGTAACTTCTTTTTTTTTTTCCTAATCCACAACTGTCTCAGTGCCTTTCTTCCCCCTTCATTTCCTAACATAGCCATAGAAATTTCTACTTGCATAATTCAGTATTCTCTGTTAAAAAAAAAATAAAAAAATATGGGTCATTACTAGCTTCACTTTCCGCAGTGAAATGCCCTGTTTAGCCGTTTCACTGCAGCTTCTTTAGTCTATTATGTTTCATTATTCCAAACCTTTACAGGTTCAGTACATTCTTATAGTAATATGCTTATCCTGTGTTTCTCATTTTTGTTTGGGACCTATTTATGGAGCGTCTATAAACCACTTAGCTCCATTTTGGCCTCCTGTGAAACATCCTCCCCCCCCCCCCCTTTTCGTAGTACGTAGCATATTTTTTCTTTTTGGTTCCAGAAGACATGTTTTTTCGTCAGACATATTGTAAATTACATATGTAGATAATTAAATGAAGGGAATAAATATTCACATGATGTTATGTGTTCTGAACCTCATTTTAACAGTGAAAAATAATATGAATGGAAAGCTACATGGTCTGGCTTGGAACCACCTCTACCCCCTCGTAGTGCAGCATAGCCTTCTAGCCAACCCTTCGCCCTCCATAGACCGAACCACATAGTTTATGGACACTCCCCTACTGTAATAAGGCCTATCTATGTTTTAAATCTTACTATTAATAACTCACATAGAAATCTTCAAAGGAAAAAATCTTAATACATCCAGGTTCACTTGAGGATTGTTGGTAGTGAGAGAAATACTAAATGATTGTGCTTTTCATTATCTTACGAGAAAAGGTGTTTACACAGAATTCCCTTAACATCCGATCATTAATCTGATGTTAAAATTCGCTATTTTGGTAAATAGAGCTACTCTATTATAAGGAAGTAGTTTCTATATCTATGCCTGGAGGTTATCTCATTCATTGGTAAATAATGATACGAAACAAGCTTTTCTCCAATCATGAACTTCCACCAGTGAAGAAACAATCCAATAGGCTACATGAAATAAATCCAAGAAAAACAAGTCTTGCAAAAATAGGGCCAAATCTCAAGGTTGTAGAGTGACAAAAAGTTGTGAGATTTCATTTTAAGCCAAGTCTATACAGTATATTTCCCCAACTCTTTAGAGTTGAAAAACATTACATGCTTGTTGAGTTTCCTCTTAGATGTCATTGTTGATGCTGAAAAGTAAGCATTTTTCTTATTAATAATAAATTTGTGGAGATGGGGAGGGGGAAAGAAATTTTTCTTTTGGCAGAAAGGAGTGTGGTATGATCGTCGAAGCGTACTGAAGGCAACTTAATTTTTCTTCTGGGGGGGGGGCAGCAGCCCCCCTCTGCCCCTCGCTGGATACGCCCATGACCGAGCGCAGCGAGGTCACAATATATCGCTCATTTGCTGCAACAGTGACATAACTCAAAAACTTCAATTTTACAGGAGGATCAGATCAAATGTTTCATGGGTAATAACTTTATGCATTCACTAGAAATAAACTTATATCCATGTTTTAGAGAAAGAACACGATTTAATAGAAGGGAAAATAGGCAATATTTGTTGTGAGTCACAGGGAGATTTCCTTCGTATCCTCAAAATCATCCTCATTTTGAATTATGACATTCTTGCTGTAATTATTGTTTTTATATTATGACATAAGATAAAATGTGTCGTTTTTGTAATAGAAATAAGTACAAGACAGTAAATGTTTTTTTTTTTTCCAATTTATAATTATGTCACAAGTTCACAATACCTGAAAACAATGGGGATTTTGGTTTGCTAAAAAACAATTTCATAAAAAGATGCTTTATTTTAATTTGCCAAATGTGGTAATAGAAATTAAGAAGAAAATAATTTTTTTAAAGAAATCAAGAGATTGTTTAAAAGTAATAATAACAACGAGAGCTGCTTAAGAAAAAACAATCCGTTTATAGCAAAAGTGAGCAAAATTATTTTCCAGCCAACCAACATTGTGTAAAAAAGTAATGACTTAACCTTTTAATTCAGTCAGATTATAAAAATTTTATAAACATCATGAGCACTCAAGCTATTATGTAATTATCAACTTCAGGAAATGTTAGTTCAACCTCAAGCTTTTTCACATACAGGTAATGTTGGTTCAGTCTTGTTACATTTAGGTAATTAACTCCACAAACGTCACAACATTTCATAGAAAGATTTATAAAACTTGGTATAGCATTCTTAGGAATAAGCTTACGAGATCTTCCTTCTTTTGAGAAATTCCCGGTCTATAATTAAATGCTGGATTTAATGCGAACTTTTCTTCTTCCTTTTGATTAGTATTGCCTCTTTAAAGTCATAAGTATACGAGTATTTATAAAAATAACAGAATTATAAGAATCACTTCCGACTTTCAGCATCTTTACTTCTGATAATACGAATGCTGCCTTGTTCCGAGGACCTATGTCTCTAGTCAGAGCTTTACTGTCAAAGAATTATGTTACAAGGATTTCTATGAGCTTTACTGCCATAGAAATCCTTGTAACATAATTCTTTGACATGGAAAGGTTCACTGCTTTTTTTCGCAGATCGAATTGCGGAGATGAAGGAATTAGGAGTATACACTTCTGATAACGCGCTTAACCATTCTCTCTATCAATGAGTGAACAGAATCGCCTTCATTCTGAGAGTGGCCTTTAACAAAGAATTTGTGTGTAATTGACTTCAGGCTTAAATAACATGTGGAGTATAAGTAAAGAGCAAGAATAAATTTATTTTTCTGCTGCCTGGCATAATTTGTCTTTCTTGTAACCTCTGTTTTTCTTCACTGTCTGCATTTTCAAAAGCTACGCAAGTTTCACATAAATCTTTCTTTGTAACGAAAAATGAAATATTATATTGTTTTTTTTTAAATATTCTATGAAATGTAGATCAGTTGGCAAAAGGAACTTATTTTCTTTGCAGATAGCCACATAGTCCTTGTGAATGTTTGCAATTGATTTGCATCTTAGGTAATGGCTTTCAGTTTTCGGTATCGAATCTATGTGCTGTCTCACGTCTTCCCTTATCATTGAATCTAAAGATTTCGGTTTTCCATGTTTACCTGTTCTGTCAGGTTCCAATAGAATATTTACAAGTTTATTTTGTTTTGCCAGCACGATGCGAATGGAGCGGTCGTTTATATCTAAGGTTGTTTTGAAGAACAACTTACATACTCGAATCCTTTGGTTGTTTTGATTAAAATAAAAGGCATTATTGTTGACTTCTCATCCCTCCCACACGAATATATCGGTATCTGGAATTAACTATTTGCATAGAATTCGCTATAAATTGCCTCTGTTTCTCAATGTCAGTGTAGGATATCAAGATGCAAACAAAAGCAAAATTTTTTTTATTTAATGTCGATGTTTCAACTTTTATTGAGTCTTACTTTTTTTTAAGGCAAAAATTAATCTCAAAGAATAAAAAAAGTTTAAAAAAATAGTTATAATATGAATAAAATTGTCATTTAATCTTTATAGAAACATCTGTAACTTTCATAATATATTGCTTGTTATCTTCTCTTTTTTTTGTTTGATTTTAACTTTTTACTTAAACTAAAATACCCAAAAAAGTCGAAATCTTGGCATTGAATTAGAAAACTTTGCTTTTTATTGTCGACAGCAAATTTATATCTTAATGTGCATAATTAAGTAAATGCGAGCATTCTTTCAATTTTTTTTTTTTTAAAATAAGTGTCCCATTTAGTATTAATATCAAAATTTTAGTAACAAGAGTGACATAAGTGTCAATCATAGAAGACGAAAAATATGTTTGAGGAGAATATTTCATGCAAGAACGTCATATCGTCTCAAACCACAAAGTGTAGACTAAGTTTATGCAATATTGTATTTTGTAATAACGTCATAACTCAAAATAATGCAATGACAAACAAGGTGGCTTGCATCAAGAGCGACACATTAAGCAATAAACTAAATGCATTTAAGCAGATTATTTCAAAAAGAATGTCACAAGTTGACATAACACATTATTGAATAAATGTAAATATAATGTGAATAATCTTACCATTTAACCAATATAGTCATAAACAAAAATACGCCGCTCTTGAAGAAACTTGTCGCTATGTTACTTGACAACAGCCAAAACTCAACTGATATATGACAGTGTTGTGAGTAAACTGGAGGGCGGTCTGTTGAGAAACAATAGTGACATAATATGCTCTCTCTCAGCGAATAATTGAAGCTCAGATGTGTCGTTCTACAAACTAAAAGTATGTACGAAAATGTATCATCCTTTGGTCATAAGTCAATAAAGGTCATTTTTTAGTTATGTCACTGTTGCAGCAAATGAGCGATATGTTTTTACGACTGTCCGTGAACGCGACTTGACGATGACGTCACGTTAACAGTCGCGAGGCAGCGGTATCCCCATCTAGAATTAAACCCATAAACTAACAGTTTAAGACCATGGCAAATGTAGTTATAAAGTTAATTTATAGGTGAGATAACAACTGGAACAAATTATTAAGAGATATGATGAACAAGTTACCTTAAATTAGTGTTATGCAAAAGCAAGACTGTAGGGTTATTGACATTGGGTCATATAATGTTACAGTTAGCTAACAAAAATAACAACAGCGTCTCTGATCTGCATTCTCTTTTACAACGATGGCACTGAAATATGTCAAATTGGGCGAAAGGACAAAAAAAAAAAAAAAAAAAACGATACACACATACCAATCGATGAAAACAGGTTAAAAACTTAGAAGAATCTATTACCACTTTGATGGCAGACTACATCATGTCTCCACTTTAGTCGGAAGATATGATGCTTGATTAATTTCGACGGCCTTAGTTACTAGCACCAGTGAAAGATATTTTAAAAAGTTTATGCACTACTTACGCCTTTGAATAACAAACAAGGCCTCACATTCACTGCATCAAGCGATCACCAATTCAATATTACGTAACAGGGGGGGGAGAAGTCGAAAATAACTGCTAATCATAACCACGAAAGAAAATGGCGGATTATTCAGATAAAAATGCTTAATAATGCTACTACGCTCCAATTCCAATACTATCATCAATTTGCAAACACTTCCACACAGACCACCCACTCAAATACTTCACACACCAGTCATACCAATATCGTGAACCAAAAATTATCAAGGAGTATCCTACGTTCAAAATTTTCAGCACGGCAGCAATATTAATATTATCCGTGGAGGTTATTATACGAAGTGATAACATAATTTATTAAGTGATCGAGTATTTGCATTAAACTATATATTTGTAATCAGTTCACCAGAGCGTCATACCTCAACCGTTAATGTCTGTTATAACCTCTGGCTTTGTGTGAAGTTAAGGAACACATGTCTCGTGATTAAGTTTTCAATTCTTTCTAAACATTTTCTGTAGATTATATGTTTGTTAACTAAAATGCCATAACTGCGGTCTGTCATCTGGCGCAGAATTTTATTTCCAACTTCAATGTCATTGGTTACCGTACTCTAATGTTTGTAGGCTTCGCTATTTATTGACTCATGATCGAAAATTACAGTGACATTTTATATTGCTGTTTTTTTGTTTTTGTTTTTTTTTTTTTTTAAATTAACGTGCACCTACAGTGCAAACGCTGTTTCCAAACAAGATTTTGGAAGTTTCAATTCATATACCTTCTTCACCCTGAATTTGCTGCTCAAGGTCAAGTTTCCCCCGCACAGCAACTCACCTTTCGTGTCCACACGTTCCTACCATGGAGGAAGGAATATATGGAGATGACGCAAGAGACCTTCACCACGCACTGGAGTGAAGGCTGGTAGAGAGATGTGGGGTGGGAGGTCGCCATTTTGGTCGGCCGTAGAAACACGGGGAACAGGCACAAAAACCTCATGGGAATCATATGACAACCGTGGAACCGCAATTTGATGATGGATTATTATGTAACTCGACGTGACAGACCCAAAAATGAAAAGTAAAGGTTTTTTTTTTTATATATATATATCTCCTGCTTAGTTCTCGAGATATACTGTCTCAAAAGTGAGGTGTTTTGGGTTGAAATTCAGAAGAAAAACATCACCAAAGCCAAATTTGATAATAGATTCTTATGTAACACGACGAGAGAAATTGAAAGTAAACAATAAAAATTTTCGATATCTCATTTAGTTCTTGAGATATGCTATAACCAAAAGTCAGAAGCTTAAATGGGAGTAGTATACATTACGATACGCAATACACGTTGTGTCACTAATATGGTGCTTATGAAATTCCTAACAACTAATAATAAATTGATGTCCCTGCTGCTACAGGCTGTATTTCAACCTACCCACATTTCCATTAATAATGTCACTACAAAATCAAACTATGTAGACACACCTAAACACATGAAATGCATCACAAACTAAATTTCGGGTAACAACGTCTGCTTCATCACGTTTCATAGTTCGCACAGCACAAATTATCACGATTAATTTCATCCTACACTTTCAGTGTAAACTGAACTGGACTAAAGCATGCAGAATACCGTATTCATTGCATCGCGATGTAAAGTTAACCCGATTAAATTAGACTTCCAACACTTGTTTACAATAAGGCTAAGCATTTATGTGATAAGTAGTAACATATGCTTATTGACTTCACTACACCAACAAATATTTGAAAGCAATATTGTCCTATTTGGAGCAATGAATAAATTTATAACGAGAGGCCCTACTGTTGCAGTTACCTATCAGACACTTCAAGAACAATAATTACAATGTGACTTAATTATGAAACTTTATTCTAGGTTGTTTCCTATCTTGTCTGTTTGTGCAACCGTATGCAACACAACTGGGCATTATAGAAAACTTTAGAATATTAGAAAATGAAATATTCTCAGCCGCAAACAGCACCGTTTTGGGGTTATGCCTATGGCCGCCGCGCATGCGCTGTAGGAGACGAGTTTTTATATGAGGTTACACAGATTTAGCGTTATTTAGTTTCCTCTATCTTCCTTCCTCCATGGTTCCTACCTCTCGGTGCTGACCGATGTGTAGGCGCTTGGTAAATTTGCATGTGGGCATTCGCGTTTCCCTTCGCATGAAGAGCGAAGATGTACAAAATAGTTTTAAAAAAGCATTTAAATACAAAATGCAAATACTTTCTAGTTTTTTTTTATTTCAAGTACAAAATGATTTGAAATGTGGTATTTAAATACAAAATAGGTATTTTTAAAATTTTATTAAAATAAAATACTTTTGTTAACACATTATGTATGCTATTTATTTTACTAAATTAATTGATTTTAACACTACTTCTTCTTCAAGCAAGTAATCCTTCATGATTAGTCTGTGATACATTTTTACTATAAAGTTCTACTGGAGCAAAACTAGAAACTTTTTTAATTTTTTTACTGCTGAATTTTTATTTAAGCAATCTAAACTGGTATCACTATCCCTTAAATACTGCAGTGTTTTTAGGTCTATGGCAGAATTTGCACTGACCCTGGCTACAGAAGAATCTGAGCACTTTATAAATATATAATAAGATACAGTCTTTTTACTTTTTTTCCAAGTTGGATTCTATATATTTTGAAGTGTAGAACTTTTTCTTTTAGATATGCTATGATCAATGCAATAATCCGTCATATCCAGATAGCTTGGATGAAGAACAAATGTTTGTCGTGATGCGTGCACAATTAATCACTTTTAAAGCTAGTTTTGTGTTTTCCTTGTATTCCATAAATTCTTCAGTAATAATTTTATTATTGCAAGTGTGACGGCACATAATTTTTGGTGGGTTTGATATTCACTGAATAACATCTGCAACCAGAGCCCTAAATGAATTATTTTCTATAGTCAATACTGGTGGCAGTGTGTCATCTACAAAATTCGCAACTAATTTGTCACAATTAATTGACTTCGGTAACACGATTCCTAGTTTGTATTTTGAGGTTTGAATTTTTAGTACTCCTCTTAAAGCTCAACATCATCATTTTCTCCAAAAATAAATATATAATATGTCTTTTCTTAAGCTACGTTCATACTTGGATACTTGTGCCGAGACTTGGATCGGGATTTATTTGTCAAGTAGCGGCACTTTACTTCTTGTCTTACTACAAAGACAACTGCATTAAAACAAATAGAAATATTTCTAAGTAGGTACTCGAAGCACTTGCAGGGCCCGCATTAGGGGAGTTTGTGTGTGTGTGTGTGTGTGGAAATGGGGGGGGGGGGGTAAGTGGGGAAAATGTACACCGGGGCCCCCAGTGGTTACACCACTGCTAGGAACACTTACCCAGTGCCTGAGAATCCTAGCACCAGTCCTGGGCACTTAAATTTTGGTACTGGTACTAAAAACAAGAATTAGCAAATAAATTGAATTCTTATTATATGATTTGTAGTAGCAGTAACGTTTCCTTTAAGAATTTTGGACATATCTTATAAATAGATATTTTTCATATCTTTAAACAATGCTTCAATATAAATGGAATGTTTATGCTGCCGTCCCAAAAACAGTGAAAAGTATTAATAAACATTTTAAAAATGGTAATCTGATGAATCCACAAGAATTAATCTAACATCCTACAACAGTGGTGATTAAAGTGGAAATTTAATTTTAAGTTAGGAACAAGATGTGTTTTGTATGATGTGCAGTAGTAAATAAAAACTTATTTTTTATGTTTTACTTGCATTGTAATAATTTGCATCCTTCAAGCAAAACAAAACTGGCATTTAAAAAAAAAAAAATCACAACATGCAAGTCGGCGGCGGCATCTTTAGATGTATCAGTGTTGTCAAATTTGTTATTTGCGCAACATTCCAAAAAAAAATTTGAAATTCATCCTGAGGAAATCGTGAGGGAAATAAGAAAGCTGAAAAAACATAAAGGGGCTGGTGAAGATAATATTACTACAGATATCATAAAGATAGCCGGATGTGACATTGTACCTTATCTTGAAATATTATTTAAATTGAGTCTGGATACTTGCTGCTTACCACAGGATTGGAAAAGTGCAATAGTAGCACCGGTACATAAAGGAGGGGTGAGAAATAGAGTTGAGAATTATAGGCCAATCAGTTTGATATCAGTGGTAGGTAAATTAATGGAAAGATTGATATGCAACCATTTCAGAAATATATATGAGGAACGTAAGTGGTTTTCAAGTAGGCAACATGGGTTCAGGCAAGGATATTCATGCGAATCTCAGTTGGTGGGATATATGCAAGATATTTCAGATGAAATGGACAAGGGAGGCTAAATTGATAGTATAGCACTAGATCTGTCAAAGGCGTTTGACAGAGTGAGCCATAAAATGGTAGTAAATAAGGTAAAAACTATTGGAGTGGATGAGAAAGTGATTTGCTGGGTAGAATTTTTTAAAAGGTAGGAAACAGAAAGTTAGGGTAGGAAATGTAGTATCAAAAGAAGTGGAATTAAAAATGGGTGTGCCACAGGGTAGTGTATTGGGACCATTGCTATTCATTATTCTAATGAATAATTGTGTTGATTGTTTACTATCTGAAATTAGATTGTTTGCAGATGACATAATGCTGTATAAAAGAATCAAAACGATAGAGGAATGTAAACAGTTGCAGGGTGATCTGAACAGGATATATAGTTGGTTTGGTAAACATGGGCTGAAGATAAATGCAAAGAAGAGTCAGCTAATTAGATACACAAATAAAAAAACAAAAGGTTAATTATGAATATAAGGTGGGGAAAGAATTGCTTGCTGAAGACTTGAAATGTAAATATCTTGGCATTACTTTTGATAACAAGCTTAACTGGGCAGCACACATTGGACAGGTGGTAGGAAAAGGTTTCAAAGTTCTGCACTTGTTGGAGAGAGTGATGAGGGAATGTACGAGAGAAGTAAAGGAATTGGGTTACAAAACTTTGGTCAGACCACTGCTCGAATATGGTAATGTAGTGTGGGACCCTCATTTTACGTATCAAATACAGGAGTTGGAGAGGGTGCAAAAAAGGGCTGCTAGATTTGTTTCTGGTAATTGTCGCAGAATGCAATCAGTGACGGATATGATAAAGGAGCTGAAATGGGATTCATTGCAAGACAGGAGGAGGATGAAGAGGGTCATGGGAGTGTACAGAGCATATACTGGCGATGAGGCATGGAAAGATATTGCAATAGTTATGAAAAGTAGTACATGGAAGGGAAAAGATGACCATGACCACAAGCTGGCTCTCGATTTCAGGCACAAGGGTGTGGGAAGCTTCTCTTTTTTAGGTAAGGGTGTTAGGGATTGGAATAAGTTACCAAGAGAAATGATGAATAATTTACCGAAAACGTTGAAGGAATTTAAAGATAAAATTTGTAGTGGGCAAATGTAAGTCACTGCAGGATAGGGGGAGGATGGGGGTGTAGGGAAATTGCCACCGGAGCCTGTGCTCCATTGCAATTAAATTAAATTAAGTTGTCATTTGACTTTGGTTTGGTAATGTTGCCAATAGTTTGAACGAGTTAGTAAAACATATTGATGATATAATATTAAATTAGGTTGTCTGGATCCTCGTAAAGAAGGCATACTAAGCCATTGTGTCAGAGGTAGGACGGCCTTTCCTCTGAGACCTACAGTTTAATGCGGAATCCGAATCACAGAACGACCTTGCATAGCTCATATGACCAAACACAACTCTTCAATATTCCAGACCTCACTGGGATTTGAAACTAGGACAAGACCATGAGCTTTTGAAAATAAGAACCTTAACTATTGAGCTAGCACACCACACGTATTCATGATATATGCAATACCGTCAGTAGGAAATGAAGAACCAAGAAAAGTATTTTGCATTTTTCAAATACAAAATGAAAACAGGTATTTTGCATTTTGTATTTCAAATAATGCACATCTCTAATGAAGAGATAAGGGCAGCGGAGTGTGGATGGAGCGAGTGTTACCTCGAACTGTCTGTGGAAATTGAACATGTGGAATTTTTCCTTCTTGTTAATATATAGATGGCTTCCAGGCCCAACTATCAGACTAGACCAGCGGTTCCCAACCTATGGGTCGCTACCCACCGCTGGGTTGCGGCGTGTCGTTTGGTGGGTCGCGGAGCAATCAAGTTTTTTGCCACTAAAATATATATTTTAATTTATCTATTAAAAAAATATTACATGATATTTTACATGTGCAATAATCATGAAAGCTACCAACTTAAATTAAAACTTGGTGAGAAAATTTTTTAGACTATGTACAGAAAGTGACTTAAGGTTAAAATTAGCCAGTGTTAACTCTGATATCGATGCCCTCATTAGTAAACACCAGTGCCAGAAATCTCACTGATTGTAAAGTTGTGTTTTTATAATATTTAAACGTATTTTTCATTATTTTTGTAATAAAGCGGGAGGCGGCTGCACAAAGCATCACCTCATCGAGTTGACGGCTGAAATTCCAGGATGAGTTAAAACTAGATTTGCAAATTAAAATGCCACTGATGTGCAAAGTCATATTTTGGGAAAAAACACCTCCAAATCCCATTTTAGTGGTTGAGTGGTAAGTTTACCATTGTGTTTTCCGGCTCCCAGTCTTCCAAATTTTCATACAATTTGGTGCAGTAAAACACAATGATAAACCTTCCAATCAACCAATAAAATCTGTTCTGCAGGTGGTTTCCACCAAAAAGCGATTTGACAGACCAGTTGCAATTTCATACGCTGGTCGAGTTACTTCTAATCGTGAAATTTCAGCATCCACCTACCAATCAACCACTGAAATCTGTCTTTTCATGGGATAGCATAGTCGATAGCGTATTGATCATGCAACAGTTCCCATTCTGGTATTAAATAGACTCTCATAATAGGTGGGTCGCGAAAAAATTTTTACTTAAAAGTGGGCCGTGTACCAATAAAGGTTGGGAACCGCTGGACCAGACAACTGCTATGATTCATTTTACCCTGTCCATTGTAATATAACATTAGAGACTTATGTACTACTCCTTTAAGAACTATGATTAATTTTTGTGATATCTGAAGTCAAATGCCACACTTGCAGGAGGGAAGTCTTCTTAAATAATTCATGTACTAATTCACAATGCTGTTTTAATAACCTGATTTGTCAACTCTCATTTTCATAATGCTCAGTACTGTTCACATTTCACTTGTAGCATTTAAATGGTGTAGCTGTTCTTGACTGATTTATTTTAGAGTAAAATTATAGATTCGAACACTCATTACTTCAGCCAAAGATAGGAAAGCTCAACAACGAAAGCTAAACATCAGATATTAATACATAAGTACAGCATTAGCCACATAACCATAACCACAGTAACACTAACCACATAAGTCTATGTTAAACTTGGATTACATATTTTACACGGAATAAAACGTACAATTCTAACCAATGACTAAAAAATACATTGTCAATAAGGCAGTTCTGATGCTTAATTTAGTTTCCCTAATTTAAGTATAATACAGTGGTGAAGAGCACAGGGCACAAAATTTTCTACTCCATCCTCAAATACATGAGCCTTATTAGTTGAAAATTAATGAAGAGTAATTACACAAAAATCTACTCTGCACAGTTAACCACATTTTGAAAAATCACAATTCTGTCCAACAAAATGGGAGAAGTCATTTTATTGACATGATCATATACTTCATGTTGATTGGTGAAATAATATTACAATTTAAAAAATGACATTTTGTCACTACTTTTTATAAAAACATCTTTGGAATTAATTTGATTTTTTTAAGTATCAAATTATTTTTTTCTGTTAATACATTTACAATTTTTTTTACTATTACTATTAATATGATGGATAAGCTGTAACATTTGGACCTGACATTTTGGGAGAGGAAGAATCTGGATTCAATTTCTGGTCCAATCTTTAGGTTTTTAATTATTTTTTTTGTGGTTTCTCGAAATAATTCCAGACAAATGCTGTTAAATTCCTACTTCCTTCTTGTTCCTTGCACCCATCTCTCTTCGGACTGTGATGACTTAATCAATCTGTAATGTCAGTCTTAAAACAGGGTAAGTTGTTGTTGTCATGAAGTATTTCAAATTTTGGTTATCATATATCATGAACAGCTAGCGTCTTTATTGTGTTAAGTCAGAAAATTCAGTATTTGTAAAAATATGTATAACTTAATACTTGCATGAATAAACTTCTATAATGATATCATTTCTGGAAATGTTTGTTTTGTTTTCTTTAGGCCCTCAAAGCTGGGAACCAAAGGACCACAGTTCTGCAACACAAGTGTGCACTTTGACATCAATGCACTGGCATCAATAAGGCCAGCATTGGAGCAAAATTGGATCAACGTTTACAATGACAGTAAAACTTCATTGTGGAAGCATGAATGGCAGAAACATGGCACTTGTGCAATTAGTCTGCCATCTCTTGACTCTGAATTCAAGTACTTCAGTCAAGGTCTTGACTGGCTCACCAAATACAGTATGAGTGATGTACTGAGCAATGGTGGCATCAAACTGGACTCTGAAGGTGGATACACTGCTCAGCAGATTTCTGATGCTGTAAAAGCTGTGACAGGTTTTGATGCAGATATTCAGTGCATAGAAGACCAGGTAAAAAAGAGAAGACAACTTATTAGTTATTTCCCTTCTTCCAACTTTTACATACCCATGAGAAGCTGAAAATTTTATGTGATTAAAAAAATGAGTCTCATAACTTGTTTGTGCTCCTGGCAAAATATAACTAATGAATTGAGCAAGCTGACATGAAGAAATGTCTTCAGGACTATTTCAGTTGGTTCATTTGTAGCTAATTGTAAACAGCTCTCATATATAAAAAAAACACTGCAATATTACATAAAATTGTTCATTAGAATCTTCACTAATACCTCACAACTACACCAATCCTATCACCCATTTGCTGTCTTTGGTTTCATGGATCTTAACTGCCCTCACATCACATTTTGACTGAAATTGATTAAAAACGCACCATATGCATGCTATGCATCGCACAACACCAGTAATCTTGAACATCAATAATACCATTAACACCAACAAATCTCCTTGACTACACCCCTATTCCTTGGCTGAACAGACTGGAACTGGCAAATCCTGGGTTGTGAACATCCTACACATAAATCTGAGATAAAATCCTACCATTTACATGCTTCTGATTACTTCCTGCACAGTGAAATAGCTATTATGAATGGATATGTATAAACAAAAAAAAGGGTTTTTATGTATGGAATCCCTTCCCCATTGAAGATGGCACTATGTCCCAATAACAATAAACATAGTTGATTCTGAGCTTTGCCTCCTGCAAAATCTTATAATTTAATCTTGATGTCTAAATTCACAGTTTCTTGACAAAAAATTTACTTTCGTAAGTCACAGATATTTTCTTCGTTTAATTCCCCCTCCCCCCCCCTCTCCATTGATTAAAGACCTATCTCACTAGCTATTTCTTTATGGCTGATACTTGTCTAACAGCTCTTTACATACCATCAAGCTACAATATGTGAAATTATTATTATTTTTTTATCAGTTTTAGAATGGATGGCAACCTTCAAATAAATATATATCACACAGTTGTTACACATTCTTGTAATGAAGATGATACAAAAAAGTGTTAACTTATAGACCACCAGGATAGAGTATACTACCCAATCTGACGTAGTTTTTGACATACAAAAATATTCTTGGAACGACACAGCTTGTAGTCCTGTTCTCTCTCTTAAAGCAAAAACACCAAACTATTGTCCATGCTGTTTTGTCTATCTATTGGATGACATTTCTTTTAGTCAACAGGTGTGGCATTTCCCACCAATCATCATGGTGATCTAGGACTCCAGCTATTATTTATATAAATGCTTAGCTCCATTATCAGCTTGCAACAGCTGTTATTGGGACAATCATAAAAGGAGAACTCAAGTGCCAGTATCTGTTTGTGATTAATATAAATTTTGATAAAAGTTTTATTTTTTTTTATATATAATATGTATAACATTTGAGGCAGAAATTTGACAGCATACCCCTTAGTGACTAAAGACCTAAAACTTGCAATGGGGATAGATGATACTCCAGAATTGAGGTCTGAACTTGGCCCCTTGCACATCCAGATATCCACTATGGCAACACTTTTAACATACATTTGTTAAACTAGCAGGTATCCATGCAGTTTTTCTTAATCCAGGGTGTTTAAAAAAGAATCATACAATTTTGAAGTCATTGGTGAAGTCACAAGCTTTTTGTGTACTAAGCTTTGAAGTATGCAACAGTGCAGCATGAATTTCACTGGCAGGTGGTGTTGAACCTCCTATCACTCAGAGTAGTTGACATTGGTGCAAACAGTTCAAAGTCACAAAAATCACCAGGCCGTCCTATTGTTTCTGTTGAAAATGTGGAGCACTGTCAACAAAGTTTGTTCGTAGTCTAAAAAAGACCACCTGTCAAGCAAGTAGAAACCAGACCATTACCTCTATAATTGTGTGTTGCATATTGTGGTGAAGTCTCATGTTTAAACCTGACAGGCCCTCCACATAACAGACAACGTTTACTGCAGGATGTTCCAAAGATCCCTGAATGATACAATTCTTCAACGATGGATTGCCTGCAAGCAGTGGCAGATTCAGGACTTTGGTTTGTGAGGGGCATGAGTGGAGTGTGGTTTGGGGGGAGGGCTTGAGTCAGGCAAGGGTAATCTTTACTCGGATTGCCGCCCCCTTAAAAGATCAGTTGAGCCTCCTAGCCCCCCCCCCCCCCTTCTCCTGGATCTGTCACTGGCTGCAAGGGTCCAAATGACGGGGAAATGTGTGAATGGCATCCGGGGGGGGGGGGGAGGGAGAGGAAGGTACATTAACAATAATGTTTGTGCTACCTCCTCTGACTATTACGGATCACAGCAGCAGTGATTCCAGTCACTGCATCTGTATCGTATGAATCATCCTGCTGTACAGCCATATACGGAGTGTCAGAAGGGGAGATTGAATACTTAAGAACATAACAAGCTTTTTTTAAAAAATATATGTGAGTATTTTAATGGCAATTACAAATTCCACATTTGATAATTAAAAATATATAGCCTTTTGGAATTGGATGATATTTTTTTAAAACACCCTGTACAGCTTGAAATGCCTCATTGGTACCAGACATAAAGAAAGTGATCATCATACTAATTAAAAAAGTTTTGACAGTGAAAAGTTTAATATAATACAAAAAACTGAAAATTATGCACCCTCTTTTCTCTCGTTCAGCTACCGATGTTAGAATTTCCTCAAACTGTCATGGTTGCTATGGAATATTTTCCCAGCATAGTAGAAATACAGGGTGGTCAGAAATTCACTCATCGGCGGGTAAGGGCAGTGTTCGGGACGTTGCACTAACGAAATAAATACAAAAAAATCTAGTAAAAGTCGTACCGTTTTTTAGTTATTCGCAACTAAAGTTGGCCAATAAGAGCGCTGCGCGGGCGAACTCAAACAGCCTTCCACCGGCGGTGTTGCCAAGCGTACTCGAGGCATGCGACTGCCACAGAAAACGAAAAGAAAAATTCTCTTCGGAAGAGGGGATTGAACCGGCAACCTTCAAATTGAGAGTTTGCCGTCTCACCGACTACGCTACCAAGGCACTAGAATTTCCTTGTTTTTAGAAGCCATTAGGGCGGGAAGTCGGTGGTGGGGCCAAAGGACCATGCCAGAAGAAGTCTCGCAGTCGAACGCAACTTACTGATAAAGACACTGTCATCATGCAAAGTCATCAATTTTCGTTTGAAGAGTACGCCAATATGCATTTGGCGTATGACGCTGCTGGACAAAACAGGGCCAAAGCAGTTAAGATTTACACGACTCGATTTCCTAACTGTGTGATTCCATCGGCCAACACTTTTGTGTTGGTTGAGGGAGACGGCAAGTATTGTTGTCCACAGGCCCGACGCCGGACGAAATCAGTTCAGGCGGAGTGTAGGATTTGAAAACAATGTCCTGGAAATGATTGCTGATAATCCGAGGACAAGCTCTAGGGTCATTGCCAACGCATTGCAGATACGTTCAATCTAAGTGATCCCTCAAATTCTCCTTTTAAATGTAGCCTTTCAATAGGGTCATTTTTGTTGTTTTTTAATTACCAGGCCTCACATGCCACTGTTTTGGACGTCCTTCACAACAAAGGATTACATCCCTTTCACTTTCAAAAGGTTCAAGATTTGGAGGAAGATGATTTTCCACTTTGAGTTCAGTTTTCACATTGGTACCTGCAGCAATGTAACGATTATCCAAACTTTGAAAGGAAGGTGCTGTGGACGGATGAGGCGTGCTATACCAGGGAGAAGTGTTTTAATAGCCGAAACAGCCATATCTGGGATGTCGAAAATCCGCATGCAATTTTTGTCAAGTCATACCAACACAAATTTGGTGTTAACATTTGGGCGGGTATGTTGAGTGAGTTTATACTAGGTCCTGTTCTACTTCCACAACGTTTAAATGGCGCTTCTTATTTAGCATTTCATGAAAACGTCCTTCTGTTGTACTTAGAAGACGTTCCTTTGGCAATTCGTAATGACATGTGGTTTCAACATGACGGCGCGCTGCCGCATTTTGCAGTACCGGTACGTCAACACTTAGTTAGGTGCATTGATCCTAACAGGTGGATTGGTCGAGGAGGCCCAATTCACTGGCCATCTCAGTCACCAGACAACAACCCATTAAATTTTTATCTCTGGTGAGCTGTAAAGGCCATTGATTATGAGACTGAAGTAGAAACAGAGGAAGAACTTTTGGCTAGGATAATTCTAGCTTTTGATGAAATTAGAGAAAGTTACAATTTTGGAAGACTCGCAAATTCAGTAACTCATTGTTGTCTTGCCAGTATTGCAGTTGAGGGAGGACATTTTGAGCAGTTGCTGTAAAATGTAAGGACCCGTATTTTTTTTGTTATTGTTGTTTATTGGGATACATTTTTACTATGGTTACTGTTGCGGGTTGACGTTTATTGTAAGTAAATCCCTGTTAGCTTTCAATGATGCGACTGATAACGTCAAGTTGGAATGAAACTACTGTACAGTAATTTGGTTTTGTATCAGTGACAAAATGGCTTTCAATGAGTAACAGCTTGTTTACCTTTTGCGGTTTGCCGCGCGTTAGCGAGTTGATACACATTACCAAAATGTACAACTTGTTTGAATAAGAACAGACGTTTTGCAGCAGAGAAAGTTACGTTACAAACGATAGAATGGGTTTAATGTTCTTTCTTCCAAAAGTTTATTGTTTTTTTGTTTTATTGTTGCAAAATAGTAGTAAGGATATTCACGTTAATCAATAAAAATGTTGTGATCGAAATCTAGTGAAATACGATTACATGGAATAAAAGAAGCTTCTTTGCAATGAATAAATTAAGTTCACAGAATTTTTTTTTTTTTTTTTGTGCCAGGAACTAAACGATTTTTGTACAAAAATTAAAGATTAATCTAGCAAGCAGATCAACTAATTAAAAAACAATTCCTATAAAAAAGAATCCTCTAGCCCCACCACCAACTTCCCGAAAAATGTCGTGGATTACCGATCAATTCCGATTACGAAAAAACAGTCTGCCCTAGTGGCTTCTAAAAACAAGGAAATTCTAGTGCTTTGGCAGCATAGTCGGTATGACGGCAAATTCTCAATCTGAAGGTTGCGGGTTCGATCCCCCCTTCCGAAGAGAATTTTTCTTTTTGTTTTCTGTGGCGGTCGCATGCCTCGAGTACGCTTGGCAACAGCGCCTGTGGAAGGCTGTTTGAATTCGCCCGCGCAGCGCTCTTATTGGCCAACTTTAGCTGCGAATAACTCAAAAACTGTACGACTTTTACTAGATTTTTTTTGTATTTATTTCGTTAGTGCAACGTCCCGAACACTGCCCTTACCCGCTGATGAGTGAATTTCTGACCACCCTGTATAACTCTTGGTGAAAGGATAAAATTAGTAACAATGGATTATTTGCAATCCTTGTTAAGGTAAGATTTATTTATGTTCATTAAAATATTAAAGAAAGCAAGGAAATAAATTACAATGAGGTAGTATAATTAGTTAAGGAAAACCTCTTTTGTTATGAATATACTTTTATCTTAACAATACCTGTTCTTTTAGTTTAGTATATTTATCTTGATAGTCACACTACAACTTTCAATTCCAGGGACATTCCTACCTGTTTGAAATACGGATTTGTTTCAATAAATCGCTCCAGCTCATAGACTGTGATGGAATTAAGACTGATGAGGCTGCAGGCGGCCTCATTACGAACTGTCCACAAAATAAGCCTATCCTCTATCCCAGTAAACTGCCACAGCTGAAGATGAGTCAGGAGTCGCATTACCAGTACATGATCACATCAAAGTGGCCACTGAAGCTCCTGAAGATTATTCAGTTTCTACAGTGGTTTACATTTTAAAATTGTGCATTAAAAATAGTGATTTTGTTGAGTTAATATTTAATTTAATCATGTTTGTAAATTATGGAAAACTATATAAAAAAAAACACCTTTAAAAATTGAAGTTTTATGCTATATTGCCTCCAAACTAAGTATTCACAAGTTTCAATGTGTATAATACCTGTCCACAAGAGTAGTTACAATCTGTATTAATAAGTTTTATTTAATTTGAGTCGAGAGCATTTGTGAAGTTGTGGAATAGTAAATTGTATTGAAAAAAATAAATGATTAGAAGCTGGTGATTTTACAGTTAAACAAAATACACATTTAACTGATAAGTTTAATTTTCTGCAGCTTAATGTTGACTTGTATTTCCTAATGATCTCAGTTCTCACTGAAACGTTTAGGTTTTTTTAAGTGTAATAAAAAAAAATCACACGTACTATGTCTTTTTATGACTCAGAAAAATTCTTAGTATGCATAAAAAAATTTCAGATACCTTAAATTTACAATGGATAAAGGAATACAATTGAGTCCAGCTCAATTGTTATCAAATAAAGCAGTCTTGTGTATTATCTCGAATAGATCTTTTCTCAGTTTCGAAGTGCCATTCACTAAACTGCCAAGTCCAGTATTACACTTAAATATAATGAAGGCTTCAAAATCAGATCTTGGGGTAGAGTTTTATATTGCTCTAAAACCTAAATTGTGGCTGCTGCCTTTGATCTCTCTACATCAGTTTTGAACAAGGTGTTTGTTGTTCGGTTTTGATATATGGCAAATCTGACACTGAATTTTGACATGTCCAGGTCACCCCTCTCCAACATATCATGTTAAAATTTTACTGGAGTGTTTTCCTGTGGTTTCATTTGTAAAAGACTGATGTAGATAGGTGTTTACTGTCTTGTTTATACTTTGGATTAGATGGAAGAAAAGAAGGTTAATTAATTTAGGTCTACACTTGCCACCACCAAGTTTATCATGGCCAGGCATAAGGCGTACAACAGTCAGTTATATGCATAATCCCTCCTGCCAAGCACAGAGTTTGTGGATTCAATATATGGCTTCCTCACACAGAGCACAAATTTTAATCACCATATAACCTATCCAATCCTACTGTGAAGAACCAGATGGTGAAAATTTGCTCTAAATCTTCCCACTTCAACTGCAAGGCTCTGTTACACTGCCTCGGTGCTGCCTGATTCCAACTGATACAATCAATTATTATGCCAGTTTTTGAAACAGTTTCATCACAATTTTTTACCAGCTAAGTGTGGAAGACGATGATACCATGCACCATGTTTTCAATTTTGAACAGCAAAATCTAGAAGTAATCCAAATGTAACTTTGTTATTAATTTTGAAGTGTCGTGCCACTTAAAACGTAATTAGAGGTCTTGCTATCTTCTCAATTCTACATTTCAAATGTTTTAACTAAATATATAAATAAAAAAGTGAAATTAGAAATAACAATGTCACCCTACGTATGTTCCACAATGTTAGTGTAAAGCCAGTTTTCTTCTCTAATAAACTGTATGCCCATTACAGACTCGTCACAATCAGATGGTATTATGGTATACTACATTCATTATAGATTATTTTAATACACATAACCAAAACAAAAACTGCAGGACAACATCTGAAAACCCAAGATTTTAGTAGAATACAAAGATGAAATGTGTTATCGGCCACCAGCATAAAGTTAGCAGTTCTTTCAGATGATTTATAATTTCAAACATCTTAACTTCCCCTTTAAAGTGGTTTTGTTACAGCATACCAACAAAGTTTTAACAGAACTGAGTATGCTGTATGATAATGTATTTCATCGAAATTGATATGGTGCATAGGTTTATTCTCATTTGATACAGCTTTAAGATTTTTTTAAAAAAATCTTTTTTATATAAAAAAATTGGCATACTTGCATCACACATGCAATTGTTAGGAAAAATTGTTAATGTAACCCAGATCCTCAACTTGTAAAAGTTTCTCCACGTTCTGCCCAGTCATTACCAAGCTTCACTAGCACATCTTTTTACACTAAAAATGTGATAACATTGGATGATTCTTCATGACAAACTTTGAAGTACAACTTTATAAACGTAGTATTTTTCTTTTAAGAAAGCTTGACAATGTAGCAATATATGGCCATAAAATATAACAAATGTTTCGTATTTTATTCCATTACAGTTCTTTCACTATAAGACTTGAAATGTGAGAGCTACTGCAGCATGGAGGCAAGAGAGAAATAGCTCATATATCCATTACTTGTCAGTCAATGTTTACAATATACAGTTAACATTTACGTAAGCAGTATTAAAGCTTTTATTACAAGTGTAAAGGTGACTGAACACTCTTGATGCTTTGCTCTGTAAGACTAATTATTGGCATACAAATCTTAACAATTTTCATTTTTTAAAACAAATTAACTTGATTCATCAGGTTCATAAAAAGTAATTTGTTTTTGTTTAAACCACCATTCAAACAGTTGAGAAAAAAATAAATGAAATATACAAGTGTAATTGTACAGTATCACAAAAATTATATCCAGAAACCAGTTCTGAAGCAGGTCGACATCTGCTGCTAATCCTTATTGTGCAGCTCGAGAAACAATGACAACTGCAGAAGGCACTAAACCTGCAAACAAAATGCATAATATGTTATAAAAATTTAACTGTCAATTATGGCTCACATTGCTTTAACTCCCAGTCGCATCAAGCACATGCTAGGGAAGTTTTCTACGAGATAATTTGAGTGTTGTCAAATAACAATCCCCCCCCCCAACCCCCACACACACACACCCCATGTTGTTCTGTGTATGGCAAAATTACAAAAAATGTATGAATATATTCAAGTGAAACAAAAAAAACAAAAGTTGTTGGATATGATATATATAGTATGATAAGACTCTACATGCAAAAAAATTGTACATGTACATATTTTTGAATAAAAGTGTTTGGGCCACTGTTTATGCTACAGAAGTGTTGATAAAGGCTGTTATTCGAAGGAGGCTAATTTATCAGTGATTTCTACCAACATCATATACAACACTAGAAGGTGATGCTTTTTTTTCTTGCTGGGGTTGTGTCGAAGATGACTGCAAATCACCACCAGGCATGTAACTCATTTTTGACATTCTTGACTATACACTAATTGTAAATAATAAGGTCAAATTATCTGTTTGGGCTACTTATGTAGAAAACTAGACTTAATTTCTGGTCTAGGAGATTTCATTAATACATTGCAAGAATTCTTAGATTTGTCTACAATCCATTTCAGTGCCAAAATTTAGTAAGTAGTTGGCATTAATAAGAGAAATTTTCTCAAAATTGATGGAAATTAAATATTGGTGGATGATTAAAATTACACCAACAACTATGTGGTAGAATGTCTAAATTCTCTGAGCCGAGTCACAGTACTAATTACATTGTATCAGTGTATCAATTATGCTAATCTGATTAAAAGTTCTGTGCTTAAGCACTTGCACTGTCATCCTGAAAACTGTTGTTTTTTTTTGGTATGAAAGCTGCAAACATTGCTTGAAAATAAATTTAACAAAGATTGTAATCATTTTTATTATGATTTATTCTGACTGCAACCCATTTAAAACTGTACTGAACCTGCTGTTCTTTTGTACATATTTCTGTGGTTCAGTCTTCAATCAAATCATTGTTTGAAGAGAATGGTCTGTACATTAATAATTGAGTATATGAAAAAGGCAAGGGAGAGGAACCATTTCTTACAGATGGCTACATATGACATAAAAACAGTACAAACCCAAAAATGGAACGTGTGATAAATTTTTTAGGGTAAACCCTCCATCAACAGTCTAAGAGCTAAGTTCCATTTACTACTGCTAAAAAAGGGTTTAACCAAAAAAATTTCCAAATGTTCCATGTTAGTGTTTTTACTGCTGCTATGCCACCACCTGTGGTAAATGGTGGTTCATATCTCTTTCCTCCATCACTTATAAGTACATCTTATTCTCTTCTACCAGAAGCCTAACTTTTTGTATTCTTGAAAGGTCTAACCTCTCTCTCCCACCCCAAAATTTGACATTGTCACTCTAATCCATGAATCTGTTGTTTTGCCACAAACTCCATTTCTCGGGGAGTGAGCCTGCTCAACAAAATGACTCTGAGCCCAAGGTTTCAGAAATTCCAGCAACAGTCGGTATTAATCTCGCCACTCCTTCCTCAGAACCATCCTTGTCAAATGTTTCAGTTTTTGCATACACGAGTCTCGCTACACATTTTTTCCAGCAACCATAACCCATCATCAGTAATTTTCAGCACTGCCATACCCATGCAGTGAAAGACCTTTCCACTAACTTGAACCTAATCATCCTTCCAACAGACAAAGGGTCAATGACTATTTGTGAATCTGAGTAACTGTGGCTGAAGCACTCTATAAGTTATTAAATACTGCCCCCTCACCTATGATTACACTGTTTCTGTCAACAAAATAATCCAGGAAATCATATAGTTTAATGGGATTCTTCAAGTTCTCACCCCACTGTCACTACAATTCTCAGATTCCATCCTTGTGACCATTCATGTTATATCTTTGTACATCAAGATTCTTCACTGCCATGGGCTCTGCCAAATGGAACATTGTTTGGAACAACGTCTTTCCAACAGCTTCCTGATAACTTTTTCCCATGCCACCCTAACCCACATGAAACTTAACAGCTACTTTGATGGCAAAATCTAACATAAAATCAGCACCACCACCATGGATCTGGAATGGCTCCCTCTTATGGTAGCAGTCATGATGTTATTTTTAGATCAACCCAATCTGAAACCCCTTGTGTGGCTCTGGTTCATAGATGATTTTTTTTTAATGACCTACACACACCAGGAAAATAGCTTTCTGTAAAAACCTTAATTACAATAATTTCCTGAAGATGACAATCATATTTACACACCCAGGACACTTTTCTTTTTGTGGATATATCCTCCTGCAATGGCTACCTCAGCACCTCAAACATACTAACCGGCAACAGTATCTCCATTTTGGCAGCTGTCATCCTTACCACACCAAAAAGCTACCTGCCTCTCGCATTTCTTGTTAATGGGAGCCATATATACTTTGTAAAGCAATCCCTCTCAGTATTCCAAAATCTGTAAGCCCAGATACCATGCAAGTAGTATCAAAAATTTAGTACAGATATAACTATCCCATGCCACATCGCAACCAGCGCAGCTCAGCAATCATCCAAACCCTTCATGACCAACCACAGCACAATCCTGATCCCACAGAACTTCCCAGACCTTGAATCCATCAAATGGGATAAATAAAAGATTTGGATAGAATAATCACTGCTTACCACAGTTGAAGGCATGGACAGCACTGAAACACGAGTAGGCAAGTATATAAATTACACGTTGAAATTTTCAGGTTTATATCTCTTTACAACCAGAGAGTGAGGTGGCTGCATTATGCTAGCTGGCAGCTTGCTTTGTTGTTGATGAAGGGACATAAATCTAAAAATTTCAACACTCAATGTGTGCATTTGTCTGTCCATGTTTTGACTCTCCCCTGTCTTCAACTGTGGTAAGTGTTGGTTATTCTCTGATCCAAATTGCTTATTTATCCTGCTGTTTAGTAACTAATCCATTCTAATTATACTGTATATGTATATAATACATACAAATGAGAGGGATGGATTTAAAACAAAAAATTACTCCATGTTGGTTTTTTAGTGTTACTCCACTGTCATCTGTGGTTCCTCTCACTTTCCTTGTATTTGTTAATCAGAATCTTTTGTTTCACATTAAACACCTCTTTCTCAGTTTCTCTCCTGTATACTGATTCATCAAGTTGTGAAAGCACAAACAATATCCAGTATGTGGCCAATTATATGCAAACAAGTTACCATCTTATGTAGTACAAGAACTGGCCACACTTTTATTCAGTGTGGCAAGTTTACTGACCTCCTTATACATACTACCCAAGATTTAAATTTTAGAAACCAGTAAAGTACTTTACCCAAAACATCCAGTGGTTTATCATAGTCTTCATCTGCAAATACTTTTTTGGGGAAATTTGTCATGAGTGAAAATGGTCCAGATCCATCAGTTCTGTTCATCTCAATATACAGTCTTACAGCTGATAACTGTTCTTTGGCACCAAATGTCTGAGTCAGAGCTTGGCCATTTGTCAGTCTTATCTGTGAAGGGGTAAACAAATAAACATACAATAAATATACAAGCAAGCTGAATATTGTTTATATAGAAGATCAAAAGGCAAAAATTTAGTCTGATGGTGAAACACGATAAACATAAATTCATATATTGCTTCAACAAAGCAAATGATGCATGTATATTGAAAAATTTATAAACCTACACATGAGGTACAAAGGTTGAGAAAGGAATAGTTAGAACACAACAATATGGATGGATGTAAGTCAATTAGTTCCTTAAAAGGTTTATTAAGGTTAGTAACCAATTCTTATGGTACAATTGGGAAGTAAAACATTGCTGGAGAAACCAGGTATTTTACATGCCACAGTAATGAAGTCAGAACAACCATCTTATCGTGTTAAATTAGTAAAGTTAGGGGAGTAAGTGCTTAAAACAATGTGACACTATTTAAGAACTCAATTCAAAACTATATCTGAATACTTGACTAATCCAAAACAAGTTTTGGTCATGTATTAAAGTAGTATGCTTTCATAAGGTTATGCCTGTAATTAATGAATAGAAAGTAGTATAGGGAAAAAAAAATTGAATATATTTTTAAAAAGTATTTCACAACAGAAAATATAAAGGAGGTCTTGACACTTATTATTTTTACCATAAAACATTAAAAAAATGGACAAGTGTGACTGGACCAGACAGTATTCTTACTCAATTCTACTCTAAATAAGATAGGATAGGGAAAATAAACAGTTACCCGTCACTTACCACAGATGAAGGCAGGAGGGTGAGAAACGTAAAAACACAAAAACAAACGAATTGCACAATATTTCGACTTTAGTCTGAGTCATGTGGGAGGCGAGACATATGGCAGGGGGAAAGATGTGGTCACATCCCAGCCTGCCACATGAATTTCAATACTATGCCTCATACTATGTTACTTATGAAGCTTTAATTTAATTTAGGATTATAGTTCTCAATGGTAACTATCACATTGACCAAAGTGAGGTCTGATGACCACTAGGGAAGATGGATAGAGCCCCTCTGTTCCTCCTATATAATAATTATTTGTGTGGATTAACTGAGGTGAAAATACAACTATTTCTTAATTATGCTGTTATTTATTAAGAAATAAAAATCCAGGATGTTTAAGCTTTGTCATAAGCTGAAGTTAAAAAAATAACCTGATGCAAAGACTGGCAGCTGTAGCTAAACGAACACCATTTAGCTTTGAATATGCAATTAATGGCAGTCCTTAGTATGGAAGGATCCGCTAACTATCTATCGATCATAATTTATAACAATCTGCTGTGGAATGAACATAATGAAAAGATAATCTGAAAAGCAGACTATCTGCTCTATTTCCTAGGTTGTAATTTAAAACAGCGTATGCTGGAAGCAAAATAGATTGCATACAACGTACTTGCGCAACCTGATTGGCTGACTACAATCAGATGACGATGACGATTCTGGTTTGCTTCGGTTCCGCCATCCAGTTCAGTTCTGGTTGTTCCCTTAGGTACAATGGATCCGATGATGGCGGCAGTGCAAGCCGCCGAAAGCTTGTCCTTAGAAAACATTATCCGGCAGCAAACCCGTGAAGAATTTGTGTCAAAGACACGCCGGGAAAGCCTTGTTTCTCATATTAAATACCTCTACGGGGAGGATATTCATAGACGATAAAGACATCTAGAAAAGTTGCGGAAGAAGAAAGCCAGACTTTTGTGTTCCTTGACCTTCTTATTGAGATGTCGGAACTCCAATATTATACCTCGTTTTTGTATGGTTGGCCATTACACTGCAAGCTCTAAAGCTGACCGTATTCTGCATTGCACCAGTATTGCGCTCCTCCGAGAACGCATTCGACATACGCGCTTTGAGCTTGACCGTAATGCATGAGAATTATTTCATTGCCATCTGGAGCTTGCAGCTACACTGTCTCCGACCTCCTGGGAATGGGTGGATGCCGCTATTTCTGCACAAGGAAGCATGGAGTTTGACAGAACATCGGCCAGACTGATTTCACAGGCACATAGGCCTCCTGAGGAGAAAAATTTCAAACATGCGGTAGTAAACCTTACTGGAACATAACTGGACGAAGGGACTGAGAAAGTTCTGTCCAAAGGTCTAAACTTTGCCCCGGCTCCTGGTAAGGTTCCTGTAAAGGATTTCATCTGTGCGATTGAAATAGCTGCTCGAAAGCTTCCAGGAGATGTGGCTGAAGAAATCCATGGGGAAACCTGCAGAATTCTGGAGAAAGCCAAACCACCTAGGTCCAACATCACAAAATCGGAATGCCTAGCTCTCTGTGTGTTGCGTCAAAATGAAGAGGTTGTAGTGTTACCTGCGGACAAAGGGAATGTCACTGTCCTTCTTACTTCTGATATGTATGACTCCAAAATAAGAAAACTGCTTGATGACTCTGCCTACAAGCCGCTTAACGGAGATCCAACTTCAAGAGTTGAGAGGAAGGTGTTAGCTCTTGTAAAGAAGGCTGGATTTACGCCTGACGTCATCAGGGGCCTTCGACCTCATGCCGCCAGGCCACCCAGACTTTACGGCCTGCCAAAGAGCCATAAGGAGGATGTGCCTTTACGGCCGATTGTAAGTACTATTGGTAATTTGGCCAAGCATTTGTCTAAGATGCTTAGACCCTTTGTAGGTAATGATCCGCACTATGTAAAGAACTCAACACAGTTTGTCAATACGCTTCAAAAGATGCGGTTGTCAGAGTCTGATATTATGGTAGCTATGATGTCTCGCTGTTCACCAAGATTCCTTTGGAGACACTCTGCAGCTGTTACAAAGTCTTTTTGAACCTAACATAGTTGACCTGTTCGAACTAGTCCTCACTTCGACTTACTTCATCTATAGTGAGAGTTTTTATGAACAGACTGATGGTGTGGCAATGGGGTCACCTTTGTCTCCTGTAGCTACCGATTTTTTTATTTTTTTATGGAACATTTTGAAGATCGAGCAATTGAAGAGTCCGTCCTTGAGCCTACATGTTTCTATTGATATGTAGACGATATGTTTGGCCACATGGGATGCAGAGTCTTTACGAATTCTTGGACCATCTCAACAGTATTCATGAAAACGTCAAATTCACAATGGAGCTTAGAGAAAAATGGTAGCTTGCCCTTTCTAGATATTTTAATTCGGAGGAGACCTGATGGAACCCTGTCACATAGTGTATACAGGAAAACAACACACACAGACATGCCAAACGCTTCCACCATCCGGCGCAGAAGAACACAGTGTTGTACACAGAGCAAGGGAGATTTCAGACGCTGACAATCTGCCAGCCGAGCTTGAACATCTCCGCCACACCTTCATGCGAAATGGATACCCGATCCCATTGATAGAACGGGCACTTCGAAAAAAGGCAGATAAACGTAATATTGAGCAAGAAGAACAGCCTAAAGATCTTGCATTAATCCTGTATGCAGGTAACATCTCTGGGAAAATCGGCAGGATTTTGGCACGACACAGAATAAAGTGCATTTTCCACCCTCATGCCAAAAGACGGGATTTGCTGCGTCCTGTGAAGGATGATGTGGGTTTAAAAACGCCGAGAGTGTATAGCATACCTTGCCAATATGGCAAGTGTTATATTGGACAAACCATTCACACCATCAAGGCCCGGGTGACTGAACATCAGCGCAACATCCGGTTGTTTCAACTAGAAAAATCTGCTGTGGCACAACACGTGATCAAAAATGGTCACTGTATGGATTTTGATAATGTGAGAGTTCTAGCTAAGTGTTCTTTCTTCTGGGAATCCGTGATTAAAGAAGCTATTGTGATACGTCTGAATGATAATAATATGAACAGGGACTTGGGTATCTGGCTCAGTGATGCATGGAAACCTGTTTTTGCCATTCTCAAACAACCAAGTGTCTTGTTCACGGATGATAGGAGAGTGGAGGAGCGCCATTTGCTACGGCAGTTCCGTCCGACCCCATCTACAGCTGGATCCGTAGCTGACCAGTTACCGACAAGCATAATAGAACCGGGGTTGTAGTCAGCCAATCAGAAGACTGCTTGGATCCCTTTGGATTCTCGGGATAAAACATCATGATTAACGGTAGTAGAATAATGTGAACGGTGACACGATATGAACTGTGACGTTATGTGAACATTTACACGTGTAAACCATCTTCTCTCCATTCTACATAAAAAAAACCACAGCTTTAGCTGATGAATAGTAGGAACGGCACTCACAGTGCTGGCAATCTGACCCTATCTACAGCTGGTTCCAGAGCCGACCAATTACAGACACGGAATGGAGACGGGCATTGTAGTCAGCCAATCAGATGACGACGACGATTCTGGTCCGCTTCGGTTCCACCATCCAGTTCAGTTCTTGTTGTTCCCTTAGGGACAATGGACCCGAAGATGGCGGCAGTGCAAGCTGCCGAAAGCTTGTCCTTAGAAAACATTATCCGGAGGTAAACCTGTGAAGAATTTGTGTCAAAGATACGACGGGAAAGCCTTGTTTCTCATAAATGTCATGACGATTCCTAAAGATAGCCTTTGGTGCCTTGTCATATCCTATATATCGTTTCCCATGCATCAGAATAGGTATAATGACTCCTTTTGCGACACACTTTGTAGTAAATCACCAAATAACAGTAACACCAGTACAGCATTAAATGGGCGCTAATGACCCAGTCGTCGACGCGCCATAAAAACAACAACAGCATTAAATAGGCATAAGAGTGCAATGCAGAAAATAATTTGCAAGAAACTCTCACAAGTTTTAAAATAAAAAAAAAAATAAAAAAGCTAAGAAACAAGACAGTAGTTCCTGGTGCTTTTTTGTCAGGTTTAAGATTTGATCATGAGTTTGTAATGGTGCAGTGACTTTCCATCTGATATTAAGTTTGGTCATTTTTATATGGCTTATACAGTAATGACTAGCTTAACAGAGCAATATATTTGCAGTTTGGAAACAGCTTATTAATTCAAATTGAAGGTATCTTATTTTAAATCATCATCTTTTTGAATGTTTCCCAAATCATGTTCAACCTTGTTGGACCTGTTGTAGTTTTGACAGAGTAGCAGATGTGTTGCTAGTCTTTGAAGCATGTAATTATGTTCTATGGGATAATTTTATTTTTAAATGCAAAATGTTACAGAGGTGAAGATTGGGGAACATCCCAGCATTCACTTAAATGACAATGGAAAACTTCCTAAAATCGACAATAAGAACAGCCAGCATACAGGATGTTAAAGTGTGGTGGCACTTTCAATGCACAGCCACACTGGTTGGGTAGTCTTTTAAATAGTTTCTTCTAATTTTACGGGTCAATTCAGTACACTTTTAATTAATATTTCTGGACTACGCTGTACAGTTTATGAAAAATGTGGAATTGTTTGGTTTGCTTTGAACTGATTACATTACTGTGGGACGTCAGTTTGATTTACTGAACTCAAAATTAGTCTTACAGGCTAATTTTGAATGTGTAAGAATTCTTAACACAGATTGAGTGGAATCTTGCCATAATTTGTTAAATTCACTTTATCTCCAATAGTCTGCAATATTCTGATTTTTGTTTCCCCACCCAGTACATCTTTACATTGCATCCAGGTCATTACAGGTGGTTTATCAGCTTTTTTCGTAAAGGGTTCTACCACGATATTGTAGGTTGTGTTTGTCCTATTGTCACAGGCTTTTTACCTTGAACTATAGTAAATGATAAAGAAAGGAAAGTAGAGGTAGCAGTATGTCTGGAAACACAAAATCTATAATCTATTGAGGTTAGTAAACATAGCTAACAGTAAAGATTATGGTGTTTATAACTAATAAAGTACAATTTGAAAGAAAGTTGTTCAAATCAAGTCTAGTGTAGGAAATTTTGCTTGGTGACAGGCCATGATCCATATAATCAAGTACAGTAGAACTCCAATTATCCGAACTCCGGTTATTCGAATCGCTTTTTTAACAGAAACGTACTGCGAAACGGCTTCCCCTCTTTTATAGAAACCAACCCAAAGTTCGGATGACTGCAGCATTGTGTACCGAGTGGTATGGCGAAATTTTCATCCCTGAAGTGGAAAAGCACCAAAAATCTCTTGGAAAAGAAGGCCTTTTCAACATTCATACAATAATTAATTAAAATTGACCCCTTTTTGGAAAAAATCCGATTATCCGAATTTTTGATTATCCGAACGGGGTCCGGTCCCAATTGATTCGGATAATTGGAGATCTACTGTACATCAAATACTTTCTTTTGGGCTAAAATACTAGCTAGTATGAATTACAAAAACATTCTGCAAACTAAGGAACAATAAGGTAGGCAAAATATGATCAACTAAAACATGGCTAAGCAAACAGTGGGGCTAAATGGTTCTAATACTAGGTCCAACTTTACAGGGTAAGAGCCTATGCTGAAACAAAGTCATCTAATATGGATTCTTCATTAATGATGGCCCAGGATAGGTAAACGAGCAGGAATCTCTTCATACTGTGTGTCTATATTCAATGTGCTAAACCTTTCTCTGCACATATTGAACTGAATTTGAAACCTGAAGCTAGATCAGATTACAATGCCAGAGCAACAATGATTTTTTTTGGTAGAGGGTACAAAAAAAAGTAATCACATGACTTGCTTTTAGCAATAATACTTCAAGGAAAGTATGTTACTCTTGTATTTAATCGAAGATCTAAGTGTTATACAAGAGTATCCATAAGTCTCGGATGTAAAAACCAGTACAGATGGATTTAAACATGAAGGAGGAGGTGAAGTTTCAGCTAATAATAGGCACCTTAGCATGCTGCTATTACAGTGCAGTGAGAACAACATGGCATACAGTGGTGAACATAAATAGTTCTGAGTCTTAGAATTTGCTAAACATTGTTACAGCGCAACCAAAATTTTATATACAAAATCAAACACAACTGCCTATTGGCAAAACAATCTATGCATTTTGCTAGTCAAAATGATTGCAACAATTTCACAATTTTTCTTTTGGCTGTCCTATTGTAGGTATGATGATGGGGTTTGCTGTTATAAGAAAAGTGGCTCTCCAAGTTTCGATTTCACTAAATGCAAGCTTCCTGCGGTGGCAGCTAGAGAGCAATATGTCTGAAAGTGAGAAAGCATACGTCCTTCGACTCAGTCTGTGGTAACTGTTCAGTGACACTTAATAACAAATTTCGGCAAGGATCCCATGCTAACGCCATTCGGCATTGGTATCAAAAGTTTAAAACCACCTTTGTAAAGGTAAAACAATGGGTCACCCTTCTGTGTCTGAAGAAACCGTTGAACGTATGCGTGCCAGTTACGTTCGTAGCCCACAGAAATCCTCGAGCAAGCAGGGAATTAGGTATTCCACAGAAGACCGTTTGGAGAATCTTATGGAAGCGACTGTGTATGAAGCCTTACAGGTTACAGTAGCTACAAGCACTGTCGCACAACGATGAAGTGTGTCGTTTTCAATTCTGTGCCCAATATCTAGAACAAGACAAAACATTTGCAGAAAACTTGTGTTTAGTGATGAGGCCACTTTTCATGTGAGTGGAAAAGTGAACAGGCACAATGTATGCATTGGGGGACCGAAAACCCCCCATTCTTAAGTGCAGCACGTTTATGACTCTCCCAAAGTGAACTTGTTTTGCACGATCTCACGAAAGAAACTTTATAGACTTGATGTGTGTAGAGTCACTAAAGATGCACATATTGAGCATCTGTAGACACTCAAAAAAAACTTTCACAGTTTGTTTATATATCTGAGTAATCTTGTAAGTATATGTCAAATAATAAATCTGTATTAATTTTCTGAAATCACTGCAATCATTTTGACTAGCTCTGTATAACGTATAAAGAAACTGGCTGCCTGTACGCTGCAAAATTAGCAGCCTGACTGGAACAGTCTGCTAAGACCATCTATCTTGTGCAACCAGATGTGCATATATCGAACACCTGTAAGGCACATCAGGGAGTTTCTGTATCTAAAGATGTGACCAGTTTTTGGTGTATCACAGCTACTGCGCAACAAATATCTGAAATCCCAAAGAGACTTATGAACTACCCTGCACTTTTAAAACGTAGTTTGGAAAAGAAGAAATATTATTCTCAAAAGAGGTTAGATTATTACTGTGCATTTTCTAAGGAATTGTTTTCTAACAGTATACAGGTAATAACAAGTGCCATGTAATTAAAGACATTTGGAGATTAAAAGCAATATTAAATCACAGAAACATGCTATTTCCAGTTAGAATCAATCCAGAGGGCTAATTTTAATGAAGAAATGAAGATAATAATATTTGTGAATGGTGTCAACAATATCTACACTATGAAATTCACAAAACTGTAGGCAATAAAGGAATAGATGCAAGAATGTTTAGAGGAATGGACCTGGTAATCCAAGAAACATCATTAGGTCATTATAGAGGTCAAGAGAAGCAAAAGGGTATGACAAAAATGTAATATATGGAGTATCATGCTGTGAAAACTTTGGTCAGAACATTGCTTGAATGTGGTGGTGTAGTATTTAACCCTTTCCTACCAGCTATTGGAAAAAAATGGAAATTTATAATTTCAATTATATATTTGTATAAAGGTACTTGAAATTAAACACACGTTTTTTTCAAATTTTTTTTGGAACTCTAAGTGCTAATTACTAAGCCGGTACTTAAAAGTACCGTCAGGGACTTTGTGTATCACATGATGTACAGAAATAGCAATTGAAATCAATTATGTTCATATTGGTATGAAATATTTGTCCCCGATATTTAAAAAAAAAAAAAAACAATTCTTTTTGCTCATTCAGACACAAAAGACATTGTAGTGCAACATTTGGAATGATGTTTTTACTGTATTTTCTTCGTTCTACATACTTCACATCTTCATCAGATTTTTACAATTTAGGGACAGTTTCCAAATCTTACATTGTATTCATTGTAATGTACCACTTGTTTTTTTGGTCTGTATGCTGAAAACTTAGAAAATTAATTTTTCGGCAATTTCACGCAGAAATTTAAAAATAAATGTTGTCATTGTCTGACTTAATCATACAACAATACATCAACAGGCTTATCAATGCAGTGGACACTGGTATCGTCGAATTATATGGTGGTAAATACAGTGGTACTTATAAGTACCGTCAGGGAGGAAAGGGTTAATTTAATCGCAATGGACCACACGCTCCAGTGGCAATTTCCCTACACACTCATATTCCCCTATCCTGCAGCCACCTAAATTTTCCCTCTACAAATTTTAATTTTAAATTCTTTTAACATTTTCGGTAAGTTATTCATCATTTCCCTTGGTAACTCATTCCAATCCCTGACACCCTTGCCTAAAAAAGGAAATCTTCCCACACCCTTGTACCTGAAATCGAGTGCCAGCTTGTGGTCATGGTCATCTTTTCCCTTCCACGCACTACTTTTCATACCTACTCCAATATCTTTCCATGCCTCATCGCCAGAATACGCCCTGTACACTCCCATGACCCTCCTCCTGTCTTGCAATTAATCCCATTCCACCTCCTTTATCATATCTGTCACTGATTGCATTCTGCAATAATTTCCAGAAACAAATCTAGCAGCCCTTTTATGCACCCTCTACAATTCCTGTATTTGATACGCAAACTGTGGGTCCCATACTACACTACCATATTCAAGGAATGGTCTGACCAAAGATTTGTAACCAAATTCCAATACTTCTCTCATGCATCACCTCATCACTCTCTCCAACAAGTGCAGATTTTGAAACCTTTTTCTAACACCTGTCCAATGTGTCCTGCCCAGTTAAGCTTGTTATCAAAAGTAATGCCAAGATATTTACATTTCAAATCTTAAGCAAGCAATTCATTCCCCCTTTTGTTTTTTATTTGTGTTTCATTAAGCTGACTCTTCTTTGCATTTATCTTCATCCCATGTTTACCAAACCAACTAGATATCCTGTCCAGATCACCCTACAAACAGTTCTCAATTGTTTAAATTCTTTTATATAGCATTATGTCATCTGCAAACAATCTAATTTCAGATAGTAAACAATCAACACAATTATTTATTAGAATAATAAATAGCAATGGTCCCAATACGCTACCCTGTGGCACTCCCACTTCTTTTGATACCGCATTTCCTACCATAACTTTCTGTTTTCAACCTTTTAAAAATTCTTCTACCCAGCAAATCACTTTCTCATCCACTCCAATAGTTTTTACCTTATTTACTACCATTTTATGGCTCAGTCTGTCAAACGCCTTTGAAAGATCTAGTGCTACACTATCAATTTGGCCTCCCTTGTCCATTTCATTTGAAATATCTTGCATATATCTCACCAAATGATGTTCGCATGAATATCCTTGCCTGAACCCATGTTGCCTACTTGAAAACCACTTACGTTCCTCACATACATTTCTGATGTGGTTGCATATCAATCATTCCATTAATTTACCCACCACTGATGTTAAACTAATTGGCCTGTAATTTTCGACTATTTCTCACCCCCTCCTTTATGTACCGATCCGACTATCACACTTTTCCAGTCCTGTGGTAAGCAGCAAGTATCCAGACTCAATTTAAATAATATTTCAAGATAAGGTACAATGTCAAATCCGGCTATCTTTAAGATATCTGTAGCAATATTATCCACACCGGCCCCTTTACGTTTTTTCAGCTTTCTTATTTCCTTCATGATTTCCTCAGGATGAATTTCAAATCTTTTAGTATCTTCATTTCTAATCACATTGTTAAGCTTATTCTCCGAATTACACCCTCCCATTTCTGATTCATTGTCCCTAATGCTCTCACTAAATCAGTTACTTAAAATCTCTGCCTTATTCAAATCCTCTCTCCATCCTTATCTATAAGCGTCTCTACACCCTTCTGTCCCCTCAGTTTTCTAACATAGCCATAGAAATTTCTAGATTCATCAGTCAATGTTCTCCTGCACTGACAATACTCTTCATAAACCTATCTTTAGCCACTTTCTTTGTTGTTATTAAGTCCTGGTTTAGTTGTTTTAAATATTCCCTACTACCCAGCTGCCTCTTTACTTTGTTACGTTCTCTTCGTACCAACCTCTTTAACTTCCTAACTTCCCTATTATAGTACACAGGTTCTCTATTTCTCTTTATTTTCTGCTTTGGAATAAATTTTTCTTCCCCCTTTCTTATTATCTCCATGAACTCTTCCCACCTTGACTCTACTGTATTTGTGCCTTCCTTCCATTTGCTGACACACAAATCATGCATTGAGTCTTTGTGTGTTACACATTTGATCCCATTGCCACACAGCTCACCTCTAGCATGATTAAGGTTTTAATCAAAACACTGTAAAGTGTGTTAGAGTTTATGTGATTACTGCAGCAATCCCACCTTCAACTGTAGTAAGTGAAGGATTTATTTTCCCTATTCATACTTGTTTTAGAATCCACAGATTAGTTTGTTAAATAAAGTGATGTGTGGTGTTTTCTTTGCACTGCTAATAATCATGTATGTAAATTATACCTCACTAAAAACTCATTTGGAGGATTATTTTTGACAATAACATGATTCCATAGTTATTAAAGCATACCCAAGGGACATCTTTTGGAGTAAGCAGAAAATTATTATTGCTGGACCTCAACCAACATTTACTATTCAGTGTCGTGTATATCACAGAACTAGGTAACATTTTAAATGGGCAATTAAATTCCTAGAAGAGTAATGTATAGGGATAATAGCATGGGAAAGTTACCAAAGAAATTGTGCTCATTGATAAGGAACCTAAACTGAAAATTGAAGGACTTTATTTTGAATATTTGTCTAGCAAGGAATATTTGCAGGAATTTATTTTATTACTACTATGTTGAAACGGAAACAATAACTTATCATCTCTCATAAATACGTAGTAATCTCGTTAAAAATAACGTGTCAGTTTCTCTTCCAACAAAATGCTAACTGGACCAATGATTTACCCTCATTCACCTGAAAAACCATAGCTGATAACTTCAGCCTGCATGTGTTATAGCAATAACTTCAACTTTTCAAATGTGGGAAAAAATTTGGCAATTATGCTCTGCAAGTAACACTGAAATTATGGACTGCAGATTTAAGATTTGTGCTCATCGTAAATTAGATGAAAAGCATAATAAATATTTTAGTAAAAGAAAAAATGATAGTTTAATTTGTTTAGTTCATATACAATTGTGACATCCCAATATTTTGATTACAAAGAAACAAAATGTGTATTGAGAACTAATAATGAACGAATTTGTATTTATTAGTACTCTTGATATGTATTTAAAGAAATGAATACTGTAACAAGAAACTACATTACCTGCAGCCTTGTCTGTGTGTAGTCCTTTGAAGTGGAAACTATTTGCTGTGGTGGAGCAGAACTTACTGGGGATGTCACGGTAGCTTCAGCTGGGGCACTCATACCGAACTTGGCACGCCTAGCTATCTTGTCCTGTTCTATCTGATCCTTCACCCTCTGACGTGCCAGTTTCTCTTCCAACTTCTCACGCTTTCGTTGCTCCACCAACTTTTTCATTTCATCCTCTTCAAGCCTATTATTGAAGCAAAAAGTTGAGTCCAATCTCTATATCTACAGTGCACATTTTTGTTTTAATGTCATTATAATGCATAAAGGACTGACACCATATTAGTCAAGAGATTTTTGAAACATTATCTTGGAGTGGTTGAGGTATGGAAAAGGGGTTTTGACTTTAAATTTCAAGAAATGATAACTGGATCAATAAGATCTTAGTCAACTTGGCTTATAATTTATCCTCATTCATATGAAAAACCATATCTGGATAACTTCAGACTGCCTATGTCCTAGTGATAACTTCGACTTTTCAAATGTGAGCAAATTTCAACCAATTTTCAAGCTGGTAATTTTACAAAACACAATGCAACCAAAAAAGTTTGCAATTATTTCCTACTTTTCAAGCTAGCAATTTTACCTATGATATAATCCATCATTTTTATCCTGACATTTATTAAACTTAACTTAGTCCACAACCCGAAGGTT
Source organism: Vandiemenella viatica (assembly GCA_031002005.1). Classification (NCBI taxonomy): domain Eukaryota; kingdom Metazoa; phylum Arthropoda; class Insecta; order Orthoptera; family Morabidae; genus Vandiemenella; species Vandiemenella viatica. The sequence goes on along the minus strand of CM061919.1, from coordinate 166,232,645 downwards.
GGTTGGATCCTCAAGAAGGAGGCATACTAAGCCATTGTGTCAGAGGTAGGACGGCCAGTTCCTTTCCTCTGGGACCTACAGTTTAACGTGGAATCCGAACCACGGAGCGTCCTGGCATAGCACATATGATTAAACACAACTCTCAAAATTCCTGCGCCTGCCGGGATTCGTGCCCGGGGCAGGAGCGGCAAAAGTTTTGAAAGCAAGCGCTTAGGCACTGAGCTACCAGAACACTCATCATGACATTTATTATAAATTCACAAATTTCTACGAACACCACACTTTTTCTATTAACGACACTTAAGTAATTTGCAATATTAGAGATAATTTGATACCCCAATTGTTAGCTGACACTGTGGAGCAGTGTGAATATTTTATTTTCTAATATTTTCTCCGGCTAGTCATTCATTCAGTTTTGTAGGGTAACCAACACAAGAAAACAAATTCCTCATACAAAATAATATAGCAAAACTGTATATTAAAACATACATGTTCTCAAAATTTAGGCAAAACCTCCTTCTCTACCTCAAAACATATGACTATGGACCATTTACTGGAAAGGGTTAAAGCCATAATTATGAGGACAGCAATAACAATAATAATACATAAGAACAAAGTTTTCCTCAGCATTGAAAATTAATAAATGGTCCTTGGGTAACCAGCCGAGAGAAAAAGGAGTTTACACACAATATTTTGGTGAGCAATAGGTCATGTGTAAACACCCTGTTTACTCGGATAGTTACGTGCCAACATTATATTAACAATAACAATAGTAGTAAAGAAGTAAATCCACTTTAACTAGAAATTTTATTCAACACTAATATTTTAAAGAAAAATTTAAAAATGCATTATTTAGGTACGCAGAATATTAATCCCTCTTACAAAGAATAGATTAATTTATTTTTACACAAATAGTTAATTATGAAAATTAAACCAGATCTTAATTCAGTAAGTTATAAATCAAATAGCCTGTAATTCCTCTTTATATATATATATATATGTAACAAGATTCATGAGAGCTTCCAAGGACTAACATGACAAAGCATTTTTTCAGTTGAGTTATTGAACAGAAAAATCACTGAAGGCAATATTGGATTCAAAATTGTGGAAGAACTAAAGAAATAGGTGAATTATTAATTGGGTCTTCTCCAAAAATAAGACAGAAATCACTGAAACTCAACAAAATCATATTTGTTGTTCTAAAAGGCTAATGTATTTAAAATCTACTTGAAATAAATAATTCCAATGGCACCAAATAAACTGACACTTTTACAAAGCCTATGTAGGGATTGCAATGTAGAAAAAGGGATCCCGCATCATTAGACAATCTGGCGGATCCCGCAAAAAATTAAGCGGATCGGCAATCCACAAAATCCGGCGGAAACGTATGTCAGTGCGTGACTCGCTGCCCCACTCGCTCTCTGTCGGGTGTTCTGCACTGTTTGCCTGTACCAGAACAGTTGGCATTTGACTCGTGTGAATAAACATTTGTTTTTATCAACCTTCGTCATTCGTAAGTAAATAGATAAAGTTACTGTGACAATTTCCTTATTTGATGCTGAAAACTTGATTATCTGTTGATATGGAACTAATGTTATCGTAATTTTAATGATAACATGCCTATTTATTTAGCAGCTATCAAAAGGCAATTGTATATCCTTTGACTTATTGTTGTTTTGGCTGCTGCCTCAATGCGTTTCTTTGACAAAAGCCACCTGCTTACATGTGCCGCTCAGGCTATCGATTAATCCGTCTTCTCCTTGTTATTATTTCGACTGAAAGCAAACAAAGCTATAATGAAGTTTTCACGGGTGTATCGACGAATTGTGTTGTAGGAACACAATACTTCGATGGCTGCCTCTGCCGTCTCCCTCACATGTGAAATTTCATGTTTTTACAATGAAATCCGGAGATACAACCTATGACGAGAAAGTCTCCTTTCTTATTAAAAAGTAATAATTTCCACTTTAAAAACGTCGTTACGCCACATAAGTAAAACTGAAATACTTGACAGTTTAAGTATTGGTGAATAGTTTCTTTTAATAACATTGAATCAACTGTAAGATCAATCAAGGAATCAGGAGATATAATAATAAATAACACAAAAACAATTTTTGTAAAAAAAAAAAAAAAAAAAGGCCAAGTCTCGTGCTTGTGTAGTGGCAAAAAGTTATGAGATCTTGTTCTGAGCCAAGTCTATGCTTTACAGACTATATTCACTTCGCTTTGTGAAATGGAATGTTTTCTCTCGGTGTTATGGAATGTTAATTTAGAATTTAAAAAAAAAACTCTGGTAACTTGGTCATTAAGCAAATCATGTTTTTAAACTTATGTGATGTCTTGTAAGGCACATAATATGACCTAACACTGAATATTTTCCATTTTTTTATTATTTATTAAAAAATTGGTTTAGATTAAAAAACAAAAATGTAAAATCGCAAAATGTACATAAGACATGCTAAAAAGTTTTAATGTCATTTTGCCAATTAAAATATTGTTAACTGTTGATTCTTATCATTTAACATTAAAATTTATTTATTAATTTAATTATTATTTAATTTATTAACGTTTTAAGTAACAATTTTTTTTAAAAATATATGTGTTAAGAAACTGTTTGCGCCAATCCCGCACAGATCCCGCAGGATTGCAATCCTTAAGCCTATGACCTACTGCGTACTCAACAATTTTAAATTTGACATACAGACAGAAACAAATATGGTTAAAATAAAATGTGTTAAATGGAAAACAGAGTTGTCAATTAAAAAGATAATTAGCATTGCTCAGTGAAACACTTGCTGAAACCGGTCCCTCCTCCAAACGCACCCAGACGAAGTGACTGTAATCATAGAATGCAACATGTAATTGAGGTGAAGAGTTACACAACTGGTTCCACTTGCTTCCTTCTCAAAACAGTTCCTTACTGCTTTAAAACACTTAAAGCCAACAGGTACTGTCACAACTGGAAAGCCTACTGTACTTTAACCATGCATGTACATTCTTCTCACAACATTAAGACAATTACTGACACACTTTTCTTATTAATTTCCTGGGGGGGGGGGGGGTTAGTCCTTTGGCTAGAAATACACCATTCTTCATTCATCTTGAATGGCATAACTTCATTAGCATAATCAGGCTTCTTCTTCTCTTCGATATCGGCCATCTAAGGACCACGAAAAGTAATCCCGTGCATTCAT